>CM076578.1:1427263987-1427863987 GCA_034641835.2 Pinus albicaulis
TGGGTGGCGACTCCACTTATTCATCTTTGTACTCCCAGAAAATAATTCCCCCCCTAATATCCATCTGCTATCTCTCGATTATTTCTTCTGTTTTAGAATTGGTTTCATGTTCAAGTGGCGACTCCAATTCTTTCATTTCTTACAAGAGTTCCTGCTAAGAAGTTCGCCTCTTGAGGACCTTTTGACTATTCTTGAACACAGATCTATTTCTAAAATCCTAAAAACGATATCATGGATGTTTTTACCCCGTGTAATTTTGCTAATATTCAGGGTTATCCCCATGATGTCCCTCAAATGGATAAATTACCTTCTTTTCAGGGAAATGAAGCAGTTAGTGTCAAGTCTCATTTGTTTTCTTTCACTAACTAGTGGAATATATTTTCAGTTGCAAATAATAATTTCGAGGATGTAAAGATGAGAACTTTTGTTCTTACTTTTGGCGAGGATGTTGTTGAATGGTTTACGGAAAAGCCTGATAATTCATTTGATACTTTTGAATCAATTGTAGCTACCTTTAAGGAAAAGTATGGTGATAAAAGGGAAGATAGGCATTTGGTAAGGGAGATCGGTACCATAAAAAAGAAAGAAAATGAAACGACTGAAGAATTTAACAGGAGATTTAATGGTATCCTTAGAGAAATATCTCAAACTCATAAACCTCCTGATGGATCTCTTCTGAATTTTTACATTGATGCTTTTAATTCTGATACTTCATATGAGTTAAGGCAGGATAAAACTGAAAATTATAAGGCTTGTCAATCTTTAGCTGAAGAGCTTGAAAAAGATAAAAGAGCATCTGGGAATTCTGAAATTCCTGGTTTTGATAGGGCTGCAACTAAGTTAAAAGAAACTCTAGAAGATGATGATGACCCTATGAAAAATTTAATGCAAAAGCTTGAAAGCATGGAGTTTAATCAAGAGAAATTGATCTCTGAAAATGCTAAGGAAATAAACACTTTACAGTCTAGGTTGGTTCAAATGGAAAGGGCTCAAACTCAGAATTCCCAACCTAGAAATATTAATGCTTTGCAGAAAAGAGGCCTATCTAATGAGAAGAGACCGACAAATCAACTTGAGTTTGCAAATCTTGTGGATGAAGCTCTGCCTTATTGTAGAGCCTGTAATGCTCTTCATGAAGAGGTTACTTTCCATGTTGTCAAAAGAATCATAGATAGTAGAATGGCAGGTTCGAGCCATGAAATTAATGTTGTTGGTAAGGACTATCACATGCATATAGAAGATCATGAAAGTCATGTTAAGGAACTAGCTCAGATGATTAAGGATATGCAACCCAATCATACGCAAATGATTCGAAACATGGAAGCTAACCAAATAAATCTTCAAAATAGGATAAATTCCATGGAAGCAAGTCATGCACAGGAAATAAATGTCATGGAAAACAGGTTAAAGATAATGGAAGTTATTCATTCTAATCAGATGTCCATTATACAGAATCATATGATTGCGATAGAAGCAAGACACACCCAGGAAATGACTGCCATGAATGAAAATCACTTGTTGGAAATAAAAAATATGGAGGCAAATCAGACCAATCTACAAGACAGATTTTTGAAAACAGAAATCAATCAAGCGAAATTAATAGTAAGGCATGCCAGGGAGATGAGTTCCATACAGAAAAGGTTGGAAAAAATGGAAAAATTACATATACAAAAGTTTTAGCCGAAATTTGATTATGAATATTCATCAATAGATCATAAGACTTCTTGTCTGCTAAAGCAATTCCCATCTCATCACATGGAGGTCACTTTTCCCATTAAGGAAGAATTAACTATGGCTATAAAGGACGTTGAGAAAGACCAAGCTTATGTGTCACCATTGACAGAGTATATCCAGAATAATATTGGTCACACTCTAGGTTCTTTAGATATTTTGTACAAACATCTTCGAGATAAGGACAAGAAATATACAGTGGTCTCATTATTGACATCACAGCCCACTCAGAAGAAGAGAAAGAAGCGGAAAAGAAGAAGTAAGTGGTTTGATTTGTCTGATGGTCGAAAGCAGCTTGACATTCAGATAAGACAGAGTCCTACAATTAGCAAGATTGGACATTGCACATCTGAAAAATAGCCTACAGACTTGCCTGAAAGCAGGCAAATGCTCAACATGCACTATATTGAGCACATCTAATGCCACAGGGCATCCTCTGTATTGTATTTCTAACACTACTCCTTGTTATTTTAGCATTTCATTTTGCAGTAAGAGTAGATTTACTTTTCATGTTAAATAGAATAATAAATAAAAGAAGAGCTTCTATTTTTCATGTGCTTAATGTTATATGATGATATTTGGATGGACGCTACTAATGTAATTTTGCGTGTTGCTTGGATGCAGATTTTGGATTCTCACGTTCCTTCAATGAAGCAGCGTGTCCCCCAGTAGAGCCAGATGTTGACCACACTTTGTTAACGACCCTATAGCAGTACACCCCCATTTTTTCAAATGGGGCTTATCATGTTCGAGGTTCACAACATCTAGATTTCATTGACAGACAACATTTTTTTTATAAATAATGTAAAACCCATTCTACATATTATGATGTAAATGATCTAAGTAAGACCGTCAATGTATGTAACAACCTAAGTAAGCCTAGTATGTTGGTGATGATTTCTATCCTAGGAGGTTTTTTGTCTCACTGATTCAAGTAAGTGATCGACAGAGTTTTTCCCTCCAGCCTCACCCTAAAGCTAGGGTGGATTTTGTCATCAGCATGCTAAGTGAATCCTAGAGTTTTCTATCGAGTCCTTGTAAAAGTAGTTTGAACTACTTGGTCTACTAGATCATGTTTTGAGTCGCAGAATTGGGTATTTATTTGAGGGTCTATATGAATGGGTATTCCCCCTTCACGTGTCTAAATGTATTATCTTATGTAAAGAGGGTTGGAAAAATAATTAAAATCCCCTCTCAGTCAATTAATTAAATTTTCTGGTCAATTAATTAAAAAATCAAAAGCCAGAAATTTAATTAATTTAGGGTCCTAAGTTAGGATAAAATTCTTTAAAGGAAAAATTTGTTGGTCCTTAAAAAATGATTTTTTAAAGGCCCCAGGTCAAGGGAATAATGAGAATTTTAAGAAATTTTGGACCCTTGGGCCTAGGTGGTTAAGTCAAAGTCAAAATTTTGGGGTAATTAACTCAAAAATAGTATTTTTGAGTTAATTAAAATGGATTTAAATCATAAATTCATTTTTCCTCAAAATTATAATTTTGACCTTCCAGATTAAAAGATAATCAAATCTAATTGACGGTCGAGATTATTTTGACGTGGATCAACCGAACTAGCCGTTGGAGATTTTGTCCTATAAATTAAAAGTTCTTTGTCAGTCTTGAGTCATCTGATCTCAAGATCGTGCACTTGTCTTGGAAGCTCTTGTAAATTTTTGAGGAATAAAGCATAAAGACTTTGGGGTTACAAATTTTGATGTTCCTTCTCGGATCTATGTGGTGATTTGTCTTTGAACTCTGCTACTTGATTTGACATTTTATGGTTAATGGCCTTCATGGATTAATCTGCATACAGGTATCTTGTGCAGTTTTCTGGATTCATAAGATAGCATCTTTGATTTAAGGGAAATACTAGTTTCCTATTTTTTTGAAGGATCTCATGTTATTTTCTTGAATCTCTATTAATCTAAGGTCTAGATTTAAGTGTGTAGGGAAATATTTTTTTTTAAGGGTTTGATCGTCAGGGGTAGTCTTCGGTTGGACCAGCCGACTCTCAAATGACATAAATCTGAAAAGCTCATTATTTGTTAAACTCCAAATCTATCTTACAAAATTTGTGTTTTTGCAGGGTTTTAAGGCTTGTGCCTCTCTTTAAAATTTTAAATTTCTAAAAAACTATGCTAAAATGGATACAAATCTGGCCATGAGGGCGTCAGATCTGTAAATTAGTTTGTAAATTTTTAAATTTTAGGGCTGTAACGGTTTAATAATTTTCTTGGTGCACATATTTTTGGATTTTTCTGGCTTCTTGTAGGTTGCAGGTTTCACTCAGAAATTTTCTTAAGATATGAGCTAGATCTAGCCCCCAAGGGCCAGATTTGACCTTACATCACCTCTATGAGAAAATCTGGGTGATATTTGATTTAAGGAGCATAATAATTTGCAGGGAGAATTCTTTTAATTTGGAAGGATAAATTTAAATGTACTGAGTTTATCAACTGCAAAAAAAAGGAAAAAAAAACGCTGCTATACTTCTGTCGATTCAACCCTTGAATTCCCCAGCCATCGATTTTGTTTTCCATCCCATTTCTGAGTAGCTCCCATGATCAACTCTGCCCTTGCTCTCCATATTTTTCTCTGGCCTTGTTCCCACGCTGTCAAGCATTCCCATTTCCCATTCGATCTGCTCTAACGCTGTCTAGTTTTAGTTAGCTCTTACCATCCTCCACTGTTGTCAACGTGCCTTGGTTTCTCTTACCCTTTCTCTGCATCGAAGTCTATCATCCCTCTGCCGCTAGCTCTCTTCGTTGTCCCTAACTTTTCTCAGGCCTCCCGCTTACCTTTTCTTTGCATTCAAACCTTCCTTGCTGCTCTTCATTGACCCCACCACCTCTACATACACTCCATTCCTCACTTCGATCCTTGACTTGCATCATTTCTGCCATCACAAACTCAACCCTTCCTTGTCTTCCAGCCGCACTCCCTCACACCATCACCCGAACCTCTGCAAGCCGTCGACCTTCTCGTATATATCCGCTGTCCAGCTTCAATATGCAAATACAACAAAGCACATGAAGTTTAACTCTTACATGCGTTAGACTTAGATTTAGCTTTCAGTTTTAATTTAGCGTAGGTTTTTGTATTTTTCTGACTTTAGTTAAGTTTTGATTTAATTTTCGATTTGTTAGATTTTGGTTTTAATAGTGTTAAGTTTAGTTTTAGTTTGGTCGGTTTTTAATAAATTTCGATTTGTTTAACTTAGATTAGATTTAGACTTTGGCTAGTGTTAGAATTTTAGTGTATAGTTTCATTTTAGCATTAGTTTTTCATTTTGGTTCGATTTTGTTAGGCTCTAGTTAGGTTTTTATTTTAGATTTAATTTAGTTTTAATTTAATTTTAGTTTAGATTTTAAATTTGTTTTGTTTAGTTTTAGCTTTTAGATTTTAGATTTTAATTTAATTTTAGTTTAATTTTAATTATAGTTTTGTTTAGATTTAGATTCTCATTTTTTTTAGATTAGAACTTTAATATAGATTTAGATTTCCAAATTTGAAAATATAAAAAAAAAAAATGTATAAAAATTTCAAAAAATTCTAAAAAAATTTCTAAGTCCTATAGTCAAATGAGCCTAAATTTTTGTATCTGAAGTTTGACTGTGGAGCATTTTAATTTTCGAATTGGGTTATATTGGAAATATCATAATTTTGGAAAATTTTCAAGCATCTGACATTTATCTTAATGATTGTTTCATGATAGCTTTGCTTCAGTGTCTAAATGAATGATCATGGCACTTTCTATTGAATATCATTGTGGTCATTTAGCAACAATTATACATCCAATACTTATCTTTAATTGCATAACGAGATCTTGTTTGACTCCATAAGGCACTGGTTTTAACATAATCAATCTGTGAAATCTCATTAGTTTTATTAAGTATTTGGTGTTTTAGTTGTGTCTCCTAGATTTTTCATCTTCATTTATAAGAGGGTCTACCTCCCTTAGCTTGCAAGGAGACAACTTAGATAGAGAGATTGGGGATCAAGGTGACAGTGCCTGATCTGAGCCGTTGTCGCGGTGCCTAGATAGTTTGTGTGACGATAGGTTACATAACAGTGCATTCTGGAGGTGAAAATTTGGAACTTACTTACCCTCCAGGAGCGTCTTGTATGTGTGGCCGAATTATGGATCACTTCCATAGAAAAGTGGCCAATCAGAAGTTTCATGCTCGTAAGAGTTGAGCATAGTGGTTAGCGCCATGATCGGTGGTTGGTTGAGGCAGTCTACAACATTATTGGTGCTTCACTTCTTGTACTTGATCTTAAAATGAAATTGTTTCAGGTATGTGGACCACTTCTGATGCCGATCGTTCTGCAACTTCCCTTGTGTCTATATGAAATTGTAGGGGTCGGTGGATCATTTCCTTCCCCAAAATGTAATGCTTCCATTTTCGGCAAGACTGCACAATGAAATACATCTTTTTGTCATAAGTGGGATACTTCCGGACTGTATCAAAAAGTGTCTCACTGTGATATGCCACTGGATTACCCTGTTGAGTAAGAACTACCCCAATAGCATAGTCAGAGGCATTTATCCTGATCTCAAATGGTTTTTGCAAGTCTAGTAATGTGAGCACTGGTGCAGAACAAAGGCGATGTTTCAACTCTACGAACATCTTCTATTGAGATTCAAACCAAAATAATTTTTGTCGCTTCTCCCTTGGTGACTTGACTCAAGGTCCAAGTGATATGAGAGAATCCCAACACAAATCTGTGGTAGAAATTGGCAATACCTAGAAAGATACGGAGCTCTATTAGAGTGGTTGGGGCTAGCCAATCCCAAATGAATTGGATCTTGGTTGGATCCACATGCACCCCCCCACTCATCAATAATGTATCTTAGATACTGAACCTGGGTCATGCCAAAAGTGCACTTCTCCAAGTTGGCACACAACTTGTGTTGCCATCGTGTTTGGAGGACCTGTCAAATGTGGTGGAGGTGTTATTCCCAAGTCTGGGTGAAGATTAGGATGTCATCCAAGTACACCAACACAAATGAGTTGGTGAATGGTTGCAAGATGTCATCCATTAGCCGCATGAAGCATTAGGGAAATTTTGAGGTCTAAAATGGGCCTCCTAAGGAAAATGTAAAATCAAAATTGACTTTATGAGAACCAACCACATTTCGTTGATGACATCATCCCTAATGGTTGAGGTGGCATTTCTTGAGTTAAAGGTACTTACTTGTCACATTCTCAATGGTGGATAAAAAATCATGGTTAACCATGGTAGTGCTCTAAGTACTTTTAAAGTCAAAGTAAAGTACTCATAATAAATGTCATTTCACATTTTTTGAATAAAAATAAATTATTTTCATTTCATATTTATTGAAAGAAACAATGCATTTCCCTATACATTTATTATATTATATTATTTTTATATAATATATTAATTACATGTTATTATACAATTTAAATAATATAAATTTTAATTAATAGCATATAATATAATTAAGAATTTCTAAATTTATATATATATTTTATTTCAAGCTATTTAAATACAAAGGACAAATGCATTAGTTGTTCAATGATAATGATTTTTTTTAAAAGATCATTCTTATTTATAGTCACATTAATAAAATTATTTTATTAATTTTATTTTGGTACAACTTTTGAATTGAATTTAACTATGGTTACATGGATTATGGTGCAAAAAGTGAATTTCAAATTCATAAATATTATTTTATTGGTTTAGCTATTATTTTATTATTTCCTTAAGAGGTCCATTTTAGACCTCAAAATTCCCCTAATGGTTGCGGGAGCATTCGTCAACCCAAAAGGCACGACCAACCATTCGAAGAGGCCCTCCTTGGATTTGAAGGCAGTCTTCCGCACATCGGAGGGTTTGATTGGTACCTAGTGATACCTGGACTTCAGGTTGATCTTCCTGAAATATTTGGCCCCCATGAGCTAGTCCATAAGGTCATCGATCAATGGGATTGGATACCTATTCTGGACTGTGATCTTGTTCAACGCTCGATAGTTAATAAAGAATCTCCAAGTGTTGTTCTTCTTTTGTACTAACACGATCGGGCTCCCACAAGGCAAGGAACTTGGCCCGATGTTCCCTTTCTGCAACAACTCTTGGATCTACCTCTTGATTTCATCATTATCTAGAACAAAGCATCGATAGATTGGCCCATTAGGTAGTGGTATGCCTGGGGTCAGGTCAATGGAGTGCTTGAATTGATAGTGTAGAGGAACCTCTGTAGGTGAGGAGAAAATGTCATGGTATTCCTCCATGAATTTGTCCATTTGCTGCCGCTACACAGGGGAACCCTGTTTAGGGGTTGCAGCCACAATATTCTTCTTTCCCTATGGGCGAATCATAATGAATTTTTTTTTTCTTGTTTGGTTAATAATCTTACTGCATTGCTTGGCAGTAATCAAAGAGATGGTGGAAAGCGGTACTACCTTCGATATCTTGTACAACTTATTTCCCAAATTAATAATAACAAAATGAGGCCTAGAATCATACACAACATGTTGCTTCCACAAGTATGGTTGGCCTAATAATACATCATAAACTTCAACAGGAGCAATATCACACAATACCTCATATGTGAAGGGCTTGATGCTGTAGGGAAGGCGACACTACTGGCTGATGCGAAGATATCTTCTTTGGTGAAGCCACCCAATGGTATACAACTACGGGTGTGTTATGGTAGGTAGGTTGAACCGCTTCACGAACTATGCTAAAATGAGGTTATTTTGGCTTCCACTATTGACAATGAATTGCAGTGGAGAACCCTTCACCCACATCCAGGAATGGAAGAGGTGCTTCCCATCCTTTGGATCTTTAGGTTCCACATTCTGTATCTTGGTGGTGTTAATGGTGGAACTTTGTTCTGCATCAATGATATGCTTCCCTTTGTCATTCCCCTTGTTGGGTTCTAACTCAGAGTTAGAACATGCATCTGTTTCAGATGCCTTCAGCTCGGCCACTAGCGACTGTTTGGACTGACACTCACTTGTGTTTGACTGGAGATTTTATGAAATTCACGCCACTTCTCCATGTCCTTCTTTGGCTTTGTGGTGTTGTTGTTCGCTTTTTGCTTCGGCGGGTTGTCCTAAGTCGCCCCACTTTGGCTTTGCCCCTTGTTATGCAGTTTGGTGGTGCCTTTTCCTGGCTTTGGATTCACAGATCCAAAGTCTCGCTTCTTCTGCTTAAATTTCTGCTCGATCTTGGTGGAATATAGATATGCCATGCCAAGAGAGGTAATATTGAGGAACTCCATTTCATCCTGAATGTATCTATGAAAAAACTGTGGTACTTTAGCACCAAGTGTTTCTCCGAATCTTTAATACCCAATTTTGTGCGCATAGTATGGAAAACAAATTCGTCAGCTCGTGCACATATTTTTCCCTTTGTTGTTGTAGCGTGGTCTATTGGATGTACTTGTCCTCATATCTCTCCACGGGGTAATATTGTTCCTTGATTCCGTCTCAGAATGCATTCCAGGTGGGTGTGGCTAAAATAAACGAGGGTTCTTCCTCATCCCTCTGTTCACAGTAGGTTTCCCACCAATCTTTAACATGGGTGGCGGCTTTGAGGACCACAAAGGCAATATTTTCTTTATTAGAGAAATCATGTACTGAAAAATACCCTTAAAGAAAATTAAACCATCTATCTACGGTGTCTGCATCTATTTGGCCCTCAAATATGCGAGTTTCAAGGTTTAGTTGTACCTTAAACGAAGTATCACCTCCAGAGTGGTTGGTGGATGAATATGCATTGTCGATGGGTAGTTGTTGAATGATCTAGGAAAAGTTACCCATCATCGCACTCCTTTGTTTCTTGAGGGCCTCCTCGAGCAATATTTTGATAGGATCTCATGCTCCCTCATATTTCTTTTCTTCTGCCATGGGAGGTGGTCGGAGTTTGTGAGGTTGATCTTGCAAAGGTTCAACCAGATCAATCCCTAACTCCTTATATCTCGACCTCGTTGGGGACATACAAAGAAAGATACAGAAAGAGTAGACTGCTCTGATACCACTGATCCAGACTTATGCAAGAACGCAATAAAATACATAAATAAACATGAACACAGAGATGCAGCAAGAATAGAACTTCATTTCATAAATATCAAATACTGAAAAATGCTTACAGACATAATGGAAAATAAAGTAGCTCAAGCGATGGTAGCTTATCTGTGATAAGAGTTGTGGTGACTACATGCCTCTGAACTGTTTTACAGTGAGTCTCAAGGGCCTTTTTATTATTGAACTATAAGAGAAAATCCTAAACAGCCAAGGAAATTTGGGTTAAACTTATAAAGAGTTATGAGGGTTACACTAAGGTTAAAAATGTAAAAATACAAACCTATAGGGTGCAATATGAAAACTTGAAAATGAATGAGGATGAAAGCATAGGTAGTTTCATTCTCATAATGAATGAGACTGTAAACACAATGAAATGACTAGGTGGTAAAATTGATGATTGTACAATATTCCAAAAGGTGTTGTGATCACTTAACCCTATATTTGATGCCAAAGTCTCAATTATAGAAGAAAAATACACGAATTAGATAAGATGACCATGGAAAATATTCATTGAATACATACAAACTATGAGATGAGAACAAAGAAGGATCAAATAGAACTCAAAGAAGTTGTTTTCAAAGTATAAAACAAGTCAAAAAAAAATTAAGACCAATACTGCTCCAACCACATCTTATATGAAGAGTAAGAAACTTTTGTTAGAAAACTAAAAAAGGGCTTTGGAAAATATAAATATATGTTACTATTAAAGTGTTTTCATTATGGTAGAATAGGGCACTTTTCTTCCAAATTTTCTTGTAGAGAAACTAAAATTTTTGAAAAGGAAGAAAAAGGAAGAAAACATGTAAGAAAAATATCAAGAAGAAGTTTGTTAAAATTAAAAATTTTTATTCACTAGAAGAAAATTATAGTTCACCAGAATATGAAGTAGATTATGAATCTGACACAAACATTGGATGCGAATCCCCTTATGGAACTTGAAAGCCAAATGTTTGGTCTAGAGAAGACTTATTCAGAAGAATGTGAAGCAATTGTTGACATGGAAAGTGATCTTATAAGTGCATTGAAGCAAATAGATAAGCTCAAAAGAATTAAAAAAAAAAAACAAAAAGAAGAAATCCAAGCTTACAAAGAAGAAGAGAAAAGAGTAGATAAATAAATGGTTCTTTTAAGAGTCAAATTAAAAAAATCAAAACAAGAGGAAGAAGTTTTAATGAAGAAGTTACAAGATAAGGAGAGATATTGTGATAGACAGGAATGATAAATTGTGTATATGAGAAAAGATATAGATAAGACTAACACACAACTAAATATGAGCCTAAAATTTGAAGGGATAAAAAAACTTAGAAAAAAAATAGACCTCATAAATATCCATCAATCAAAATAAGACTTGGTCATAAAGAAACACTTGAATAAGAAAAAAAAGATTCAAGCTCCATAGCATCAAAATGGAAGGATTCAAAGAGTTGTTTTAATGATATTAAGGGAGTAAGTGACCTTATGGGAGTAAGTAACCAACCCAAAAAATCTAGTAGAGGACACAATGATCAACATAAACACAGTTATCCAAGCCACTCAAGTAACACACGAGTAAAAAAGCAATTGAGGCTAGAGCTTCATTAGATCAACAAATAAGGACTGATCACTTCAAAAGGATCCTTCACTCCCAGGTATCCAAATATTTTCTATGGTTATTATTTTATCTGTCATAATTTTGGTCCTAAGGCAGTACATTGCACAATATACAAAATTATGAAGACAAAAAATGCAAGAATTAAGCTAAATTTGCATGAAATGACAAGAACTAGAAAATAATTCAACAATATATTCTCTCCCCTTGTGGATGAAATTGAGTGTTACATTTGAAAAAAAATTGGGCATAAGGCCAATGAGTGCAGAAGCAAGTTTTTGTCTTCAAATCGGCAAGGCAAAAAGGAATATTTCACTAAAATATGGAAGAATAAGAAGACTATAAACCTAGAAGTGCGTGGACTCGTCTTATATGCAAAAAATCAAGGAAATTAGTGGCACATTGATAGTGGATGTTAAAAACACACGACATGTGGAAAAAGTAAATGTATATCTACTAATGAACATAAAGGTGGCCCAATGTTACCTTTGGTAATAATGCACCATCAAGAATAATGGGTAAAGGGACAATAGTCTTGTAAAAAGGAAAATCCAAGGCTCAAAATGTGTTATATGTAGATGGTCTTAAGAGTTATAATATTCTAAGTGTTAATAGGATGTGTGACCAAGGACATGAACTAAAATTTAGTTTATATGAGTGTCAAGAGAAACTATAATTAGGGTAGTTAGGACTCCAAGTATCGTACATGTGCTGGAAGGAGACAAATAAGGATGTTATTTGGGTAGAAATGATGAGAGTTGGTTGTTGCATAGGAGATTGGGCCACCTAAGATTTCATTAGCTAATTAACTTGGGTAAAAATGGTGTTGTTTGAGACATGCCAAAAAATCACTAAACCTAAAAATAATTTATGCAAATCATGCCAATTTGGAAAAATTTCCAGAGTACATTTCAAAGAAAAGGAATATTCTACATAAAGGCCTTTGGAGTTGATTCATACAGACATATATGGACCCACAAGAATGAGATATCCATGAGGTGAGAAATAATTTATGTTGTTTATTGATGATTACACAAGGATAGGTTGGCTTAGTATATTGAAAAATAAGTATGATATTTTTGAAAAATTCAAAATATTCAAAGCATTGGTAGAAAATGAAATGAATATTAAAATTAAATGCCTTAGATTATATAGAGGAGGAGGTTACACATGTAATGAATTTTATGATTTATGTGAACAACATGGGATTAAGAAACAATTATGAATAGTTATAACCCATCAGCAGAACGAAGTAGTTGAAAGGACGAACGGGAAAATCTAGCAAATGGCTAGAGCTATGCTCGATGAATCAAAGGCACCACATAATGTATGGGGAGATGTTATTCAAACTATAGTTAAAATTTTTAACAAGGCTAATGTTAGAGTAAATAGTGATAAATCTCCTTATGAACTATGGTATGGAAGACCTGCTTTTGTAAATCACTTTAAGATCTTTGGAAGAAAATATTTCATCAAAAGGAATGAGGAAAATATTGGAAATTTTTATTTTAGAGAAAATGATAGGATCTTGCTTGGATACCCCTCTAGGAGAAAAGGTTACAAGTGATACAAAAAGAGAATCCACAAGACAGTTGAAAGCATAGATGTAAATAGATGAAGGATTGTTCACACTAGAATATAACCACATCATGAAGAACCAATAAACTATGAGTCAACAGAGGATGCATTCAAGGAGCATCGAGAACATGAGGAACATGAAGAATCAAAGGAAGAAGAAAGAGTAGAATCTCCACATGAAAATATTTCATGAAGGTATGTACAAAAACACCACACTGAGAGTTAGATTCTTGGTGACAAAGAAATAGGGGTGTGAACTAGAAGACAATTCCTAGGTGCATCTTGTCATGCAAACCTATCACTATTATCTATGATAGAACCTAAAAAAATTTCACAAGAAAGTCAAGATGAACATTGAATCAAAGCAATGAACGAAGAATTGGATCAAATAAAGAAGAATAAATTATGTGATATTGTTCCAAGGCTCGAGGATAAAAATATGATAGGAACTAAATGGGTTTTAAAAAATAAGTATGGGCAGGTGGTTAGAAATAGGGAAGACTTATGTAACAACTCCTAGTTGATTTCCTATGTAAATAAAATAATACCAAGGTCACGGGACATGTATTCTGAGATGATGTTAGGAAAAACACTTTAGTGGACATCACTTGTGATTAAATAATGGCTATGGAATTGCCAAAGGCAAACATGCAATAAATGGCATTTAATAATGAAAATAGGAGAAAATCAAGGTGAAGAGACACAAATTAGCATGCAATGTAAATTATAGGGAAAATGAAGAAAATAGAGGCATAAGAGAATTAGTTCACAACTTTTGGTTTGGATTTTTCTAGTTTAGTTTTTGTCAGTTCAGTTTTTGGATCTCTCCTTAATTCTATCATTTTCTCATACTCTTGCACACTTAGAGAATTCTTGGAGCACTCTAGAAGTCACTTTTATTTGGAGAAAGAAATCAAGGTAAAGCAAGGGAACAGTTGGATCAATAGCTACAACTAGATTGATTTGCAGGTAACATGCTGCATGTATGATCTCCTTGTTGAATTTCGGGTGCATGGTATATACATGTTCCTTTTTTATGTGTTGTTTTTGGCATGTGAATTTTATTGGATTTATAGTGGTTTCAACATTGCCTTTCCATTTCTTGGATAACCATAGTGTTGTGGGTTTTCCACTTGTTTTTTTATTATTAGTTCTTAGGTTCCCAATGGATGTGGGTTGGAACAAATTCTCTGGAATCCCTGAAACAATTTGAGTTGAGTTACTACTTGTTGGAGCTGTAGGTTGGGACAAAATATATGTAGCCCTTGGTGGGTTGAGATACTAGTCCCTGGAGCTACAGTTGGAGCAAATTCTCTGGAGCTCTAGAAAGCTGTGGGCTGACTTACTAGTTCCTATAGCCTTGGAAAACTTGGGTATAAACCAATTTGGTTTATGTTAATGAATTCTATAATGTAGAGGTGGAATCAATGTGATTGAGGGTTGAGGTGGTTTGGCCTATAGAAGCCCTGGTTTGTTTTGTTTGGGTTAAATCCATGATATCCCACATTTATGCTTGGAATATGGTGTGGGGGTGATTGGCCTAAATGCCTAGATTTGGTTTAACCCAACCTATGGTTGGGTGGTACATGGAAGTCCCTAACCTAGTTGGAATTTTCATATGTTAATAAGATTTATTTTCCTATTGTGATTTATGAGCACTTGTGGTTGTTATGATGTTGACATTATGGTTGATTTTCCATGGTTTCTATGCTGGTTATTTGTTGGTTAAATGATGTAATATATATATGGATTGGTTGATGAATGCATGGACTAACAAGTGTTATTGCAGCTAGCTAGAGAGGGATTAGATCATTCTTGGTGATTCTTAGATGAATACTATTAATTTATGATCAAATATGCATTAATGACCCATAACTTACATGTTTTCCATATGTTTGACAAAATATTTGTTATGGATTAGGCATGTATAGGTGAATTTATTTCTTCAAGTTTGAATGTTCTGTATATTTTTCATGTTAATTATGATTATGGAAAGTTATAGGTAGTTCTGTGTAGTGGTCTGGAGGATATCTTGAAAATGTGGTTCTAATCTCAGAACCGCTAGCACTAATATGGAGGATTTAGGTCATAGATGAATGTAAGTAGGCTTGTGCATGTAGTTGGGGCATCACAAGTGACTCTTACATTATTGTGCGTGCGGTTGGGGTGTTAGGTCAGAGGAAAAATGTTCCATCTTAGGGTTTGATCACCTGGGATGGTTTTTCAACACTTGAGTGATTTGTAGTCCTTGCAGGATGTTAGTAAGTGCTTATTTTATATGCCCCACTTCCTTAACTAGAACTTGGAGGTCGGGCCGTGTCATAACAACACTTGTCTCATGTTTACTCAAGCAAGCTTGTGAATTTGGGTAAATTTTGGAGGAGGGGTTACAGGGCGGTATCAGAGCGGGTTCCATTCTCTTCGAGTGATATATGATACCACAGGGTAGTATTAGAGCGAGGCTGCAATACTGGACCTCGAGGTAGACATTATTGTTATGCATGCATGTTATTTTTTGATATGCTTACTATGCATGCACTGTGATGTTCATTATTTCAATATGCATCATCATGATGACATTGGTGTGTTATAATGTTGAGATGATTGATATGTTGATTACATTATGTATATGTATATTGTGCTAATCTAGATTGATTTGTGAAAATGATATAGCTTCCCTTGAATCACACTAAGCTATGATTTTGATTATGTATATATTTGGTTTATCTAATATGACATGTTTGCAAGAAATACAATATCAGAGATGACAAGAATAATGTTGGATTATAGTTCATGTGACTCTCCTTATATATCAACTGAGAAGAAAGGAGAAGAGTATTAACTTGATATAATAGATACACTTAAAAGCTTAAAGGTAGAAATAATAATTTGCAAGGCAGATAATTAAGGGATAATTGAGTTACAAGAAAGACTTGCTAGAGCTCAGAAAAACAAAGCAAAAGTTAATGCAATGATCCTTCAAATCTTATCATATTTGCAGAGACAGGGACAAGAAATAATTAGTCATGGAAAAGAGGAAAGGACTAACATGGCATATGGAAACAGGTCTCAATCAAGGTAAGGTTTGGACAAGGATGACACAGTTAGAGGTGGCAGGTGGTTGGATACACCTGACAAAAGAGGTAGTGATTATGTGTTCTATTCTAGTTCTGTTTCAGAGAGAGATCATGTTCATCACTGCCATCATCCTTATAGGAGGAGAGAGAAGCAGTAATTTCCATATGAGTTCAAGAAATCCAAGCCTCCTACATTTTATGGAGAGATGAAGAAACCAGAAGATGCAGAAGCATGGCTACTTGGGATGAATAATTTCTTTGAGATGCATGATTATATAGGGAATATGAAAGCCAAGATAATTATTTTCAGTCTCAAGGGAAAAGAAGATATCTGGTGAGAATACATGAAGCGTGTCAAAGGCGTCAAGACAAAGGAGTTGAGCTGGCATGAGTTTAAAATAGTTTTCAGAAAGAAGTAATTTTTTGCGAGATATTACGATGGTAAGGTTAAGGATTTCTATGATATTAATATTTTTTCTATGATATATGAATAATAAACGACTAAGTTTCTAGAGTTGTTGAGGTATGTGCCCTATCTCAAGGATGAGAAGACAAAGGTTTAAAGGTTCATCAGTGGATGCCTTTAGCTTTCAAAGATCAGACTGAGTATGATGAGCCTTGGTAATTGGAGAAATTCATTAGAAAGTTGAAGCATTGGGAATGTAATGAAAATACTAAGGGAAAGTGGGTTAAGAAATGAAGAATACCTCAAGATGCAGGTGAGAAGGAGACGGTAGTGTCATACAAGAAGTTCAATGCAATTGATAGAGGACATGGGTCTCAATCCGAGTAATAAGAACAAGGGCGATCGTAGTGGAGAGAATTGCAGGATAAATTATCCACAACATCAGGGTGGCATATCTCATATTTATATTTCTCAAGAGGAATAAATAGTTGGAGATGTTGGGAAGAGTATTCCTCATATTTATTCAGTAGTGGATAATAGGTAGGCTAATCATCAGACATCCATTATTGCGATGGAAGGTAAGATTTGTGATCAAATTATATCTATTTTTATTGATCTTGGATCCAGCTATGGTTATATCATTCCTAACCTGGTGGATAAGTGTTTCTGAATAAATAAGTGCATGTAAAATCTTCGTTGGTACAATTGGCTATAGGGACCAAGAGAGGAGTTTATTATTGGGTGAGATCTTGTGCATTTGAGTTGAATGGTATTCCTACACAACACATCTAAATATGCTTCCTTTGGGTTCATACAATATGATTTTAGGCATGGATTGGTTTTTCATTCACAATACTAAGGTAGATTTCTATGAGAAGGCTATTAGGTTCTTGGATGATGATGGAGAGAAGAGGATCTTGTATGGAAAGAAGAAGCCTGCAACAGTGAGAATGGTTACAACTATGCAAATTTAAGTGCAGTTGGAGGAAATGTTGCTTATTATTTGCAGCGCATATTTCCAGTGACAAAGAGAAGGATGTTGAGGATGATGAAGTTCTGAAGAAGTATCCAATTTTATAGTAGTTTCAGGATGTGTTTCATGCATATATCTCAAAGTTACTTCCTCACAGGGAAGTGGATTTATCTATTGAGTTGTTACAAGGAGTAACATTAACATCAAAGGAACCTTACTGAATGAGCACTCAAGAGTTGGTAGAATTGAAGTTTCAATCTCAATAAATGCTTGATAAGGGATATATAAGGCTAAATGTGTTGCCTTGGGGTGCACCAATATTGTTTGTAAAGAAGAAGGATGGTACTCTCATGTTATGCATTGAATACACGAATTTGAACAAAGAGACTATCAAGAACATGTATCCTTTTATGTGGATTGATGACTTGTTTGATTAATTGAAGGGAGAAACCGTGTTCTCGAATATTTATTTAAGATCAAGATATCATCAGGTGCACATCAAAGAAGAAAATATATACAAGACTGCAATCCACACCAGGTATGACCATTATGAGTTTGTAGTGGTTCCTTTTGGTCTTACCAATGCTCCAACTACTTTCAAGTGTTTTATGAATAGTGTGTTGCGTCCTTATGAGGACAAATTTGTGATAGTGTTTATTGATGGAATATTGATATATTCTAAGAATGAGGAGGATCACGTAGAGAACATGGATGTAGTGTTGAGATTTTTGAGAAAGCATCAATTTTATTCCAAGCCTAATAAGTGTATTTTCTTTCAAACTGATGTTCATTACTTGGGACATGTTGTTTCTAAGGAAGGTATAATAATGGACCCGAAAAACATTAAAGCTATCATGGACTGGCCAGCTCTTAGGAATGTGGATGAGGTCAGATCATTCATGGGAATAGCAAGTTATTTCAGGAGGTTCATCAAGATTTTTTCACAAATTTCCTATCCTATTACATCTTTGCAACAAAAAGGAAACAATTTTGAATAGACTGAAGAGTGTGTAGCTAGTTTTGAGTATTTGAAGCATTTCATTACAAATGCTTCAGTATTGAATATTGTAGATCTTGATAAGGATTTCATGATATGTACTGATGCTTGCAATAGGGGACTTGGTGGAGTCCTGATGAAGGAAGGACACATGGTATGCTATGAGTCAAGAAAGTTGAATGAGCACGAGAAGAACTATGTGACTCATGATCTTGAGTTGGAAACTATCATTCATTCCTTAAAGATGTGGAGGCAATATCTTATTGGTAGAAGGTTTATTCTAATGAGTGATCATAGTGTACTGAGTTACTTGTTTGACCAACCCAATATGAATGCCAAACAAGCTATATGGTTGGCTACTCTCAGTGAGTTTGACTTTGAGATCAGGTACATTAAGGGTAAGGAGAATAGGGTTGCATATGCTCTCAGTAGTAGAGTGTAAGTGAATCATACTGTAGCAATAATTTCTTATGGGATAGAATAGCAAGAGAGTATCTCGCATGAAAGATAACATGACGACAAGTATCAATAGTTGAAGTAGATATTGCAGTAGAAGGGTGAAGGTGATAGAGATGAGGAGTATCACCTCACAAAAGATGGCTTGATGAGATTTATGAATAAGATTTATGTGCCAGATAGCAGTGAGGTCAAGAAGCTTATCTTGAGGGAGTTTCATGTCAAGCCATATTTGGGTCACTTGGGATATCAGAAGACGTTGACAACAATTAAGAAGTTCTATCATTGGTTGAACTTGAAGAAGATGTGGTTGATTTTGTTGCAATATATTTGGACTGTCAGTAGGTGAAATTTTAGCATAAGCACCCAACTGGTTTATTACAAACAATTCTAATTACAGAATGTAAATGGGAGGTCATTTCCATGGAATTCATTACAATTTTCCCAAGGACATCCAAGCAACATGATTCATGGTTGTGGTTGACAGGTTAATCAAGGTAGCTCACTTCATTGCAGGAAAGTTTACTAATTCATCTAGTGAGGTAGCTTAGATATTCATCAGGGATATAGTGAGATGCATCGTATTCCCAGGATGATTATATCAGACATAGATGCCAAGTTCACTTCCAAGTTTTGGAAGGAGTTGTTTGTAGGATTGGGGACAGAGTTATCTTTAAGTACATATTATCTTCCACAAATATATGGACATACATATAAGATTAATAGGATTTGGGAGGATATGTTGAAGATGTATGTCATCCATTAGAAGAGGAAGTGGGAGGAGTATCTTATGTTGGTAGAGTTTTCATATAATAATGGGTATAAAGAATCCTTGAGGATAGGTCTGTTTGAGGCTCTTTATGGGAAGAGTTGTAATACTCCTATCAACATGAGTGATCTAGTGAACATGGTGTTGATTGGACCGAATATGTTGGCTAAGATGGAGCAGGTGATGAAAGTTATCAAGAGAAATTCAAAGGCAACATAGATCATGAAGAAAATTTATGTAGACCAACACAACGCATTCAAGGAGTTTCAAGTTGGGGAGCATGTTTACTTGCGCATCAAGCCCAAGAGAAGCTCCTTGAAGATTAGGTCATGTGCCAAGTTGACACCTCGATATTGTGGGCCTTTTGATATCATTGTGAGGATTGGATCAGTGGCCTGTAGACTTGCATTACCACTAACAGTGAAAGTCCATGAAATTTTCCTTGTTTCATTGCTTAAGAAGTTTTTCCAGGGTGTTGATAATGTGATTGATTGGATTGTATTGGAGGTGGATCTAGAGGGAGAATTCCTGCTAGAAAATCAGTGCATTTTGTAGCGTAAATAACTCATGATATAAAACTGAGCAATTGAGCAAGTTGAAGTGTAGTGGAAGCACTTTGGGCTCGATGAAGCTACAGGAGAGATGGATGATCAAATGTGGGATATGTATCCTTTTTGATTTGCTGGTTGAGAAAATGTGCTTGGTTTATATTTATTTATGCATATGTGTGTTGTAAATATTGCATCGAGTTTTGGTATAAATCTCCAATAAGCAGATTGGTGTTCATGGTTTCAGCAGTTTGGTATGATGTAAATGTTTCATCAAGCTGGGTTATAAATCTCCATGGGAAACACGTGTTTGCTGGTTATAAGCGTCATTAAACATTGAGCCGACGATGTTCCCTCAAGGGGGAGGGGTTTGTAACAACCCCCACTTGATTTTTTTATGTAATTAAAATAATACAGAGGTCATGGGACACATATTCCAAGCTAAATGTTGGGTAAAACACTTAACTAGACGTCACTTATGATTAAATAATGGATGTGAAAATTGGCAAAGGCAAAGAGGCAATAAATGGAATTTAATAAAATAAAATAAAATAAAATAGTAGGAAAGGAAGGTGAAGAGACACAAATTTGCATGCAAGGGAAATTAGAGGAAAAATGAAGGAAAATGAGGAAAATAGAGGCATTGGTGATAAAAAGGCATCAGAGAATCAATTCACAAGTTTTTTCTTAGCTTTTGTTGGTTTATATTTTTTGAGTTCAAATTTTGGTTCTCTCATTAATTCTCTCAATCTCTCATACTCTTGCACACTTATATAATTCTTGGAGCATGCTTGGATCACTCTAGCATTCACTTGGATTTGGAGAAAGAAAGTATGGCAAAGAAAGGGAGTGCAAGGGAACAATGGGGTCAACAGCTATAACTGGATTTATTTGTAAGTAATAAGTTGCATGTATGATCTCCTTGTTGATTTTTGGATGCATGGTATATGCATGTGGTTCATTGGTTATGTGTTGTCATTAGCATGGATATTTTCATAGATTGATAGTGGTTTCAACCTTGCATTGCCATTTCCTGGATATCCATGGTGTTGTGGGTTTTCCACTTGTTTTCTCTTATTGGTGCTTAGGTTCTCGATGGCTGTGGGTTGGAAGAAACAATATGGAAGCCATGGAACAATTTGGGTTGAGTTACTAGTTCCTGGAGTCGTAGGTTGGGAAAAATGCTCTAGAGGCCTTGGTGGGTTGAGTTACTAGTCCCTAGATCCATGGTTGGAACAAACACTTTGGATCCCTACAAGGTTGTGGGTTGAGTTACTAGTTCCTTTAGCCCTGGAAAATTTGGGTAGAGATTGATCTAGTTGATGTTAGTGAATTTTTAACCGTGGAGGTGCAATCATTGTGGTTGAGGGTTGAGGTGGGTTAGCCTCTAGAATCCCTTGTTAGTTTTGTTTTGGTTAAATACATGAGATCCCACATCATTTCTTGCAATATGATGTGGGGGTGATTGGTTGAAAGAGAGATTTGGTTCAACCCAGCCTATGGTAAGGTGGTATGTGGAAGTCCCCGACTTGGTTGGAATTTTCATATGTTAATAAGAGTTATTTTACTATTGTTATTTATGAGCACATGTATTGGTTATGATGTTGACATTATGGTTGATTTTCCATGGTTTCTATGCTAGTTATTTTCTCATTATATGATGTACTCTATCTATGGATTTTGACATGTTTTGATAAGTTATTGATTGGTTGGTGAATGCATGGACTAACAATTGTTGTTGTATCTAGCTAGAGAGGGCTTAGAGCCTTCTTGGTGATTCTCATATGAATGCTATCAGTTTATGATCAGATATGCAGTCATGACTTGTAGCTTACATGTTTTCCAGATGTTTGAATAAATGTTTTTTGTGGATTTGGAATGTCTAGGTCAAGTTATTGCTTCAAATTTGAATGTTTGGCATTATCCTCATGTTAATTATGATTCTGGAATTTACAAGAAATTCTAGGTAATGGTATAGAGGCTAGCATAAAAAAATCGCTCAAATCTTAGAACCATTGGCACTGAACTAGAGGATTTATGTCATAACCACATGGAAGAAGGCTTGTGTGTGCGGTGATGGCCTTATAACCATAGTCTTGCCATATTGTGCATATGGTTGTGGTGCTAGGTCAGAGAAAAAAAGTTCCAACTCATGGATTGATCACCTGGGGTGGTTGTTCAGTTCCTTAGTGATCTGTAGTCCCCGTAGGATGCTAGTAAGTGTTTAGTTTGTAGGCCCCACTTTCTTAACTGGAACTTGGACTTCGAGTGATGTCATAGTGACACTCGTCTCATGTTTACCCAGGAAAGCTTGTGAATTTGGGTAAATGTGGGAGGAGGGGTTACAACTTGTCTGTAAGGGGTATGCCCAGAAAGGAGGAGTAGGATTTGAAGAAAAAATTTCTCATGTTGCAAGAATTTAAGCAATTATAATGTTTTTAGCATTTTATTGTTATCGAAGCTTCATATTTTATCATATGGATGTTATGTCAACATTTTTAAATGGTGACTTAGAGGAGGAAGTCTATGTTGAGAAACTAAAAGATTTTCTATTTTGCAATAATAAAGATTATGTTTGTAAACTCAATAAAGCTCTATATGGATTAAAGAAATCATCAAGGGCATGGTATTACATGGTAAAGAAGTATTTGTAGCAACAAGGTTTTAAGAAAGGGATTGCTAACAATAATCTCTACATCAAGGTTGAAGGTAATAAGCCGCCATTAGTTGTAGTGTATGTTGATGACATAATTTTTGGTAGTAATATTGCATCAATGAGTCAAAGGTTTGTAGCTACTACGCATCAGGAGTTTGAAATTTCTACACTTAGATAACTGCTACTTTTTCTTGGACTAAAAGTTCAATAAATAGAACAAGGACTTTTTATTTCTCAAGCTAAGTACGTCAAATAAATTCTAAGAAAGTTTGGGATGGAGGAAAATAAACCTATAAGTACAGGTTTTAGCCCCAACAAGGATGATAGATCTCCAAAAGTCAATCGATATTCCTATAGATCAATGTTTGGGAGTTTACTCTATCTCACAGTTACAAGACTTGATATTATGCACATAGTTGGACTGGTGGGACAATTTTAATCAAATCCTTAGGAAACTCATCTCAAGGAAGTCAAGAGGATATATAAATATCTACAAGGAATTTTATACTTTGGCTTATGGTATCCTAAGGATATAAAATTTACTATACAAGCTTATAGTGATGTTGATTAGGATCGTAGTACCGATGAAAAATTTTTTATCGATGGTAGAGATTTCTTTCTAAGAAATTATTTTGTTTCCTATATAAGCAAGAAATAGAGCTCTATCTTCTCATCTACTACTGAAGAAAAATGCATTGCAACTGCATCATGTTATACATATGTTCTTTATATGATGAAAAATCTTAAAGACGTTCAGGTAGATTACACTCAACCTATATGTATCTTCTATGATAACACCAGTGCAATTAATATATCCAAGAATCCTATGATGCGCTCCAAAAAAAATCAAATTCCTATTAAATATAATTTTCTCAGAGAACACGTATTGGGTCAAATAGTTAAGTTATAATATGTTCCTACTAAGGAGTATATTTCAGACATGTTTACTAATCCCCTTCTAAGAGACCCCTTGAGTATCTCAAACATAGATTGGGAATGATATATTTCTAATATCTTCCATATATTTCTTACACATGAACAAGGGTAGTTGTACAAGTATGGAAGGCTGTCAGAGAGAAGGATATATAATCAACTCAGGGGGATCTACAAGCACAATATGTGTTCAGGGGAAGAGATTCACACTCAAAATATGACAAAATGAGTTTTTTTCATCCTTATATGTCTCATATTATTTATTTTATCATTTAGTAGGACCAATAGCTTGATATATTGAAGTAAGGGGAGCATTTGTCTCTTGGAACAACCATTAGTATATCTTGGTACAAAATTTTTAGTTATACCTTTTGTCAACCTCACTCGCGAGAATGAGAAACTAAGCCATTTTTCCATAAATGTGAAAGGGAGATAATGAGTAGACATTGACAATTAAAATAAAGGGAGAGTATTATATAGTATAACTTTATATCTATCAAAGTTACTTGTAGTTCCAAGAACATAATAGGGGGATTCAATTTCACGACCATCAATGACTAGCAATGTCTAGTGTACTTGCCATCAATGACAAAGGGGGAGATTTTTGGTAGTTTGTTATTGTCATTGATGTCAAGTTATGTCAAGTTCAGGGAGAGCTTGTTGAGTATTCATGATGATAGTGATGTCATTGTTTCTTAAGGTGTCTAGTGTCATTAATTGATGAGTATATGTTGCAGATTGTTTGACTTGCAGTCATGAACGTAAATTGGTTAGATAACCTAGCTTGGCATACTTTTCTCATATATTTATATTTATCAAAAGAGGAAGTAAATAATTTGGTTAGATATCACTCTCAAAGAGATTTCCAACTATATATAGCATTTGGTCAAACTCACAAGGAATGAGGGGACAATTTGTTTTGAAGTGAAGCAATACAAGTTAGGTTCTGGCCTTGTCAAATTTAAAAAAGATAGGTCATCTGGGGATGCATTAAGGCATTGGAGCATCCAATAATTTGGCATGCAACAAGCTATGGATATGTTGAGATGAACTAGATACTAAATTATCCTTTTTTATTTGGGATTTGAAACCATCCAAGGATTTCCCAAGATAAATACCTAGGAGAGAGGTTGTATTCCAAATTTCTCGAGTAGGTGGTGGATCCCCTTACAGGTGGCAAAGAATGATGGTGTTCATATAGTGGAAATGATGTGAATTGTAGGTGGAAGGTCGATGACATGGAAATTGGATGATAGGATATGTGGTATCCATATGTCAATTCAGGTGGCACCATGTGGTAATGACATAGCACGAATGATGACATGGAACTATGTGGTGATGACACATGGTAGGTGGATTTAGAATTTTTTGGTGGCCTACTAGCCCCTTCATGTGTCATGGCGATGATGTGACATGATGGGTGGCAGAGAGACAACATGGTAGGTGATGTGCCATGATAGGTGGCAAAGAGATGACATGGTAGGTGAAATTGAATGATAGGTAGAAGAGAGATGATGTGGTAGATGATATGGAAGTGACATGGAAAATGATGTGGAAGGTCTCAAGATTTTTTCTAAGAGTCTGTTTTTGTAGCGTTTTCCTTTATATTTTAATTTTCTGAAGCGAACCTTTATATCCCATGTTATATCCATTTTATCTGGGCATTCACCCCCCTAGGGTTATGACAAGAAGGTATACATCATTAAGCACATATCACTAGATTGAGAGAGTTTTTCATTGCGAGAAGGAGTTATTTGAGAATTTTATCCTCCAGAGTTGTAGCAAGAAGGTATACATTACTAAGCATGGATCATCAGATTAAGGGATTTTTCTGCTGCAAGGAGGAGTTATCTAGTCATCCGCTCCTCTGGAGTTGAAGCAAAAATACATAGGTAAATTATGCCTAGATCTATATTCAAGCGGAATCAAAGGGCTTAGTCAAGGTTAACTAGGTGTGGTTTCCAGAGCGTAGGGAGTATATGGGAATTTAGTCATCAGGGGTTCATTCCATGTGATAGCCTCAAATAGATCTATGAGTTAAATATCGAATACCAAACTTAAAGGGTTATCCATCAATCTATCCTATCGTCATATGAGAAAAGCGCCAAAATAAAAGGAGTTTGAACACTCCAACACCATTGAAAAATCCAAAGGTTGATAAGGCATTATGTATTAATATAGTTAAGAGAGAATTTCCATGGACAAAATCATACATGGAACTATACCCATGGTAAAGGAAGGACTTAAACCATAAATACAAAAGATAAATAATTGTAGAAAGTTGTTGATGGAGTGGAGAATATGTTGAGTATGTTGGTAGTTCTTGTCGTCATGATGAAAGTGATGACAAAAAAGACAGAGTCTACATATGTGATTGGGAGAAATATCGATAGTCTGAGTATGTTTGAGATGCAGTTGAATATATAGCTAAGTTATAGATGTAGAAAAAATAAAATAAGTCTGAATATTAAAAAGGAAAGAAATCATATGGGTATGAGTTTGAAAATGGATGAAAGAAGGATCTGTTATGCTAAGTAGGTTGGTGCCTACACATTCGACGATAGGAGTCTCCTGCAAGTTGGTTCCTGTAAAATTTAGAGAATTGGTGCTTCATTCAAGTTAGTTCCTATAAAGAAATGGAGTTGGTTCCTCATTTAAATAGGTGCTTGCAAATCAGGGGATATGTGTCTCCTTTTGGTTGGTGATAATAAATTTGATGTAGCAGTAGGTTGGAGCCTATAGGAATATTTTGACATAAGCTTTGTGGTTTTCTCCATTCATGTGTTTCCATGTATATATGTGTTCCTATGTGTTACTTATATGGTTGTTTATTGAATAGATTAAATTATTTTATATTGTTAATAATTGTTAAATTCTTACATTATACTAATTCAGCCCCCTCTCAGTATAATGATGTTTCTAACAATTGGTATCAAAGAAGGTTTCTCCATGAAAAATTTATCCACTAGAACATAGATCATAAATGACCATGGCTAATCGTGATTGGTTTTATCTAAGTGCAACACCATTATTGAATGAATCATGTTATACAATCTAGAAGGTAAGAATAAAGAATTATTTAATGGCTCTTGGCTTGGATGTATTATTATATTTAGTAGATGGAAAGAAGAATAAATATAATACAAAATCCAAGAAGGATATCTTGAATGAACTATCAATTCTAGACTCTAATAAAGTGAGACATTGTGGTAGATAAGTTTCAATGTATATATGACGAAGGAAATCAAAAGGGACCAACAAATATTGAAGACATTGACTACACAAATAATGAATTAAACAATAAATGAGACTCTCTTGTCATAATTTCCCAATTTGTTTATCATCAAAATAAAAATTTGTATTGAGAGGATGAAGATGGAAGTGAAGAAGATGATAATGAGGTGCAATCCACAAGTAAGCTACTATTTTTTTGTAATTGTAAAAGGACAGGTCATATTTCCTCAAGATGTTCATATGCAAATTTAGAAAATGGTAGTAATAAAGGATAATTTGAAGTTGAGATAACGCCCCATGAGAAAAATAAGAAAATTATTTATGAATTTCCATTTGAAGGAGACAATAGTTGTAGTTGTAGTAGTTTTGAAGAATGGATTCTACTTATGAATACGGAAGAAACATTGAAATTAGATAAAGAAGAAGTATGATCTTTGATAGTTTCCTTGATTCAATGAAGAATCCTAGAAGAAATAACAAAAGGAAGGAGGATCAATGAGATGAAGTTAAAGAAATGAAATCCACAGAAGAAGAATATTTTTATGAGAAGATATATTTTAGAAGAAAACTCATCTCTACTCTAGAGGATATTAATATGCTCATGGTAAAAAATAATAAATAGAAGGTATTTCTATAGGGATGTGAGGACACAGATTAGAACTTTTATGAATTAAGGAAAATAATTGTTATCTCGAAGGCTCATCGAGAACTAGTCAAAATAATTAATGAAGTAGTGACTAACCAACTAAATGAACAAGAAGGTCATTGTGAGAAACCAAAAGTTAAGATTGTTTCACTGAGAAATGATATAGAAAAGTCCAATGATCAACTAAATCAATATATGGAGTTTGATAAGAGTACCAAAATCCTATATGGTATTCTCAGCAATCAAATATCTCCTCTCATCAAGAATGTTTTGGGCTATGAAGGAGAATGAAGCACCCAGAAAATTGAAGACAAAGAAACAATTAGTTATGTTGAAGTAGTCAAAGGACCTAACAACAATATAGCCAAAGGAAATGATAAAATTCGATAACAAAAAAGAAGGAAAAATGATAGCAATATAATTTAGCAGCAACAAACAAAAGTGTATAACAACAAACAAAAAAATCAAGTAAAAAATGAGTAGCAACCAAGGAAAGGTTATTATAGAAATTCGAACAACAACAGAGATCGAGTGATAAATCAATGAAGACCTTATCTCTCACAAAGACAAAGCCATTAAAGAATTAGAAGGTTCCCTTTTCAAATAAAAAGTACTCCCATGTATCAAAGCCTTTTCTATGGCTATTTTTTTTCTTGTAATATTTTTGGCCATAAGGAAATATATTGTAGATATTGTGCACGAAATTAGAATATGTTGAACAATAGTAGTAAGAGAGTATATAAAATCTCAAGGATCGAATTTGTGAGTAGCAACTCTAGAACTTATGATAAGAATACTATTAGCAATCACAATTATTTTTCTCCCTTCTTAGATCTGCTTCTTCTTCCTTTTTGTTTTGCTTTGTTTTGTTCTGAATATGACTAATTCTATTAAGAGAAAATATGGTACAAGGCAAGATTACAAACAAGAGAAACAAGAAACAGGCCAACCGGAAAGGATGAACTATCCACCTCGGTCCCCAAAAGAGGAGGAGAAACAAACAATGAGAAAATGAGCGTGACTAGAGAGTTGAATGAAATAATCTGAAATCTACCCAGAATGGGCAGAAGCCTCTATGCAAAGTTTATTTCCTTTCTTCTTGTTGACTTTTACCCATCCAGCTTGGTGATGATGGGCTAGAACCACTTGTAGACTGGTATTAGCAATGGGAGGAGTCTCCCTGTTTGTATCAGAAGTGGAGGACTCATGAGTATGTTTCTGGGAGTTCATTGTGTCTGGAGGATCCTTAGGTGTGGTAGATGACAAGCCATTAGTCTGTTGAGCCTGTTCCATTTCTGCATCTATCTCTTCGTCTTCTGAACTTGGAGCTTCAGTGTCAACCACAAACGGCGGACTACAAGGTGTCCATATTTTAGATTTGGATGTAGGAATGTTTTCCCTTTTTTTTGTGAGGAATGTGGGGAAGGATTTCTGAAGATGCCCAGTTTGGTGACAATGTCGGCATCGGAAGGCTGTATTCTCATAATCTAGGATCTGTGTCCATACAAATTCACCTATTTTTAGAATAATTTGGTCGGGCATATTTTGGCATATGTGTATAATCGATGGTACTCTCGATTGTAGTCTTCCATTATAAAGCGGCCCAAGGCATTTCCTATTCCTCGATAGACTGAAATGTTTTAGAGGTGGGCCGGGAGATTGGGTAGCCTGACCCAAACAGGAGTTCTAGTAATGACTGCTATGGTTGGGTTGAAATCCACGAACCAGGGAGCGCTGAATAGCCTCGATGCCCCCCGAAACCACGGGCCTTCAGTTTGGGCCTTGTGATAATCCGTGATATGATCAAACAAGACTGTGAAATTTTTTTTTGAGCAAAAGATGACCTTGTAGTTGTGTGTCCAGTTGGCATAGATCCACTTATAAATATCCTTAGTACGGGGCCAAAGGCCATTGAATTTGTAGATGATAGCAGTTTCTGCATATTTTTGAAGATCTTCTGCCAGATCTGGATGGGAAATTTCTATAGAGGAAAAATCCTCTAATTTATCAACTAGAAAAGGCTTTGGGGCTTCAGAAGATGGGCTATCTTTCTTGGGCTGTGCATGTACCACATCTTTGTAAGAGAAGGCTGGAGTAGAATAAGAGTTTCCAATAGCTCCTCCTCTCAATCGAAGGGATAAAACTAAAGTAGCATCTCTTTCAATGTTATAGTATGATAGAGGGAAAGAGGTTTCAAGTTGTTTACCTCCATAAAGAAACTGTTGAAGAGTTGAGGGTATTCCAAGCTTGTGCTCAAGGGTGTGCAAGAGATTCTGAACGCTGTCAGTTGGATGGACCTACAGCAACTGGGATTTGCTTGAGAGAAGAGAGATCTGGATTTGAAAGGCAGAATAAGGATAAGAAGGCCCCTCTGTACTATTCTCAGTCAGATCCAAAGGGCACTACTACCGCAGGTCATAAAAGATGGAAGGATCTACATACTTTATGAAGCTAGTGTAATCATTGTTGTGGAGGACTGCTAAGTCTGGCCGAAATAGAGTCGTGACCCTGTTGCTAAGAGGGGTAGCCTTAGGTAGTATAGCTGTGGCGTGGTCCTGATCCCTGGAATTGGCTGCCAGTCTATTTGAAGCAGCATCATTATTCAGGGCGCTGTAGGCCACATAGAGAAAACACACAGCAGTGGCAGCGGCCTCACAAAGATGTGGAGTGCACAGATGTGGCGGGGACTAGCTTTGATCTCGTCGGGGTTCTACGTCAGGAGCTACAACGGTCCCCTTCACCTCTGCAATGGCGCGTCGAAGTGCCTCAGGCTCTGGAGCAGGAGCCACAACATGGTCGACGGCGTCGGCTGCTACAGAGCATCGCAGTGTAACCCTAGCTCCACCCATCACAAAAATAATATATTTTCCTTCCTTCTTAGATCTTATTGAATGCTACATATGTAACAATTTTGGGCATAAGGAAAAGGATTGTAGAAAAAAGTTGTTATAGCCTCTCAAGAAAACCAAACAAAAAGAAATCTCACAAATCAAGAAAAAGAAATCAAAAGCAAATGCTATTAACATAAAACAAATTGCAAAATCATGGAATTTAAAGCAACAACAACAAGAGAAATGCGACTTAGTCTTATGTGCTCAAGATACAGATTATTAGTGGCTTATAGACAGTGGATGCTCTCATCATATGACAGGATATACAAACATATTTCTCTCTCTAAAAAACGTCAAGGGTGGCAATGTTAGTCTTGGAAATGATACATCAACTAATGTAATGGGAAAATGAAAAGTTAACCTTGATAAGAAAAGGACTAATGTTGGAAATCTTATACTTGTCAAATATTTAAAGAACAACATCCTGAGTGTAAGTCAAATGATTGATAAAGGATATGAAGTCACATTAAACTCCAGAGGATGTAGAATGAGGAAGGAAGACTATAGAAAATTAGTAGAAAAAGGGATCATGACTCTAGATAATATATATGTACTGAATGAAAGAAAAGACGTCAACAAGGGATTGAAGGAAATCCCTTCTTCACATTATCAGTAAAAAGAGAAATGCCCAACTATAGTCCATCACACCATGTCCTATTCACAAGGTGCATTACATAAGACAAAAGAACTACTCAGATTAGTGAGATGAGGAACCAAGGTTACAAATGATGCATACATCCATATCAAAGGAAATAAATCAACATATGTAAGTAAAGGAAATGCAAGTACAACCTCAAATGAAATAAGAAGCCTAGGAATCCTCAAGGGAACGAAAATGCATGAATGGAAGATATGGACCAACTGATGCAACACGAACAAGTGAAGTGAATGATTAACTTTAAAATATGCACAAATCCTATCATATTTCAAAATCTGAAAACCTATAACAAGATTTGCATTAGCTATTTAGTGTTCATATAGGGACAACCAACGTGTACATGATAACACAATTTGGAGGAATCTAAAAGTCAAAAGAATCAAGAAGAATCACAACAACCCTTTGATCAATTGAATACTATAGACTACAAAAGATGATATGCAAAGGAAGAAGGAAAGAGAACTAACCCGACACATCCCAAGACTACATCAAAAGACTTAAGGTGCAACAAATATAGATGAACACGAAAATGAAATAGTAAGGTCACATCAAAAATATCCAGAGTGTAAGGAAGAAGCCAACCCTTGTTAGTCTTGCAATTTTTTGTGTGAGCATGTGTGACCAATGTAGAGTAGAGTGGCTAGAGAAACTAGTGTGAGAGTGACCATAACCAACATGAGAGCATGCCACAAGCCAATTTGGGTGGAGTTAGCATGTTGTGGTGTGTTGTATGAATGTGTTATGCTAGGAGAATGAGTGGTTTCTTATAGAGGAAGAACATGTCCATAGGAATATTAGACAAGAAAAAGGAAAGAAAAAATTATGTGTTCAAGGGAAGCATGCCAAAGTTAAAGGTTGAAAAGAATAATTTCACATGAAAGGAAGCAAAGAATGATCTTAGATGAAATCAAAAGAAAACATGCAACCATATGTGGCACAATGAGAATAAGGGAAGTGCTACTTATTAAAAGGAATCTCAATTGAGGGGGAGTTGTGAAAGGGAACGACACCTAATTTTTTACAATTTACCTCATTTGATAAAAAGGCATATTGAGGAAGCAACATATTTGAGGGGAGTCTAGAATATACAGATTAGTGCGATAGTTCAAAACCATAAAGAAGCTGAGCGATTATTACTAGTTTCCTTCACACAGAAAGAGGATAGTTTTCCAAATATGGAAGAGATAGCTATATGATAGAAGGTCAGAGAGAATGATACATAATCAACTCATGGGGAGATGCAAGCTCAATAGAAGTAGCATGTGTTCAGGAGGATACATTTGCATTCAAAAGATGAAAAATTTAAAGGTTTGCATCCTTATTTATTTTAGCATTTAGTAGAGCCAATATCCTAATATATCAAAGCAAGGGGACCATTTAGCTATTGGAATTGTTATTGGTATATCCTGATACAAGTGAACAACAACAAAAGTAAGGTGGTGTTTGGACCATAATGCATAGGCAACCTATTTATGCTTGGTGCCAACCTCATTTGGAAAAATGACCAGAGAAATCCCTTTAGGGGGAGAATGATCAAAGTGGGCGTAGCTAAAGCCCTTTCCCATTAGTTTCAAAGGGGAATAATGATCAAACATTGGCACCTCCAAGCCAAGAGGAGAATGAGAAGTGATTGGAATTTCAAAAGAAAAGGGGGAGAGTGAGAAGACAATGGTAGTTTCATCAACCTAACAAGGGTAGTCAAGCCCAAAAGCCATCAATGACCAGTAATGTTAGGTGGTATTTCCATCAATGCCAAAGGGGAAGATTTTTTAGTATGTTGGAAGTTGTTGTCATTTTTGTCAAGTTTAATCATTGGTGTCAAGTGATATCAAGCTCAGGGGGATCTTGTTGAGTTTTCATGCATGATTCTTATGTTGTTATTGTTGTCTTGACTATTTCTATTAACAATTTACTAATCTCACGATGACTTGGTTTTTTATGAGTAGCCTATATTTGAAGGCACTTTGTCTACATGTAGCTTATTCAAATTCACATGAAAATTTCTTCGTTGGATAACTATCTTAGAGAGATTTCAAATGGTATATGGCACTTCGTCTAACTCTTCAATAATGAAGAAAAAGCTTGAGTTTGAGGTAATGGCTTTTGAGAAAGATGTAGACCTTAGTGGACCCCAGATGACATGGCAAGGGTACTTGGCTGAGACATGTGGTAGATGATGGTGTGGCATCGTATGGTAATGACACATGATTGGTGTATTTGACGTTTTTGGGTGGGAAAGTGGCTCTTTTTCAAGTAAAACGAGATAGTGACGTGGCGGTGACATGGCATGGAAAGTGGAAGACAATGACATGGAAAAGACATGGCCCATCATCCATGAACCACTGATGCATAATAATAGTGGCATGTTGTGGGCCCAATTAACCTCTGTTGGCACCACGTTGCACGAAAGTAAAATGCATAGGACAAAAAAATTGAACAACACCTCGCCCCCCCTCCCCCCCTTTGACACTTGTTAATGTTTGGATATGTGTGAGGAGGGGGGCTTGAAGTGACTTATTTTTCGTTGGATTTGAGTATATCACTAGATCATGGGGCACACTTTAAAACAGTGGGGGATATTTAATTCCACATAGGACAAACTACGAACCCCATTCCTCCCCCCCTTGTTAAAGGTCATATAGTTGGGATGGTGGGGAGGGGGATTTGAACGGGTCATTAGGTGCACCATAAAAAGTGTTGGATATTTAAAATTGGGTGAATTGCATAGGTCTAGGCTTAAGTGCCCTTGAGGCTTAAGCACTTGGTCTTGACCTATGGTCATATTCCCTAGAGAGCATGCAAATAAGGGGATACGACTGGATAACATTTGGCATTAGGAAACCAACTTTCAATTAAATGTTGAAGCTATTAAAGTCCACTGTGGGACAAATCTAAAGATGTTATGCCTATAAATAGGAGGATCAATTGAAGCATGAATTTATACAGATTCGAGGGATTCTAGAAATGAAACAACATGAATATGAAGAGGCTCAAATTCTCATATGGTGAAGGCAAACATATTGATATAGTAAGGTGAAGAATTTCAACGGGTCAACACCTATGGTAAAGTAGGTTGTAAACTATAAATACATATAGAAATAATAATTTAGAAAATGGTTTTGTATAAATGAAATGAGAGTGAGCCAAAGTTGTTGTGTGTAAGAAGAAGAAATGAAGATATGAGGAAGAGAAGAAGAGTTGTAGATAACCAAAGTTGTTGTGTAAGAAGAAGAAATGGAGATCTGAAGAAGAGAAGAAGAGTTGTAGATAACCTTAGAGCAGAAAGGAGCATATGTTTGAGAAAAGAGATGTAGAATAGACACACACACACATATACAAAAAATGTTACAAGGTTCTTAACAATGAATGGAGATTCACCTCCACTTAACCATGTAAATTATTAACCTGTAAATAAGATTTGTTATAATACCATGGGTTGCTTATCAATTTAATTAGAATGAAAAAAAAACATGATTATTTTTGAGATAAATCCCAACCTTCGATTTGTGAATATTATTAATAATATTCTAAAATATTCCATGGAAGTTGAAAACCTACCATCCATTTCCATAAAATTTGAACTAACACTTTATGAAAACTAAACCCTAAACAATCCAAGTAACATTATTCTTAACAATCAAGATTTACCCCACTTTACCCCCACATATATATATATTACACTTTAACTTAAAAAAACAGTACTCCAATCTCAAAACCTATTAAAAAAAGCTCGGAAATGCGTCTTGTCGGCCGCCATGGAAGAAATACCGGGGAGGTTAAAATATAAATCGAAAAAGGGATTGCATCCCAATGCCCACACTACAATCTCTGGCCGGCCTTTCTTTCTATGCTCTGAAATTACAGGATACTTATAGAAAGCAATTTCTCTCCTTTCTTTCTTTCCTTGCTCTGAAATTACAGGATATCCAGCGGCCACAGAAATTAATCATGTGCGCCAAGAGGTCGAGGGAAACCGTAGAAAGCAGTTTGGCAGATGAATTACGGTGCAAACGATCCGACGGGAAGCGATGGCGCTGTTCTCAGCCCCGCGCGAAGGGGAAAAGCTACTGCCAACGTCATTCTGAAAAAATTGAACAGTATACCCTCAAAAATAAGAAGCCCAAGACAAGCAGATCGCAACGTCATTCTGAAAAAATTGAACAGTATACCCACAAAAACAAGAAGCCCAACAGAAGCAGATCTCCGGAATCAGAGATTGGTATAACAGAACATTGTGTGAGCAACAAGTACAAGATCAGGGAACCTGAAATTGCTGAAACCATAAAATTGCCCACAGAAATATTTGGGCTGCAGGATCTCAGAAACGTTCTAACGGTAGAGACGTGGAGAGAAGATCTTACAGAGCGGGAGAAATCGAGACTTCGTGCATTTCTTCCAGAAGGGCAGAACAATAATAATGACGATGTGGCTGAATCTCTGCTCAGTGGAGAGAATTTGAACTTTGGGAATCCGGCGATCACATGGGGGTCGAGTATGTGCAAGGGGGAGCAATGCCCTGAAGCTCTGCTGCAGAGAGAAGGAAATTTGAAGCAATCTCAGTGGCAGTATTTCGAAGATATAAGGGTCTATTACGACGCTTTCATTGGTAGCATTCAGGAGTTGAATCAACTCTGCGAGTCTTGTGGTATGAATGATGTAAAGTTTCGGAAGAAATTGAAGCAATGGAGGGAGAAGAAATTGCTAGAAACAAAAAACCTTGTAAAGTAAAGATGCAGTGAAAAAGAGACATCGATCGTATGGGGTTTGCATTCCCTGTGATCGTATGGGGTTTGCATTCCCTGTAATTAGGGTTACAATGTCACTACTTCAATGGACAAGTCAGAAAATGCTCAAGATTTAGTGTTTTTAAAAATAAATGAGATGGCTTTGATCTTAAAAGATTAAAAAAAACATATATTTTCTTTCCTCTGTTCATTTTTGTTTAAAATTTATTTATTTAGGGCAAAAGTGATGTCTTATTTCACCATGGATTCAGAGTTTCTTTTACTCACATATTCACAAGTAATCCTTTTAAGAAAATGCCAGGGTTATTTATTTTTTACATACCAAATTCAAATGTAATATTTTAAGAAAATGGCATAGTTCCTTAATATTTTTACACACCAACTTCTGCAAACCTTTCAAAAAATATTATGTATAATATATATTTTTCTTGCATGCAAACTTATATTTTCATTTTAAAAAATACACAATATTATTCTTTTTCTGCATGCAAATAAATTATTTATTTTCATGAAATATCAAACACATTAGTTCTATTTTGTGCCTGCAAACAAGGGTGAAAGCATGGAGTTGGGTTACACTTTTTGGTGAAAGACGACGTGTTTTGGTGGAAAAAACAATGGATTGATCGAGCCATTTAAGCGCTCAATCAAGCTCCTTGGGCGCTAAAAAGGTAGCTCAATCGAGGGTTAAAAAAAACCATTGATTGAGGTATGACGCTCAATAGAGACCTTTTTTATATATAAATACCGCTATCGCGGTCTGCACGCGCCATTTGCACAAACCGCGGGTAAACTAGGTGCTTGACCGAGAGTGTGACAGTAGCTTGATTGAGAGTATTGGATCTTGATCGAGCAATTGGAGCATAGAGTGTTCAACTTAATCTCACCAACCACCCGACCAACATCCCATATGTTGATAAATCTTAAGGGAAATAATTAGAGTGATTTCTCATTACTTGATAACTCATTTTGATGTATTTTTACTTATTAGCTTTATTTTCTTATTATTTTGTTTGTATATCATCAAAAAACTACCAAAAAAAAAATAACAAGAACGCAGAATATAGGCTGCAAGCTAGGGCCAAAACCTCTTCACTTAAGAGGAAAACCGGTAAATCTCTTCTCCTCCTTATAGATTCTTTAATTAACGAATTCCAAGAACTTTAGACTCAGACCAATACACTCCAAGACCAATACCAACCTCTCTAGATGTTGTGTTATCCTTGATCCAATCAAAATCCAGTGAAATCTCTTCCAGTAGCACAACTTCAACCTTCTGCTATAGAATTTAGCCTCCACTACAAACCTGAAATTTTCGGCCCTCTTGGAATTGTTGTTGCCACATGTGTGAGCCTCGATTTTCCTTCCAAGGCCTCCTTAGATCGTCGCTTAGCTTTCTCTGACTTCTGGAGCTTAAAAACGACCTCTAGTGACCTACGCTTGACCTTTTTGTCTTTTTTTCTCCAAGATAGAACTTGTAGATGAAAAACCCTAGATATACTACAAAAACCGTAGTCCTCCTTTGCACATGTGAGAGAGAAATATCCCAAAAAAATTCGTCTTCATATTCTTCCTTCTTCACTATAATGAGTGATGGATGAGTGTGCTTCAAGGATGTCTAGTTTCCTCCTTTATATGGGCTCTTCATGGTGGATGTGGCTCTTCCCTTTAGGCTAACTTGCCAGTTACCAGAATGACTTGGTCTTGGAGGGTATTTTGACGGTTCTAATGAAAAAAAAAATCTTTACAAGTTACAATGTGCCCAATGGGGTCTTAAACTTATGAAAATGAATCTTTTGACTTCTTGACCTAGGAAAAACCCTAGAAGCACTCAATGGGTGCTTGACCTATAAAATAAAAGATCTTGAGCATGAAACCCATGCTCCAAAAACAATAATAATAATTTTATTTCATGTTAAAATTTACAAGAATCAAATTACATTTCATATTTATGAAGACCGGACCTAGTTACACATTTTTCAACACTCCCTCTTAACTAGGGAGGTATTCATAAATGGTACATGGAAATTATCAATCTAAAAATATCTCATAAGAAGATTCAGATTGGTAACCCATTTTTTAGCATCATATCATCCAACATTGTCACATAACAAGGCCTTGAATAACAACTCTATCTCTCCACAAGATCAGAGCACAATGTTGGTGAGACCAATGACTTATAAACACCATAATAATTGTCTCTCTCAAGGTACATACCCCACCCGCGTGTTTAGAGAGTAGGATCTTCCTTGGCCTATTCTTATCTTGGATAGCTAGTCCTCAAAGAATATCGGTCCAAAACTATTCTTATCTTGGATTCGTTACCTCATCCTCAAAGAGTATCGAATTCCAGATGTTTTCCAAATCCTCCATTTTATCTTCCCAAGTGAAGAAAATAATGATGTGCCTATATCTCCCTCTCAACTAGGGAGGATACATCAACCAAACCCAACTTGTCTCTCAAATATACATGTTTCTTATTAGGAAGATATTTTTCAATATGTCATCTTCCTGCTCATCATTAAAGATATATTGTAGTTGCAACACACCATATTGTACTAGATTCCGAATATAGTGATACTTGTTTTTGATATTCTTTGTCTTTCCATGATAATATAGGTGGTGTTATCAAAATGCATCACTATAGGGTCCATCGGTCCTTCGAATAGGCAGATAGAAGATTCCTGAACCATACCATTTATTTTCTTACTTCACATGTTGCAATATACTCAACCTTATCACTACTCAAAGCAATTGTGTCTTGCTTTATGCTCATCCATGAGATCATGGAGGATCCCAAAATGAAACATCCACTAATAGTGCTTCTTTCATCTTGCTCGCTGCCTCCCCAGTCGAAATCTGTATATCCAGTTAAGAGGAATTCATTACTCCTATCATATTTCAGGAAATAGTGGAAATTTCCCAATAGACATCTCATTATATGTTTTTATTCTATCCAATGATCATGCTTCGGCTCCACTTGGAATTGACTGAGAATATGTAATTCAAAATATATGTCTATTTGAGTTTTCACCAAGTACATTAATGAGTCAATAAATTATCTATAGTTGGAAGGATCCACAGTGCTTGATTCATAACTCCTCAGTTTCTTCAATTTTGTGATCATCGGGGTTGTCATTGGTTTACAATCCATCATGTCAAAATTTTTTAACATCTTAATCGCATACTTCCCTTGACTTGGTATCATTATTTTATGTATATCCTATAGGCCTTGGAGGAATTACTGTAGCCTACAAATTTTCATCTCATGCCTGCAGAGTCCAACTTATTTATTTTTTCCTTCGATATTTGAATATATACAGGAAAACCAAAGATTCAGAGATGATCCACAGTTGGTTTCTTCCCAGTGAATACTTATTCAAGAGTTTTTTTTATTTATTTAGAGACTTGTGGGGACTTCGATTTTGAATGTATATACCTATCTTCGTGGATTCTCCCCACAGAAATAAATTCAGTAGATCTTAATTATGCAACATTGCTTTTACACTTTCTTCAATGGATTGATTTTTCACTCTGAAACTCCATTTTGTTCAGGATTATATGGAATTATTATCTCCCTATTAATCCAAGGTTCCTTACATAAAGTGATGATTTCCTTATATGTATATTTTCCTTCATTATCGAATCATAATATCTTGATTCTTCTTTTCGTAAGGTTCTCTACTTAAATTTTGAATTCTTGAAATTTGATGAATACATCATCCTTGGATTTCATCAAGTAAACCCAAGTTTTTCTTGAATGATAATTTATGAATGTGACATAATATAGATGATCTCCAAGTGATTTGGTCATAGCACCAAAGACATCTGAATGAATAATATTCAAGATTTATTTTGGACATGAAGCAGTGCTTCTAAATGGTCTCTTGGTGTCCTTACCCAATGCACAACCCTTGCATACTCCTTCATGACATTATTTTAATTCGGGGATTCCATCTACGATATACTTAGAGTTGGAAGGATTTTGAAATGAAGATGGCCAAATATTCTATGCCAAATTTCACATGGGCTAATTTTAATGTGAACCAAGGCTCGAGCAAGAGGAGAAATCAACCTGTAAAGTCTTCCTTCACAGATACCAATTACTCTAAAATTTTCTATGCCTGAGTTCTTACTCCATACTACAACTTTTCCATCAATGAAGGCTACTCTATCACCCTTATCTTCTAGACATGAAATGGAAATCAAGTTCTTATGTAAACCTAGAACAAATAGGATGTTGTTGAGATGAATATTGCTTCCATTATCTAGCTCTATTGAAGTTGATCCAATTCCTCTTACATGATAGATTTTGTTATATCCAAGTTCCACTAAGTAAGAGGATTTTAATTTTGATAGAGTTTTTATTTTCTTGTGATGGCCAGTCATGTGTCTTAATGCTCCATTGTCTATTACCCAAATTCTCTCACCTTGGAATGTGTCTGTGAGTGTTGAGAAGAGTCCTTCTTATTTTGTCTTGGTCCTTTCTTCTTTTTAAGTAAATAGGAGATTCCATACTTATTTGATACGTTTCTTGAGATGGCTTGCTACTTTTTAACACTTCTTGGGAAACTTCTTCAATGTAGTAGTGATCTTCATGTTTCCCTCAACCAACCTTAGCTCTGAAACCATGTTGAGAAATATTAAGGGAAATAATTAGAGTGATTCCTCTTTATTTGATAACTGCTTATGATGTATTTTTACTTATTAACTTTATTTTCTTATTGTTATGTTTTTGTATCATCAAACATATACCAAAATAAGAAGAAGAAGAACATAGAATATAGGCTGCAAGCCAGGGCCAAAAATTCTCCACTTGAGAGGGAAACCCACAAATCTCTTCTCTTCCTTATAGATTCTTGAATTGATGAATTCCAATACCTTTAAACTTAGACCAATACCCTATAAGACCAAGACCAACCTCTGCAGATGATGTGATATCCTTGATCCAGTCAAAACCCAGTCAAATCTCTTTGAGTAACACAAATTCAACCTTCTACTATAGAATTTTGGTCTCCACTAAAGACCTGAAATTTTCGTCCCTCCTACAATTGTTGTTTCCAGACATGTGAGCCTCGATTTTCCTTCCAAGACATCCTTAGACCTTCGCTTGGATTTCTTTGACTTCTGGAGCTTAAGGATGACCTCTAGTGACCTTCGCTTGACCTTCTTGCCTTATTTTCTCCAATATTGAACTTGTAGATGAAAAACCCTAGATCTACTGCAAAAGCCCTAGTCTCCTTTGCACTTGTGATAGAGAAATAGCTCAAACAAAAGTCTTCTTCATCTTCTTCCTTCTTCGCTGGCTTATTCTTCCTCCTTTGCTAGAATGCGTGATGGATGAGTGTTCCTCAAGGAGGTCGAGTTTCCTCCTTTATATAGTCTCTTCAAGGTGGACGTGACTATTCTTTTTAGGTTGACTTTCCAACTTCCAAGCTGACTTGGTCTTGGAGGGAATTTCAATACTTTTAATGAAAAAAATAAATTTATTTACAAGTTATAATGTGTTTGATGGGGTCTTCAACTTAGGAAAATAACTCTTTTGACTTCTTGACCTAGTACAAACCCTAGAAGCACTTAATGGGTGCTTTACCTATAAAATAAAAGACCTTGAGCAAGAAATCCATGCTCCAAAAACAATAATAATAATTTTCTTTCATTTTATAATTTACAAGGATCAAAAGTACATTTCATATTTATGAAGACCGAACCTAGTTACACATTTTTAAACACTGAAGGTAGGTATTCTATCTTTTTTCTTTCTTATTTATTTATTTATTTTCAAAACTAAACAAATTAATTAAAAAAAACATGAAAACATTTAAAAAACAACCATACAAAAACCACAAAAGGAACTCTTCAAAAGAACTTAGAAAATCATGAAATCAACCAAGAAAACCATAAAAAACCCTTCAAAACAACTTAGAAAACAACAATTTAGGTTTTAGGTTTGTTTCTTACTTGCAATGTTTTGTTTATTAAATGCATATTTTCCTATTTTGAATGGTAAAAACATTTTTTTAATTATTTTATGTTTACATTATTTCTTTAGGGATTTTGTGAAATAAATTTTCATTTTTTTTTTTGTTATTTAAAATGCATTTTAAATTTCTAGCAAATTTGAACCAAAATATACCTCAAAAAACTCCAAAATAGAAAAAAACTAAACTATAACCTATAAATAACTAATTTAGGAGCTTGAGATTGACATGATGAATATGATTGGTCATGATGAACCTCTAATATAAAATAATACATTTTATTTTATTTTATTGTTTTAAATTTAAATAAATTTATATTTTAAATGTTTTTTTAATAATAAATATAATACAATTCTAGTTTTAAAAATATAATATTATTATTTAAAATAAAAAATCTAAAATAATACATACATACATATATATATAACATCATGTCACTATATATAACAAAACATTTAACTTAATGATATATAATATTTAACTATTTATAATTATAACATTTAACATAACATATATATAACTATATATCATAACAAGTAACTATATTTAAATATTATTTAACTATAACATCACAACTATATATTATAGTTCAATATATAAAATATAACATAACATAGTTTTATAACTATTTAACATAACATAAAATTATATATATAACATAGCCATAAGTATAGTTCATAACATAACTATATAATTATATATATTTAACTAAATTATAGCCTAGTTATAACATAACATAGTTATATAACTATTTAGTTAATAACATGGACTCTATAATTATTTAACATGTATAACAAAAAAATATTTAGCATAACGGGCACATGTAACATAGCGTGTAACATAACTATAACTATTTCATAACTATCTAAGTATATATATATATATATATATATATATATATATATATATATATATATATATATATATATATATATATATATATATATATATATAATATATATATATATATATATATATATATATTAACTGTGTCGGGTGCTATTTCAAATTCCAAAAAGAAAAGGAGAAATTTCCTTGTTACATGCAGGAGTTTTTGAGGAGCAATAGAGAGGGTAGCTACAACAAAATGCTACACCTTCTTTGTGTCTACTATTCAAAAAATACTGAAATACAGATAATGAGTAGATTCAGACAAACTGAGAAAGAAGAAGAGTAAAATTAAAAGCCATGATAAGAGGAGGAGAAGATAGACCAGTTAATGCTTATTGGACACCTGGTCGAAGCATCTGTGTTATCTTCATTGCCAGCATTTCTTACATTTTTGGAACTGGCGCTTGGGACTGAGCGTTTTTCAAGCATATATTTCAGGATCTGAACTGATTATTCAGTATGGGTGCACTTTTTGGGGAGCTCATTGAACTGTTGTTGAAGAGGTAACCCTGTGCAGGAAAAATTTGACATCTGTTTGCTATTTTTCGTCAAGGACTTTCTGATGGGCACGAATTTGTTCCAGCTCCGCCTAAAGATTAGCGCAGTGGAAGAAATCCTCACTGCGAGCCATGGAGCATGGAAAAGGAGCTGAGGATGAAGGGTAGGTGAATGGGGAGCGCACGGTGTAGGGGAGGAGAAGGCGCAGACCAAGGGGCCAACAATGGGAGGAGAACGCGAGGGGAAGGGGATAAACAGTGGAGAGATGTGCTAGAGTGGGAGAGACTGCCAGGGAGTGAGGAGATGAATGGAGAGCGAGGGGATAAATAGAGTCGAGTGATGAGAAAGGGGAAACGTGGGAGCAGGCCCGAGAAGATAAGTTCACGGGATAGAGGAGGGGTGGAGTATGGTAGGGCCTGCAACATTCCGGTGATTCAGATAATTCAGAGGGGAGGATGAAATGAAGGATATTATTCGGCTGATACAAGATCATGGCAGAGGCATCATAGATATGCCATTATTGTAGAATATTTTCCTGATTGATCTGGCGCATGCATTGTTTGCAAGAGCATCTGCAATATTATTATTTCTTCGAAGGATGTGGTAAAAAGATATGTCTTTCATATCTTTCGAGATGCTGCGACATCTGCTAAAAATTCTATGAATATCAATGTTGCTGACTGGTTGATCTTGGATCATCATGTTGATGATGATGGAGGAATCCCCAAATACCATTGCATTGGATATGTTATTCTTTTGTAGCTGTTGAAGGCCTTGAAGGGGGTTATAAGCCTTTGCTTTTTTATTGGGGAGGGAAACAAGACCCAATTCGAAGGAGAGAAGAGCTCTGCCACTTTCATTTTTTATAATGCCTCCAGCACTAGCAATGCTTGGGTCCGATTTAGATGCACCGTCGAAGAAGAGAGTGGGCCTTGAGCAACTATCCAACCATTCTATGGATTCCTTTTCTTTTAGGCGAACCTTCCATGTTTCATTTTGGCGAGGATGATTAGCTGGAGGCTTAAAGAAGCCAGCGTTGTCCAACAGATTTCCTAAGAATTTCCTTTCTTTCGCTTGGAGATCATTAAAATTTATTTGCTGGTTTTGGAGACTATTGTCTCAAGAGTGAGGCTCCAAGTTTTGCTGCAAACCTTCCTACATGAGGGCTCTTTGTTATTGAAGATCTTTCTGTTTCTAACGAGCCAGATGTTCTATAAGAGCACATATGGAAGGGTGTCCCAAACCCTCCTATATATTATTTTATTATAAATTTATAACATGTCAGATAGCTATATATATTATTATAATAACATAACATAATTTTTTCTATAACTATTTAACATAACATAACTTGTTATTTAAGATTTAAAACATTACATAACATAGTGTAACATGTATTGTGCATACCTATAACATAATATAACTATAGCTATAACACTTAACATAACATAATAACTATATATAATCATATAACTATATATAAGTTGATGTTTCAACAATGCATCATTGATAGATACATTAAATCCATCATGAAAAGTGCACTTAGTTTAGTGAATAAAACCATTTTGACTATTTTCTAATTTGTACCATATTTTTTTATTATGTAGTGTGTTGTACAAGAAACAATGTCTTCATGTGCTTGTACCTAGTACATGTCATGTGTCAAAGTCAAACATTAAGAACTTAAATTCTATTGTAGTATTTGGTTGGCATGAAATTTTATTAGTTTTGTAAATAGGTCTATTTCAAATTTTTACATATATATTTACATATTTATGCGCTATGAATAAAATGCATTATTTAGAAACAAGAAAAAGTGTGAAGGTAGATTTGATCACTTCTTTTGATTGTGTTTACATGGAACTCAATGCTTTGGTTGAAAAATCATCAAAAAATAGACTCTAAAGTTTAGGACTTCAAGCTAGATTATTATGCTTTGAGTTTAGAAATGGCTTTTTTGTCAACATTTTTTTCTTGGATTAGTTTATATGTATTACATGTAATATGTTGAGGCATCTCATATACACACTCCAACTATAGGCCATCGTAGTGCGAGAGGTTATGGTATACGTGACCAGACGCGTGATAGATCACATAGCCCACCGAGAGTTCATGTTCCCCTCATAGATCCCACCTCTGATGCCAGTCAAAGTGTCAGAGTTAGTGTTTCTGTCTCAGTTGATGACCATACTACATCTAGTGCACCTTTTTCACCTATTTCAGCTACACCTCCTACATTTTTAAATCCTCCTTAAAATTTATGTGTTTATATCTTGAAATTGTATTTAATTTTTAAATTGTCTTCAACTGATGTGCTTGAATTTAATGTATATGGTATTATGCTTCTAGTTTGTTAATTATATATGTTAAATTATGTTTATGATTTATAGAACCTCAACAGGTCGAAGATGAGGATCATAGTGCAACATCAATCCCTCCTTGGGATGATGATATCACTCATATCACATTAGAGGATGTTATGACCCGTCATATGCAGATCACAAGAGAGATAAATAAGATCCCTGCCAAATCACCGACTCATAGCTTCAATAAGAACATATTACAATCCATAGATAGGCTTGGGAGGCATAAGATTAGAGGCCCATATACTTGGGAGGTGGTGAAAGAGGCCACCAAGGACATTAATGTTCATAGGGAGTTGTTCAACATGCCTCTGGATCGCCCTGCTAGACATAGAGGTCCGATTCCACTGAAATATTTTAGGGATGTTGATGCAACCCATTTTGTGTATGATAGATTCATTGAAGCTTGGGGCTAGTTTTCCCACCATGACTAGGTCACCATGTATTTTCCAAGAATTTATATGTAGATTTCATGTTACATATGAGGTCAGATTACAATAATATTGGATCTCATTATTATGGACCCGACTTGGGACATACCTATGAGCGGGAGGGGACTCATAGGGACCCTATGCATGTACCACCACCTCCAAGATTCTTGCCACTATCATCTCAGAGCTTGGCATTACCGAAAAAGATATAGGATCTGTCACAGCTCAGTGGTGAGACCAGGGATACTATTGCATACAACATGAAAATGCCATTTTCCGGTGTGTGTGTTTCATCAAATGGAGAGATTAGGAGACCACCACCATTACCTCATGACCCACCAATGCCCTTGTATGATGATGCATTTCTTGTGAGTTTTCCCTTTGACCAAATTTTTACATATACATGTATGTATCATGATGCCATTCTTGAGACTTGGAGGGTGCACAACCTGCGTGACACAGACATAAAATATATATAATTTTTTTTTGAATCTTATTGTCAAATTATGCACACTTATTTATATTAAAATTTCTAGTTCATATTAGATCGCATTTATATTAATAAGTTCATGATAACATGAAGATACATCCTAACTACATGGATGGGCTTATGAGGTCATCCAAGGGGGAAGTTGATCAACCAGGCCATCTTCGACCATACATGTTTCCATGGATTCTCTTCCACTTCCACTTCCACCTCCACCTTATATGTTCAATAATGTGGAAGAGAGTCATTATGTACAACCACATGGACCAACACTTGAGGTGAACTTTTTTTTTCCTAATATTTCAAGACTATTTTATTTTTAAGTTACACATATATGTTAATTAATTTGTAGAATAATTGTAATTTGTTCTTTCAATTGTGTACACAAGCCCATATGTCGAGTGTCATTGATGCCATTGTTATGTGGAGACACGAGTGGGATGTTGGGATTAGAGGCATTGATGATGCAGGTCCATCGATGCAGGCCCCAATCATTGAGCCATAGTAAGGGGAGCACCAAACTCAGATTCATGTAAAAGATGTCATGTAAACAACAAATAGGTTTTATTCAACATTATTTATTTTGAGATTATCTACAAGAGCTTAGTCATAACATGATATAAGTCAATTGTATTGAAAGTTAGTATATAAGTCAAAAAAACAATATATGATAACATTTCTATAATTTATATAATGTTATAACCTTTCCTAAATTTACAAGTAGTCACCCAAGTATTTCAATTAATTCTTTATATTGGAATTAAATTTTATTCATATTTTAAAAGCTCAAATATGATTGAAATAGGTTATATATTCAATTTTAAAAGATGTGGAGATGTAAAAGTTACAAATACATACAAGTTTTATTCAATTTGTGAAAGAATTTTAATATATATATATATATATATATATATATATATATATATAAAAGAATTGTGATGTTTTTTAAATTTAATTGTGTGGAATAATTTAGCATTTTAAGTAGACATTTTATTTATTCTCAAATATAAAAAGTGTTTATTTTTTTAATAAAAACTTCTTAACTTCGGAGTATTCAAGTTATTCCAAATTATTTAAATCTCAAAATATCACAAAAATTCTGAATTATACATAATTATAAAAACCTAACATATATGTATATATATATTCCACACTAATTAAATCAGAAAATATCCTCAACAGTATGAACTATAAATAATTATAAAAACTTACACCCTGTTTTATATATATATATATATATATATATATATATATATATATATATATATATATATATAACCTTAAAATCTAAAGAGGCAGGCAAGCATATTCAGACAAACATATCAGAGCCAAAAAAAATTCACAAACATGCTCTCCCGGCAACAAAAAGGAATGAAAAAATGAAGTGTGAAAGTGTCAGCATGGAAACATGTCATTTTGAGGAATTTTTGATCTGGAACTCTGGTGAATGCTGTGAAAAAAATATCCTGGGCAGATTCGAAACAAATTTTCCAATAACGTAAAAACACCAACTTTGGCATATGATTCGAATCAAATATCTCAAGGGAATATGATTGGAAAAAATCTGCAATAAGAACACCAACTTTCAATTAAATGTTGAAGCTATTAAAGTCCACTATGCGACAAATTTGAAGATGTTATACGTATAAATAGAAGTATTCATTGAAGCGTGAATTGTACAGATTGGAGGGATTCTAGAAATGAAACAAAGTGATTATGAAGAGGCTCAAAATCTCGGATGGTGAAGGCAAAAAGATTGATACATCATGGTGAAGAATTTCAATGAGTATATACCATGGATTTAATGGTAAAGTAGGTTGTAAATTGTAAATACATATTAAAATAGTAAAATAGAAAATGGGTTTGTACAAATGAAATGAGAGTTAACTAAAGTTGTTGTGTAAGAAGAAAAAATGGAGAGCAAAAGAGTTCTAGATAACTTTAGAGGAGAAAGGAGCATAGGGTTGAGGAAAGAGATGCAAAATAAACACAAATACATAAAATATGTTATAAGATTCTTAACAATGGATAGAGATTTATTTCCAGTTTACCATGTAAATAAGATTTGCTATAATACCGTCGGTTGTTTTTCAACTTAATTAGAATGAAAAAAAGAACATGATTATTTTTTAGATAAAAATTTCAATGGTTGATTTGTGAGTATTACTAATATTATTCTAGATTATTTCATGAAAATTATATACCTACCATCCATTTCAATGAGATTTGAATTTAATACTTTGTGAGAACTAAACCCTACACAAACTAATTAGTTTACAAATAACATATATACTAAAAATAATAACATAATTCTTAACCATAAAAATTTACCCTACTTTACTTACTTAAACTTAAATTTTTTTTTACCTGATTAATTAACCCTTCTCCAATCTCAAAACCAAACTCGCAAATGCGTCTTGTCGGCCGCCATGGTAGAAATACCCGGAAGGTTAAAATATAAATCGAAAAAATGGTTGCATCCAAATGCCCACAGTACAATCTCTGGCAGGCCTTTCTTTCTTTGCTCTGAAATTACAGGATATCCAGCGGCCACATAAATTAATGATGTGCGCCAAGAGGTCGAGGGAAAGTGTAGAAAGCAGTTTGCCAGATGAATTACGGTGCAAACGATCCGATGGGAAGCGATGGCGCTGTTCTCAGCCCCGCGCGAAGGGGAAAAGCTACTGCCAACGTCACTCTGATAAAATTGAACAGTATACCCACAAAAATAAGAAGCCCAAGACAAGCAGATCGCAACGTCATTCTGAAAAAAATGAACAGTATACCCACAAAAACAAGAAGCCCAGAACAAGCAGATCGCCGGAATCAGAGATTGGTATAACAGAACATTGTGTGAGCAACAAGTATAAGATCAGGGAACCTGAAATTGCCGAAACCATAAAATTGCCCACAGAAATATTTGCGCTACAGGATCTCAGAAACGTTCTAACAGTAGAGACCTGGAGAGAAGATCTTACAGAGCGGGAGAAATCGAGACTTCGCGCATTTCTTCCAGAAGGGCAGAACGACAATAATGACGATTTGGCTGAATCTCTGCTCAGTGGAGAGAATTTGAACTTTGGGAATCCGGCGATCACATGGGGGGCGAGTGTGTGCAAGGGGGGGCAATGCCCTGAAGCTCTGCTGCGGAGAGAACGGAATCTGAAGCAATCTCAGTCGCAGTATTTCAAAGATATGAGGGCCTATTACGACGCTTTCATTGGTAGCATTCATGAGTTGAATCAACTCTGTGAGTCTTGTGGTATGAACGATGCAAAGTTTCGGAAGAAATTGAAGCAATGGAAGGAGAAGAAATTGCGGGAAACAAATAACTTGTAAAATAAAGATGCAGTGGAGAAGAGATCTACCATATGGGGTTTTGCATCAGGGTAGTTAGGGTTACAATGTTACTACTTCAAAGGACAACTCAGATTTAGATTTTGATATGGCTCTGATCTTAAAACATTAAAAAAGGGCATATTTTTTCTTTCTTGTCCTTTATATATTTGAAATATTTTTAAAATTTTATTTGAAAGTTTTCCAAACACAAAACATTTCAACTATCATATCAACTTAAATTAATTATATATATATATTAATTTGGATAAAATTTAACTCATGCAAAAACATTTCAACTATGATATCAATTTACACAATTTATATATTTGAAACTAGAAGAGATTTCATCAGGTTCCTACTATTTGAATTACATGAAGTATGGCTCCCCACATGTGCATGTGGGTCTTCATTTGTCAATGAAAAGCCATTGAGTTTAGATATTGCTTCCTCATTCCCCTAGTATGCCCATTGTATGGAGCCTAAGTTGGAATGTCCATATATAAACCAAAAGCCAAGTGTAACAATCCATGCCCATGCATGTGAGGGCAGGTTGTGTCCTCCCTTTTAAATTTTCATTGCGTACTCGAAGGTGGTGGTTGCATCGCCCAAGGCCCCTATTCCATTTTCCATTACACCCCCATTGGGGATATTGTCTTTTAATTTAAGAAAAATTAATTGACACACTTTTTTAAATGTCATATCAATTTACCTAATTTATATATCGAAAATAAAAATTATCTGTTTACTTTAAAAAAATTCCCATGCCCACAGGGTATAGAATAGACAGTGATGGTAGAATAGACAGTGATGGGGTGTACTGTTAAGTCACTCTGTTAAGTGATGGGGTTTACTGTTAAGACACTGGTTTGAAAATATGTGGGAAAAAATCTAATCATGTTAAGGGCTACTATGGCCCAAGCTAGGTTTGATCCCGAGGTGATTTTGATAGCTTAGATTCCCCTAGGTCACGGTTTATCAAGCCACAAGTCAATCCTAATGTAATCTATGATGAACTCAAACTACTTGACAAAAACAAATATCTCACATAAGCATGTTTTAACTATGATGTCGATTTACATAATTTTTGTAGGAAAAATTTTAGTTTTGTAATTATTCGAATTTCATGCAACATTTCACATGTAATAAGAGTTGTTTGTGTTTATTGAGTTTCACATTTTAGAAAATAATGTTGTATGGTTTTTTACATTACAGATAAAATCTAATATAATATTTTTTGAGGAATGAGGTCTTGGTGAGTTTTATAATTGGTATAGTTGGGCGAGTTTGTTTTCTATAAGTGAAGCTAGGCATAAAGTATAGAAAAATAATTTTATTTCATCACTATAGGTTACATATTATATAGTTTAAGAATTCTTGAAGAATAATCTTATATTCACTGAAGGAATAGAATTTTTCCATGCTTTATTTCCTTATGTGATCGAACATGTTATTGTGCATATGTGGATTTTTTTTAAGAAGTTAAATTGAGCACACATATTCAATATTATTATTGTAGACATATATATTTTTAAATTTGTTTATTGTAACATTATGTGACAACATCTCCCTCATATGTTGTGTGCCTCTCAGAGCAATAAAATTACACTTCAAAACTTTTCTAGATTATTGTACCAAAAGCCACAATAGCAACCCTTTAATGCAAGCACAACTTATAATGTGCTGTGTTGATAACTAAATTATAAATTTCATTTTCTTCATAACCCAAAATGCCATGTTAATGATCATCCTAATCAAAATACCATGTTAATTATTTCATTTGCAAGACCTAAATTACCACAATTATGATTATAGTTTCTTTGTTAGCAAAAAATGAACTTAATCAAATTCTTAAATTTTAAATATTTTTCAATTTTTCCTTATAAATTAAAGCATCTCATTTATTTCATGGAAAAAAATCATGTTCCAAGTATCTCCTGAATCCTTTTCTAACTAGAACCATTAGTTCCATGATGCTAGTCAGAGATGGTGTGGTAAGAAGGCCTTAGTTTGGCACCTTATATTTTTTGAATCTATTCCATGGATGCATATTTCTAATGATTGTAGAAAGAAATTGGATGCAAAGAGTCATGCTTGCATGATGACGGACTACTCTAAAGAGTCTATCAACTAATTGATCATATTAAACAACAAATCATTACTGCGATAAACGAAATATTTGAGGAGAATTGTTCGGGCATTAGGTTATTGAATTATTCCTCTAGATTATTAACAATGATGCCTCAGATATTATTACAAACAATGGATCAAATATCCATTTTTCAATATATCGACCACTTTGTCAACAACTATTTCTAAGTCGTCTAACCAACGATCATCTCTAATTCAAATCATAATCTCTCTTGGTTGAATTTTTGGAGTTAGTATTAGTTCATTGACTTCTTATTTACTTTGGTGGGATTTTAAAGCAATTAAAGTCATTGGACCAAATGTTGGTGATTTTTCCTAAGGATGATAAGCTCAGAGTGAGAAGCAACATGGAAGTATCATGTTGATGCCTTATGTCATGAGAGTTGTGATCTAGATTCCTATTGTAACATCCCCCAGTAACCTCACATAAAAACACGTAGGATTATAATTTTTTTAACACAATTTACCCATGTGTATCGTTTTGAATTACTATTCCATGTTCCTTCATTAATGATTAGATAGAATTATCATAATTTCATAGAGTAAATTTGGTAAAGGAATAGTAAGTCACATAACTCAACAAACATTGTTATCGTATATTATCATAAGTTTCCTGATGTAACATTGCATCGTTTCCATGAATATTTTAACTTAGTTAATTGATTACATACTTTATAATATCAACAACACGTCATGCAAGGAATTAACATCACAAGAATCACATAATAGGCAATCACATCATTGAACACCGATATACCCTCGAAACCCCATAAGGTGAAAACCAACAAAATTTTAATTTCATTATTAAATGCTCGTGAGGGTGTTCACCCCTCACTCAATAAATTGTAAGGGAGTCCATGCCTAAACCATTGCCATAAAATCTCTCAAATAAATATAATTTAAATAGAACACATTTAGCTAAAATCTATTACAATCATCATGATATCATTTACCTACAAATCCTCAATCTCTATGTCTTTGTAGCCAGGTTGTACCTATCAATGGATCATCTTGCAACTGACATTCCTCAATCTGAATGGATATTTTATCAGTCACAATGTTAACACATAATATATCCTTTGAACATGTCACCATCCTTCCCTGCCATTGTCATTGTCAAAAAACTTTGATATCATGATTAGTTAAATTGATTGAACCATAATTAATCTTTAACATCATTGCACACAAAATGATTTAAGTATATAACTATCAAGTGTGTCTATAGCTAAATGCCACTTTAATTGTTATTCCCCTCACAGGTGAGTCCACATTCTATTCCCAAATAAAAACCATTACAATTATCCTTATTATTTTAAAGGGAACTAGCACACTAGTTATGGTTTTTCATGCAGATACAAAAAATTTTCACAATAGTTGTTATTCCTGCATGCAGATACATAATATTTTCTCAAAAGATAACTAACATATTCTAGCATGCAAATGCATAATATCTAACATAATCTTTCCAAAAGAAGGCTAACATAATCTTGCATGCAAATTCATAATCTTTCCAAGAAATCTATCTCAATCAATTATTATTTTCATGCATGAAAAACATATATTTCACTCTAGAATCCTACCACAATTAGTTGTTCTTTTTATGTAAACAAATACATACTTTCTTTTCCTGAGGAAATTAACACAACAACTATTGTTTCAATGGATAAAGATTCTTATTCCTCTTTCACAATAGCTATAATTTCCCATGCATAAAGAGATGGACAACAATCAACTAATATTTTGTGCTTCTAAATACACATTCTTTTTCCAAAAATATGAGAAAATAATTATTCTTTTGTTATGAAAGGTTCATATGTAACCCTTTTTAAAGAACTGACTTAGATAATTTAATTATCTTCCACACAAAATCCATGAAATTTTTTCCAAGAATTACATAACAAAAATTTTCAAGAAAAAAAATTGATTTAAACTATTCTCATGCACACAAGAACCATGACAATTTTTCTAAGAACAATAACTTTTCTTTCATACGTGTGATCACATTTTTTTTTAAAGAAATATAATGCATATTAGCTATTTTTCTTTGCAGCAAACTTATAATTTGTTTCCAAGAAATCAAGTGCATAATATCTAGTTCCCTTTGCGTGCTTTCAAGAAATCTAACCCAACGAGTATTTTAGTTTCCATGAACGTGAAAACATATTTTATTTTCAAGAAACTATTACAATCAGTCTATTACTTCATATAAATACATATTACCCTTAACTTAAGAGACATTCTTTTCATGAAATTATTAGAATAGTCACATATTCTTTTCAAAGAAAACATGGCTACTTCTCACACCTCTTTTATTTTCCAAGAACTGTATGTGGTTTCTCTATGTTTTATATACATGAAAGGTTTTTATGCATAAAAAAACATCATGGATGCTTAGATTTTACAAGATTTATGAGTAATTATCTTAAGAAAATGACATGGTTATTTATTTTTTACAGACCAAATTCAAATATATTCTTTTAAGAAAATGACATGGTTCCTTAATCATTTTACACATCAACCCTTGCAAACCTAAATTTAAGAAATCTGATTTATAATATCTATTTTTCTTGCATGCAAATTTATATTTTCATTTTAAAAAATTCAACACAATATTATTTTTTATCTACATGCAAATAACTTATTTCTTTTCAAGAAATATCAAACACATTATTTATATTTTGTGCATGCAAATAAGGGTGAAATCATGGAGTTGGGTTGCACTTTTTGGCGAAAGAGGGTGCGTTTGGGTGAAAAAACAATGGCTCAATCGAGCCATTTAAGCGCTCGATCAGGCCATTTTTAAGCAATCGATAGAGCTCCTTGGGTGCTAAAAAGGTAGCTTGATCGAGGGTTAAAAACAAACCCTTGATCGAGTTATAATGCTTAGTCAAGCTATAGTGCTCGATCAATCCTTTTTTTTTAATAAATACCACTCTTGCGGTTTGCACAAAGATTGTGGGTAAAATAGGAGCTCGACTGAGAGTGGGACAATAACTTGACTGAGAGTATTGGAGCTTGATCGAGAAATTGGAGCATGTAGGATTCAAATCAATCTCGACAATGTCCCAAAGGCTCAAACGAAGGTAGGTATTCTATCTTTTTTTTTTTTTTTTTTTGCAAAATTAAACAAATTAATTTAAAACAAAACAACCATGTACAAAAACCATGGAAACTGATTAATTAAAATAAATAAATAAAAAACCATACAAAAACCACGAAAAACACAAAAAAAAACCCTTCAAAAGAACTTAGAAAATCACAAAACCATATATGAAAACCATAAAAAAACCTTCAAAACAACTTCGAAAACCACAATACCAACCTAAAAACCCATCAAGAAAACCCTTCAAAACAACCTAGAAAACACTTTGAAACCACCAAAAAAAACTATAATTTAGCTTTCAAATTTGTTTCTTACTTGTAATGTTTTGTTTATTAAATGTTTATTTTCTCATTTCGAATGGTAAAAACATTTTTTTCTAATTATTATTTTTTTTTTAATTTTCAAATTTTTTTTTTAATAATTTTTTTGTTATTTAAAATGCGTTTTAAATGTCTACTCCAAAACAGAAAACAACAAACTATAGCCAATAAATAAGTAAATTAGGAGCTTGAGATTGACATGATGAATATGCTTGCTCATGGTAAACCTTTATTTATAAAATAAGAAATTTTATTTTATTTTATTATTTTTAATCTAAATTAAGTTATATTTTAAATATTTCTAATAATCAATATAGTACAATTCTAGTTTTAAAAATAAATTTTTAATCTTTAAAGTTAAAGACTTAAAAGGGAATTTTGGTATATATATATATATATATATATATATATATATATATCTATATATATATATATATATATAAAACATCATGTCACTATATATATAAAAAAAAACATTTAATGTAGTTATATATAATATTTAACTTATATAATTATAACATTGAACATTATATATATATATATATAGATTTGGTAAGCTAGGTTAAACTATATTAAATCAAAGAGAAACTTTACATAGGCTACGGGCTGAGATGATAAGCTGAACCTATCCAATCCTAACCTTTGTTTTTTTCATAGTAGCGCAGGTATGGGGCTGCCTCTTGGGAGGAAACCAACCCTGTAGTAGCTTCAGTAATTCAAAAATTACGAGGTGTGTCGTGACACATGAAAAAACAAAAGTTTTGTAATATGCGCTGAAATAACAGAAAACAGAAAAGAGTCGAGCGACCACGCAGTAATGGTGTTTCTACATCATCCTTGGTGACAGGGTCCACCTCCTTGATGTGGCAACCGTAATCTTGCGCTATGGCCTCCTCTTCAATAGTTGGAAAAGGCGGGGGATTTGAAGTAGGTGCACAGAGAATGGGAGCGATCAGGTCCTCAGCACCTGGTACACGCGTCCAAACACCCTCCGAATTCATAATCCACACATCAGTATCATCCCCCGCGACCTTTTGTACTGGCAGAGGCTCGAATTTGTGAGGAGTGGGTTGCTCAGGTGCACGATGGTGGATTTCATTGGTTCCCTTCTGCCCCTCTGAGTATCCTGAGCCGGGGCAACCTCCTCCTGGGTGTGCGTAGGGCACTGTTGTGCCACCTGGTCATCGTTACCAGAGGAAGATCCCTTAAAGGATTCCAAATGATTGTCTTCACCTCACTGATAATGTCCCGGGAACACACCTCTTTGGACTCCCCTGATGGCCCTTTGGCGCAGACACAGAGCCATGGAGGGGCGGAGGAAAAAAAAGGGGTGGGGGTCAGTTCACGAATGAAGGCTTGCTCTTCATGGGAGTGCTCAATAGAGAAGTGGGGCAGGGATGTGCATAGGTTAGCATAGAGCAACAGGGGGTGTGCAGGTAGGGGAGGCGTGATGGGGAGGCCAGCTGCTAAATACGTGCAACTGGGAGGAACTGTGAAGACAAGGAAAATCAGGGGGGAGCACATAGCCTAGGTGGTGCACTACAGGGTGGGTGCTCGATGGTCTAGCGTGAGAATGGAGGCGTTGAGGAGGGAGGGTGCACAAATGGTGTAGCACTAGAAGATACTGAGGCAACAACAGAATAGCTAAGGGGGAAAAGTGGGCTCTGGAGAGTAATAGGAGCAGCATGAGTATAACACAATGAGGAGGGACCTCACCTTTTGAAGACCTGTGGCACAAGTGCATATGTTGTGCATTATTGTGATACGCTCGCAAGTGCTGGCTGCGACAGTTCTCATGGATTGGCATGTGATTCAGGGTATAGTAGTAGCTCATATGCATCTTGGAGCTGATGTAAATGATTGCAGAAGGAAGGTTCCACACCAGGTAAGAGCTGGCGGTGCAGGTATTCATCAGTCTGTGCGTGGGATGAAATGGTTTCATAAGTGCGCGCCCTGTCACCTGCATCCAGGGAACATAACATATATATAATTATATAACATAATAATATATATATATATATATATATATATATAACATAATATGTAACTATATTTAACTCTTATTTCACTATAACATCACATAGCTATTTATTATTGTTCTATATATAAAATATATAACATAGCATGGTTTATAAATATTTAGCATAACAGATCATAGTGTAACATGTATTGTGCATAACTATAACATTTAACATAGCATAATTATTTAAAACATAATATATATATAACTTCATGTTTCAACAATGCATCACTGATAGATATATTAAATCCATCATGAAAAGTGCATTTGGTCTAGTGAATAAAAGCATTTAGACTCTTTTCTAATTTGTACCATATTGTTTTCGATTTCAGAATTCTGCGATCTCTATTTTGTGATAATGCTATTTCTGGATCTGTTACATTAAGTAGATTTTCCTATCGACGTTTCGAACCAACCACCGAGGTTAATTATGTAGTGTGTTGTACAAAAGACAATTTATTCATGTGCTTCTAAGTTTCACCTAGTACATGTCATGTGTCAAAGTCAAACATTAAGAATTTAAAGTTTATTGTAGTATTTGGTTGGCATGAAATTTATTAGTTTGTAAATAGGTTTATTTCATTTTTTTACATATATATTTACATATTTATGTGCTATGAATAAAATGAATTATTTAGAAATGAGAAAAAGTGTGAAGGTATATTTGATCACTTATTTCGATTGTATTTAAATGGAACTTAATACTTTGGTTGATAAATTATTAAAAAATTTACTCTAAAGTTATTCTAGATTATTTTTCTTGAGTTTAGAAATGGTTTTTTGTCAACATTTTTTCTTGGATTAGTTGATATGTATCATATGTAATATGTTGAGGCATCCCATATGCGCACCCCAACTGCATATTGAAAAATGTGTAACTAGGTTCGGTCTTCATAAATATGAAATGCATTCTTGTAAATTGTAAATTATAAAATGGATTTTTTTTTTTAATTGAATCATGGGTTTCATGTTCAAGTTATTTATTTAATAGGTCAAGCACTATTTAAGGTGCTTCTAGTTTTGAAGAGTCATGGTCATATGTTGAAGATCCTATGGGCACCTTGTAATATGTACAAAGAGAAATTTATTTTGTGTCCAAAGTGTCTAAATAACTCCAATATCAAGTCGGCCTAGAAAATTGCCAAGTCGACCTAAATGAAGAGTTGCATCACCCTTCAAGAAGGCCTATATAAGGAGAGGAGCTCGGCTTCCTAAGGAATTCATTCACTATCTATAATATGCGAAGAAGAAGACAAGAAGAAGGTTGAAGAAGAGGACGAAGAAGGAAGACAAGGAAGCCTAAGTGTTTGTTTTGGGTCTTTCTCTCTCCTACGCACAAGCATAAGCTATGGTTTATGCTCTAGGGATACATTGAGCTCGATCTTGGTCAAGAGGAAGAAAATAAGGAAAGAGAAGAGTTTATAGGGCTTTTTATGGTTCGACATCTCTAGAAAAGGCAAGCAAAGGGAAGGAGGAAGCTAGACAAGGAATCAAAGTCTCGTTGTGAAGGTGCAACAATTGTAGGAGCTGCAGCAATTGTTGCAGTGTAGAATTTTTGGAATTTCTCAGAGAGGTTGAAGAAGTTGTAGTTAGAGGTCGTGTAAATCTTGATATTGGAGGGTATTTTTCTAGGTCACTAGGTGATGGTATTCATCAATTGAAGAATCTATAAGAAGAAAATAGATTTATGGGTGGTTTTCCCCTTAGGAGGAGGGGTTTTGGCCCTGGCTTGCAACCTTTATATTGTGTCATTGTTCTTATTGTTTTGGTAGTTTTTGATGTATTACACACTGTAATAATAAGGAACAAAGATAAGAAGTTAAATAATAACACAAGCAATTATCAATTAAGAGAATTGAATTAATCGTTTCCCTAATGAATCCTTAACATGGTATCAAAGCTAAGCTTGTCTAAGGGCATTATGAAGTTCACCAAGAAGATTGAAATCCATCTAACGAAATATATCAAGAATATATGGAACTTATTATTCTCTTCAAAGAATATTGCATTTATAGAAAGGAATGAAGGACTCTTCTCAGCCCTCTCCGATAATTTTCAAGAAGAAGACATTTGGGTTATTGATAGTGGTGCTTCAAGACACATGATTGGTCACACAAATCAATTGAAGAATTTATCAAAAGGGAAATCCACTTATTCTGTGGAACTTGGAGACAACAATACTTATCTCGTGAAAGGGATTGGATCAACATCAATAAATCTTGAAGATGGAAGAAACATCTACCTCAACAATATTATATTTGTTCCAGGTTTGCATAAAAAATTTCTTTCTATTTAAAGCTTAGAAGATAAAGGAGATAGAGTAGCCTTCATTGATGGAAAGGTTGTTTTTTGGGGAAAAGACTCAAGTATATATCAAGCCAAAGTTATTGGCATATGAGAAGGAAGGCTTTATAGATTATTATCTCCTATATCCCAAGCCCTAGTTCAAATTTAAATGAACCCCTATGAACTATGGCATTGAAGATTTGGTCATATGGATTTCAAAATCCTCCCATCTCTAAGTTCCATAGTATATGGGATCCAAAATCTTAAAGAAGATCATGAAATTTTTTTCAAGGGATGTGCATTGGGCAATAATGTCAAGAGACCATTTGGAAGCAGTGTTTCACGGTCAAAGAAATCTTGGACCTTATTCACTTTGATGTGTGTGGTCCTATGACTCCAAAATCACTTGGAGGTCATCTATATTATGTTAATTTTAAAGATGATCATTCAAGAAAGACTTGGGTTTATCTATTGAAGACCAAGGATGAAGTATTCACAAAATTCAAAGAATTCAAATCTGATGTGTAAAATCTTACATAAAAGAAAATCAAAATTTAAAGATCTAATAATGTAGGAGAATATACATCTAAAGAGATCATAGCATTTTGTAAGGAGTCATGGATTAAGAGGGAGCTAATAGTCCCATATTATCCCAAACAAAATGGTGTTGCAGAAAGGAATAATAGATCCATTGAAGAAAGTGTAAAAGCAATTTGGATCTACCAAAGTTACAGTGGGGAGAAGCAACATAGAAAACAATCTACATACAAAATAGATGTCCTCACAGATCTCTAGACAATAAAACTTCAGAAGAAGTATTTACTAGAAGGAAGCCATCTGTAGATCATCTCCGAATCGTTGGGTGTCCTATATATCCATATACTGAAGGAAAAAAGAAATAAGTTGGACCCTTCCAGAATGAATGGAACCTTTGTTGGGTATAATAACTCATCAAAAGCTTATAGGATCTACATGAAAGACGAAAATCACATAGAAGTTAGTCATGATGTCATATTTGATGAAATAGTAGCATTCAAAAACTCAAAAGATCTTTCCATGGACTCTGATGATGAAGAAATTTCAGTGATTGAGGAAGAAGTGAACTAGGGAGAAGAGGAATCTCACCATGAAGAATAAGATCCCAGTGAATCTATTCAACTGGTGTTCATACCTAATACAAGGAAAATAACTAATTGGATTAAAAACACATTACTCGATGTAGAAGGTTATGGGGCAACAAAGGGGACATTTAGAGAAAGTAAGAACCCAAAAGATATTTTTGGTATGATGCATAGATGAAAAAAATAATAGAATAAAAACCATCCACTTTTGAAGAGGATGTAAAGAATCCTGAATGGAAGGATGCCATGAATGAAGAATACCAATCTATCATGAATAATGAAGTTTGGGAGATCGTACCTAGGCCCGAAGACAAGTCTGTGGTTACTTCCAAGTGGACTACAAGATCAAACATGTGATTGATGGTAGTATAGATAAACATAAAGTGAGATTTGTGGCCAGAGGTTTCTCTCAACTTAAAGGCATTGATTATGAAGAAATATTTTCTCCCACTACAAGGTACACATCAATTTGATCACTAGTCTTTCTAGTTGCATCAATGGGATGGAACATACATCAAATGGATGTCAAGGCTGTGTTTTTGAATGGTACAATAGATGACGAAGTCTACATAGAAAAATCCTTGAGATTCGAAGTCAAGGTTAACAAGGCATATGTATGGAGATTAAAGAAAGCACTATATGGGCTCAAGAAAGCACGAAGGGCATGGTATGCTAGGATGGATGCATATATTCAAAAGCTAGGCTTCACGAACATTTATAATGAATCAAAAATATATATCAAGGTTGTAAAAGGTGAAATATTAATCATTCTTCTATATGTATATGATCTTCTCCTGACATGTGTGGAAGGTCAAATTGAAGAGTGCAAGAAAAAACTAGCAGCAGAATTTGATATGAAGGATCTTGGGCTATGCACTACTATGCTAGATTAGAAGTATGGAAAGGACCTAATGAAATCTGTTTAGGTCAAGGAAAGTATGTAATCAAGATGCTGAGATGTTTGACATGATGGACTGTAAACTTATGGCCACTCCGATGATCACAAACTTGAAGAGATTTAGGAATTCTGAATCAAGCATTGTGGATCTGTCCAAGTATAGACAACTGGTTGGATCTCTGATGTACTTGGTGAATACTCGACTAGACATATGTTTTGAAATTAATATTATCAGTGAATTCTAAGGTGATCTGAAGCAGTATCATTGGATATTAGCAAAACACATTTTGAGATATCTACAAGGAACCATTAACTAATAGTTAAAATATGATAGAAGGAATGAAGTCCAAATAATTAGATATATAGATTCCGACTAGGGAGGCAGTGAAAAATATGGAAGGAGAATTATAGGAGGATGTTTTAGTTTGGGATCCTCCATGGTCTCATGGATTACGAGAAAGCAAGACATTGTTGCTTTGAGTAGTGTTGAGGTTGAATATATTGTAGCCTATGAAGTAAGCAAAGAAGTAGTATGGTTGAGGAAGTTTTTATCCAACTTATTTGAAGGACCGATGGACCCTACAGTGATACTATGTGACAACACCAGTTGTATATGTTTGTCTGAAGATCCATTATTTCATGGAAAGATAAAGAAAATCAACAACAATTATCACTATGTTCGAAAGCTAGTACAAAATGGTGTGATACAACTTCAAAATATTTCCATTGATGAATAGGTAGTTGATATATTGATAAAATCACTTCCAAAAAAGAAGCTTGTGTGTTTGAGAGACAAGCTTCATTTGTTGGATGTATCCTCCCTACATGAGAGGGAGAGATAGACACAACATTCTTGTCTTCACTGGAAGAAGTGTGGAAATTATATAACTTATGTGTTATATATCCAAGATTCTCCTGATCACACACTATTTTAACTTCATGCACAATACAGAATCTATTCCACTATTGATCATCACATGCAGAAATTAAATCAATTGCAATGCACACATGAAGCCATAAAAATTCACACACATTAACACAACTATTTAATGGGAAAGCCTGAAGCTAAAAACCACAACTATCTGTATATAATATATGTCATAGAGATCAAGTAACAATCCTAATACAAAGCTGATCATATCAAGCTCTTAGTACAATACAATCGATACACACTAATCAGGCCTGATCTTGAAAATCCATGCACCGATCTCTAACACTTGCTAGCCTACTTCTACTGCGCAATCCCTACTGAAGAATGGCTCTGAATGAACTCAAATTTCTCCAGCCTCGCTCATGAAATCCTCATTTTCATCTCCACTGAGTGTGGGATGCAATCAATGCATCACTATAGTCACAACTGATAGTCACACTTCCTCTTTCACCTATCTCTCCACTGGTCTCCACTGAAACTGCCATGAAATATAGTTAACTAATGTATTCTTCAGTTGATTAATGATTTATTAATTAGTGAATTAATTAACTAATTAATTCACACCACTCTCACTAGTGTATCATTTAGTTAGACTAGATACAACTAGCTCAACTGAGTTTAACTGAGTTAAACTAAATACAACTCCACCAACTACTTCTATAACTCCACCAAACTCTGTCACATGAGTTCTAACTGAAGTCTTGATGCATTAGCTCTAGTAAACCCTCAGGAATAACGTAATTCCTTTTGTCAGCCATTGTGCCACATCTGTGCACTTAACTGAAGTGCTCCAAGAGAATAAGATAATGTTTAGAGTCCAAATATTATTAAGAACTAATAATATTCAACATATCTATTTTTAGACTGGCAGTCTAAAAATAGATTCCGCCCAATATGTCTAAAAATAGAAGTCCATATATTTTTCCAACTTGACCAACCATCCACAAATAGCATCCTGCAACTCATAGAATATGATCGACATGTCTAAAAATAGACATAGTCTAAAAATTGACTTGCGCTAAAAATAGGAAAATAGCTAGGACCTACCATGAAGGCGTACTTTTCACTAAGCTCATCATCTCGTTGAATCCTCAACACCTCCTCAACAAGATAGGGATTATTTTCCACCCCGATCCTGTCTCTATGGTATTCGAATTTTCCCCTTGTGAGCGTCTTCGTCAGAATATCTTCATCCTGAACCTCTGTAGGAATGTAAGAAAGTAACATGATCTTTTGCTGCACACAATCTCTGATATGATGATACTGGATGTCAATATGTTTAGATCTATCATGAAATACTGGATTAAATGAGAGTTTAATGCAACTCTTATTATCACAATATATCACAGTAGGATCTAGGTGTTAACCGAACAACTTGACTAGGATCTTCCTCATCCATATAGCCTCCCATGCAGCCAAAATTGCTGCCATGTACTTGGCCTCCACTGAACTGAGTGCCACGGATCTCTGTTTCTTGATGTACCAAGAAACTGCTGTAGACCCGATACTGAATATCCCTCCATATGTCCTCTTTCTGTCTGTTGGGCTCACTGCCCAATCTGCATCCGTGAAGCCATGCAGCTTCAACTCATCCAACTGTCTGTACCACAATCCATATCCCGATGTGCCCCTGAGATATCTCAGGACATGCTTGCCTGCCTTCCAAAAGAGCTTGGTAGGCTTAACCATATCTTGTGAAAGTTGGTTAATAGCGTAGCATATGTCCGGTCATGTATTGACTAGATACATGAGAAAACCAACCAACTGTCGATAAACAGTGGCATCCACTACCTCTGCCGATGTAGCATCCTCTTTCCTCCAACCACCAGGAAGAGGAGTGTTGATAGGCTTGTAGCCTTGCATGTGAAACTTCTCCAGTATCTCCTAGGCATACTTGCCTTGAGACACAAACAGTCCACCCTTCCCTGCCAAATTTCCAATCCCAGGAAATAATGAAGGAGGCCCAAGTCCTTCATCTCAAAATCCTTTGCAAGATCTGCCTTGCATGAGTGTATCAACAGTTCATCACCTGTTAGTATCAAATAATATACATAAAGTACAATGATCAACAACTTACCCTCCACCACAATCTGGTATAGGTTCGGATCCACCTCACTCTTGGCGAAACCAAGTCCGGTGAAATAACTGTCTATCCATGTGTACCAAGCACGAGGTGCTTGTTTCATCCCATACAACGCTCTTTTGAGCCTGCACACATGCGACCCGCTGCTGAAGATTTCAAATCCTTCAGGCTGCACTATGTACACCTCCTCCTCAATGAATCCGTTGAGGAATGCAATCTTCAAATCCATCTGATGAATGTGCCAACCCATTTGCGCTGAGAGAGCAAGGATGGTCCGTATGGAAGAATACCTTGCGACAGGTGCAAAGGTTTCTTCATAGTCAATCCCCTTGATTTGTGAGAAGCCCTGGGAAAAAAATCTTGCATTGTACTTCTTGACGCTCCCGTTAGTAGCTTGCTTCACTTTGTAGATCCATCTCGAACCTAACACTGATTTCCCTTCCGGCCTTGGGACAATCTCCCATGCGCTGTTTCTGACAATCGAATCATACTCTTCCACCATAGCATCTACCCATGTGGGATCCTCCATAGCTTCCTCGAAAGAAGATGATTCTATCATGATACACTTGCTCATCAGAGGCATGTATCCAATAAATTGGTCGGGTGACTATCTCTGCCTACGCTGTGATGTAGGTGCTCCTACATTTTGTGCTGCATCAAGATTCAGTCGCTCAGCTTTTGTAGTGCACTTTCACCCTATGATGTTTGGCGCTGCATGAGTGGTTTCTTCCACTCCATGAACCTCCTCTTGTGGCTAATCCACATCCAGAGGCTCATATTTGGGAACAAGTAACTCCTCATCTGCATGCAAGTGTAGCTCCCTCTCAAGCGACAACTTCATGGCTTTCTCCTCATGAAATCTGATATCCCATCGCACAGTAGTCATCCGACTGTTTGGAAAATACACATGATAATTGTGGGGTGTTTCTGTGTACCCCACAAATATCCCAACCTCTACGGTCAGCTCCAACTTCTTCCTGGCATCCTTCATCACATGAATGTAAACAGGTGAGCCAAAAATCTTCAAATGAGAAATATCAGGCTTCTTACCAGAAAACGCCTCTTTGGGTGTACTCATGCCAAGTACTTAATGAGGGCAATGATTTTGCACATGAACCACAGTGTTTCATGCTTAAGCCCACAAGTGTAACGGAAGGCCCTGATCATGCAACATCGCCCATGCAGCACCCACGATCATTTTGTTCTTTCTCTCCGCAACCCCATTCTGTTGTGGGTTATGAGGCGCTATGAGCTCTCTTCGAATTCCTTCTGCACTGCAAAAGTCTTTGAATTTTCTAGAGATGTATTCACCACCATTATCGCTCCTAAGAGCTTTCACCTGCTTCCCCGACTCTTTCTCAACTAGTGCCTTGAACTCACAAAACTTTGAGTATGTCTCTCTCTTCTTCTGCATGAAGAATATCCAGCACTTATGAGAAAATTCATCAACAAATATCACATAATACCCGTGCTTTGCTGTCGAAGCTACTGAGAAAGGTCCACACACATCTGTGTGAATTCTCTCAAGGATCTTCGTGGCGTGACTATCCTTCTCATGAAAAGTGGCCTTCACAAATTTTCCCAAGGTACATCCCTTGCATTGATATGACTGCACAAGTGTACCCTTGGGAAGCTCGGTAGAAATCTGCTACAAAATTTTCAAAGCGCCATGGTGAAGATGGCCCAATCTCCTGTGCCACAATTCGCCCTCATCCTGGCTCACCACTGATTCTGCTTTGCCTGCCATTGCTACACAACCATTTACCTGCAATTGATAAATGTTTTTAACTCAAACCCCTATCCTTTGGGTTTCACCAATTGTTTTACTGTGCAGGAAGGCCTTTCCTTCGCTAAAAACAACATCATAACCCTTGTCTTCCAACATCGCCACAGAGATCATATTCTTCTTCAATCTTGGAACATGCATGACATCCTTCAATATGAAAGGTTTACCTGACTCTCTATCAAAGGAAATGGTCCTGATACCAGTCGCACTGTATCTACCATCATCGCCCATCTCGATGTGCACTCCAAGATCCTTCTCATCCATATCACTAAACAAATCTTGGTCTCCGTTCATATGGAAAGATGCACCACTGTCAAGAAACCACACTGATCCAATCACACTTGAAACCAAGCATGTGATCAGTGAAAAATCCAGCTCAAACTGCGAGGCTAAGGCCTCTCTAGCTGCAGATCCAACAACCTGCTTATTTTTCTTCTTCTGTGGGCAATTAGTGGCGTAATGTCTATGTTGGTGACAGTGAAAGCACTTCACCTTGGACAAGTCCTGCTTCTTGCCTTTCACACCGGATTGAGAAGGATTTTTCTTTCCCTTCCCTTTCCTTGCTTTGGAAGCCAAAGTGAAATTGTCTTCATCTTCATTCTTCAATGAAGATCCATCCCTGGTACCCCACCTTATCTCCTCCTGCACAAGATCCGACCAAAGTCACTACCATCCTGGTAGTTTCTCCCAACCATTGACAGAGTCCTTGTAGCTATGCCAACTCTTCGGAAGCCCAAGGAGAGCCAAGCTCACCAAGTATTATTCATCAACAGTAACCCCCACACTTCCCAACTCATCCTTGCAATGGAAAAACTTCATGAGGTATTTTGGTATACTGTCGCCTTTCTTCATTTTTATTTTTCTGAGCTTGTCTTTAAGTGCCAATTTCCTTTGCTCACTTCTACTTTGGAACAAGTCTGTCAAATATTTCCACATCAAGAATGGAGAAGATTTACCATGAATTCTGGACACTATGTGATCCTTCACACCTTCTAATAGAATCCTTCGACATTTTGTTGTCTTCTTTTGCCATGCGTCAAGTGCAGCTGCATCACTAGAAGCAGGTTTTGGAATTTCTGCATCTATGAAATCCTTCAACCCATTATCATCTAGCACCACCTCCATCCTATCCTTCCATGCAATATAATTCGAGCTCCCATCAAGGGTATACACCAATCGCAATCCGTTGAAACACAATTCATTGAATGCTCAACTTTGACACCAAGAAAACACTGCAGCAAATTCGTATTCCACCAGCACAAAACTCAACCGCTTCAATAATTGAAATCTGCTCTGATCAATATTGCTCTGATACCATGTAGAAATTATATAACTTATGTGTTATGTATCCAAGATTCTCCTGATCACACACTATTTTAACTTCATGCACAATACAGAATATATTCCACTATTGATCATCACATGCGGAAATTAAATCAATTGCAATGCACACATGAAGCCATAAAAATTCACACACATTAACACAACTGTTTAACGAGAAAGCTTGAAGATAAAAACCCCAAATATTTGTATATAATATATGTCATAGATATCATGTAACAATCCTCATACAAAGCTGATCATATCAAGCTCTCAGTACAATACAATCACTACACACTAATCAGGCCCGATCTTGCAAATCCATGCACCGATCTCTGCCACCTGCTAGCCTGACTCTACTACGTAATCCCTGCTGAAGAATGGCTTTGAATGAACTCAAATTTCTCCAGCCTTTCTCATGAAATCCTCATTGGCATCCCCACTGAGTGTTGGATGCAATCAATGCATCACTATAGTCACAACTGATAGTCACACTTGCTCTTTCACCTATCTCTCCACTGGTCTCCACTAAAACTGCCATGCATTCTAGTTAATTGATGTATTCTTCAGTTTATTAATGAGTTATTAATTATTGAATTAATTAAATAATTAATTCACACCACTCTCACTAGTGTATCATTCAGTTAGACTAGATACAACTAGCTCAACTGAGTCAAATTGAGTTAAACTAAATACAACTCCACCAAAATCTGTCACATGAGTTCTAACTGAAGTCCTCATGCATTAGCTCCAGTAAATCCTCAGGAATAGCGTAATTCCTTCTGTAGGTTGCTGTGCCACATCTGTGCACTTAATTGAAGTGCTCCAAGAGAATAAGATAATGTTTAGAGTCCAAATATTATTAAGAGCTAATAATATTCAACATATCTATTTTCAGACTGGCAATCTAAAAATAGATTCCACCCAATATGTCTAAAAATAGAAGTCCATCTATTTTTACAACTTGACCAACCATCCACAAATAACATCCTGCAACTCATAGAATATGATCGACATGTCTAAAAATAGACTTTACGCCAAAAATATCCTGCAGGCCCACTTAGTGAAGGCGACTCTTTTCACTAAGCTCATTATCTTGTTGAATCTAAACAGAAAGAGTGGAGGATTTGGTAACCATCTAGCATTTGATGATCTTTGAGAATGTGGTAGGGAATTCAAGAGAAGAGTAGTTAGGGATTGAAATTCTTTGAGGATTAGCTACCCGAGATAAGAATAGTCTAAGAAGGGCATACTCGGTGAACAACTGAGTGGAGTATGTACCTTGGAGACAATGATGTTGGTGTCTATAATCATTGGTATCACCAGGATTGTAGCTCAAGATATCATGGAGAGATCGATTTGATAGTCAAGGAATTGTTATGTGTGACAATGTTGGATTGATATGGTGCTAGAAACAAATAGGTTACAAATCCAACTCTTATTATGATATCTATTCAGATTGGGAATGAACACATACCTCTTATGAATACCTCCCTAATTAAGAGGGAGTGTTGAAAAATGTGTAACTAGGTTCAGTCTTCATAATTATGAAATGTATTCTTATAAATTGTAAATTATAAAATGGAAAGAGAATTATTATTGAAGCATAGGTTTCATGCTTAAGTTCTTTATTTTATAGGTCAAGAACTATTTAAGGTGCTTCTAGGTTTGAAGATTCGTGGTCATATGTTGAAGACCCTATGGGCACATTGTAATATGTAAATATAAATTTATTTTGTTTCTAAAGTGTCTAAATACCTCCAAGATCAAGTCGGCCTATAAAAATTCCGAGTCGGCCTAAATGAAGAGCTGTGTCACCCTTGAAGAAGGCCTATATAGGGAGAGGAGCTAGAACTCCTAAGGCATTCATTCACTCTCTCTCATGCAAGGAAGAGGAAAAGAAGAAGGTTGAAGAAGAGGACGAAGAAGGAAAACAAGGAAGCTGAAGTGTTTGTTTTGGGTCTCTCTCTCCTATGCACAAGCAGATGCTAGGGTTTCTGCGCTAGGGCTAAATTGAGCTCGATCTTGGTAGAGAGGAAGAAAATAAGGCAAGTGAAGGGTTTCTATGGCTTTTCTATGGTCCTAGATCTCCAGAAAAGGAAAGTTAAGGGAAGGAGGAAGATAGACAAGGGGATCAAAGTATCCTTGTGAAGGTACAACAATTGCAACAACTACAATAGTTGTTGCAGTGCAAAAATCTCAAACTTTCTTGGAGAGGTCAAAGAAGTTGCAGTTGGAGGTCGTACAAATATTGATCTTGGAGGGTATTTGCCTAGGTCACTAGGTCATGGTATTTTTTAATTGAATAATATATAAGAAGAGAATATATTTACGGGTTTTTCCTTCAAGAGGAGGGGTTTTGGCCCTGGCTTGCAGCCTATATTGTGTCACTATTCCTATTTTTTTGGTAGTTGTTTGATGTATTGCATACTATAATAATAAGGAACAAATATAAGAAGTTAAAGAATAAAACACGAAATTATAAAGTAATACAATTGAATTAATAATTTCCCTATTTAATTCTCAACATTGTAGGCTATCACAGTACGAGAGGTTCTGTTATATGTGGTTGGGCTTGTGATAGATCACACAACCCACCGAGATTTCATGTTCCCGTCATATATCCCACCTCTGATGCCAGTCAAAATGTTAGAGGAATTTTTTCTATCTCTGTTGATGACCATGCTACATCTTGTGGAACTTCTTCACCCATTTCAGGTAGACCTCCTGCATTTTTAATCCTCTTTAAAATTTATGTGTTTATATCTTTAAATTGTCTTTCATTTTTAAATTGTATTCAACTTATATATTTGAAATTAATGTATATGTTAATATGATTATAGTTTGTTAATTATATATGTTAAATTATGTTTATGATTTATAGGCCCTCAATAGGTCGAAGTTGAGGATCATAGTGAAACATCGATCCCTGTTGAGCGCCCTTGAAGCTAAAAACATATATAAAATTTCCTTGTAAAAGTATTTTAATTTCTAGTCAATATGGGCCGTTCATTAGGCGGATGATCTAATGGTAGAAGTTATGTTTAATTTAGGGTTTTTTTCCCTAGAAGGTAACCCCTCATTTATATGAGGGTATTGAATTGCGGTTGTGCATTGTATGTGTATTCTTAGAGCGTAAATAGAAAGGGAGACTGTTATAGAGAATAGAGGATACTACAACAGATATGTTGTAGGTTTTGTCTCTTCATTTTGTTGGATAATAGAAATGAAGGACTGGTTGTTCAAGGTGGACGTAGCCCAAATTGGGTGAACCACGTATGTTTGTGTCTCTCTGGTTTTATATGTTTTATGTTTTTTTGTTTCTACATATATTTTATGTATTCCATTGCTTTGTAATATATAATTTTCTAACAAATGGTATCAGAGCTGAAGGTCTATTTGGTTGATAAAATCGTAGGAAATAAGGGTTTCTGATTCGAGTGGGAGCAATGGTAGAAGATGATAAGTTTAGGGACGATAAATTTAACGACAAAAACTACGCGATGTGGAAGATGTAGATTGAAGATTATCTGTATAAAAAAGATATATACCTACCATTGAGCAGAATAACAAAGAATTTGACGAGTATGACAGATGAAAAATGGGAGATTCTTGATAGAAAGGCACTTGGAATAGTATGGTTGTGCCTTGCGGCATCGGTAGCCTTCAATATTTCAAAGGAAACAACAACAGAGGGTTTGATTAAGGCATTGGCGAAACTATATGAAAAACCCTCGGCCTCAAATATTTCTTATGAAACGTTTATTTAATATGAATATGTCAGAAGGTGGATTTGTTGCAGAACATTTAAATGATTTTAATACGGTTACCAGTCAGTTAAGTTCTGTAGGGGTAAAATTTGATGATGAAGTTAGGGCTATGTTATTTTTGTGCTAATTTCTAGAAAGTTGGAATGCTTTAGTTATGGCCATCAGTTACTCTGTCTCTGGATCGATTACTTTAAAGTTTGATGATGTTGTCAGCGCTATCCTTAGCATGCGATGGAAAAATAGAAAAGCTCCGGTGAGACACCAGTTAATGCTTTGAGTGTAGAGACTAGGGGAAGAAAAATGGAAAGCGGAAAGAGCTCAACATATTGCAGTAAATCAAGGAAAGGAAAATCCAAGTCTAGATCAAGGATAGTGTGTTGGAAATGCGGAAATAAAGGACACCTGAAGAAAGGCTATAGATCTCAAAATGGAAAAGGAGACACACAAGAAGAAAACAATCATGAAGCAAATGTGACAGGTGATGTGTTACAATCTGCTTTGATTATTTCTTTAGAAAATTTTACTGATTCCTGGGTGGTAGATTTAGGGGCCTCATTCCATGGCACACATGATAAGAAAAAATCATTCCATATCTGAAGAAAAACTTGATTTCAACAGGGCAGTTAGGCGGTGAAGGTTGTGTGGTCACCAAAGGAGCTCTTGTAATAGTAAAAGGAGAAAAGGTTGGTACATTGTATTTATGAAATGGTATTTCTAACTCTGCTAATGATTTAAATTCCAAAGGAGCAGATGCAACATTATGGCATCATAGGCTCAGACACATGAGTGAGAATGGGATGAAGATTCTTCACTCAAGAAATTTTTTGCCAGGTTTGAAGAATATTGATTTGGATTTCTGTGAGAATTGTATTTATGGAAAACAGAAGAGAGTGAGATTTCTCAGAGTTGGGATAGAAAAGAAGAACGAAAAATAAGGGCTTGTACATATAGATGTATGAGGACCTACTCAGGTATCATCTCTTGGTGGCTTTCATTATTATGTTACTTTTATTGATGATGCAAATATAAAAACTTGGATTTATTGTATTCGAAATAAATATGATGTATTTGATACTTTCAAGAAATGAAAATCTTTGGTTGAGATTGAGACAGGAAATAAGTTGGAGTATCTGAGATCAGAAAATGGAGGTGAATATTGTAGCAAAGAGTTTGATACGTACTGTTCAGAGCATGGAATTTGCAGAGAGAAGAAATTTCCAAGAACCCCACAAGAAAATGGTGTGTCAGAAAGTATGAACAGAAAAATTATGGAGCGTGCAAGGTGCATGAGATTGCATGCAGGATTTCATTTACAATTTTGGGAAAATGCAGTAGAAACTGTTGTTTATCTAATAAACAGAGGGTTTTCAAATTCCTTGGATGGTGGTATTCCAGAGGAGGCATGGACAGGTAAAAAGCTAAACTACTCTTTTTTAAAGCCTTTTGGTTGTGAGGCATTTGTCCATATTAATAAAGAAAATAGAACAAGGCTTGAGGCAAAATAAAAGAAATGTACATTTGTTGGATATGGCGTTAATGATTTTGGTTATCATTTATATGATTATGAAAATCACAAAATCATTAGGAGCAGAGATGTAATATTCAACAAAAAGGTATTGTATAAGAATCAGTTGCAGGAAAATAAACAGGAAAAAGAAAACAAAGAATACACATTTCTTGATGAGATCACAAAAAAAGTAAATGTTCCTAAAAATAATAATAATCAACAACCACAACAACAACAACAGCCACCACAAAAACAACAAGCACCTCAAACACATGAAAGTGGTGTCAGAAGATCTACTAGGATAGGTAGACCCCCTAACGATACTCTCCTTCATTATATTATTTATTGTTGACTGATTTTGGTGAACTCGAATGTTACGAAGAATCAATGCAGGTTGAAACTAGGAAGAAGTGGGAGCTAGCCATGAAAGAAGATATGGAATCCTTAATACATAACTAGACTTGGGACTTAGTCAGGTTTCCTGTAGGTAAAACAACATTGCAGAATAAATGGGTTTACAGGTTGAAGGAAGAAGATGGAGGAAAATAGAGGTACAAAGCTAGAATTATGGTGAAGGGGTTTGCACAGAAGAAAGGTATTGATTTTGATGAAATATTTTCTCCTATTGTTAAGATGACTTCAATTAGAACTATTTTAAGTCTTGTAGTAGTGAAAGATTTTCATCTTGAACAGTTAGATGTAAAGACAACATTTCTCCAAGGAGATTTGGAGGAAGATATATTATGTAGAAACCACAAGGATATGAGGTCAAATGGAAGGAAAAATTAGTGTCCAGGTTAAAGAAGTGCTTGTATGGATTAAAAGAGGCTCCAAGGAAGTGGTACCTAAAATTTGATAGGTTTATGTCTGAAAAATTTTATACTAGATGTCACTCTGATTATTGTGTTTATCTGAAAAAGAAAAATGATGGCATCTATATTATATTGTTATTGTATGTAGATGCAATGCTTGTTGCAGGGTCTAACATGCGGGAAATAAATGTGCTGAAAAGAAAATTGGAAAATTCATTTGTAATGAAGGATTTGGGAGCTGCAAAACAAATCCTTGGTATGAGAATAACTAGAAATAGGAAAAATCACAAATTAACATTGTCTCAGAATGAGTACATACAAAAGGTGTTGAAAATATTTAATATGCTGAATGAAAAACAAGTTAGTAAACCTTTTGCTATCCATTTAAAACTTAGTAAGGAGATGTGCCCCAAGACCCAAGAAGAAATGGATTATATGTCTAAAGTTCCATATGCATCAGCATTTGGAAGCTTAATGTATGCAATGGTCTACACAAGGCCTGAATCTTGCACATGCAGTAGGAGTTGCAAGCAGGTACATGAAAAATCTAGGAAAAGAACATTGGATGGTAGTGAAATTGATTCTCAGATATTTTAGAGGTACCAAAAATCAAGATTATGCTTCGGTGGTTCAAACATTTCTCTACAGGGATATGTTGATGTGGATATGGCAGGTGATAGAGATAACATGAGGAGCACTACAGGGTATTTATTTACTGTAGGTGGAACAACTGTCATTTGGGTTTCAAAAATTCAAAGTGTTGTTGCACTTTCAACAACATAAGCAGAGTATGTTGCTGCTACAGAGGCTAGTAAAGACATGATTTGGTTACAAAGGTTTATGGTTGAATTGGGTAAGAAGCATGAGAAGGGAATGTTATACAATGACAACCAAAGTGCCATTCATCTTGAAAAGAACTTAATATTTTATTCCAGGACTAAACACATACAACTCAAGTACCATTTATTACAATCAATATTGGAAGATGGATAGTTGAAGCTGGAAAAGATACACACTAGCCAGAATCCTGAAAATATGCTAACAAAAGTTGTAACCAGGGAGAAACTAAGCTTATGGTCAGTTTCAATTGGTCTTCAAGTACGATGATGAAGATGATAAACAACCAAGTCCAAAGTGGAGTAATTGTCCAACAAATGAAGCAGCAGAGGAGTTTCTACAATCAGTCTCCAAGTGGGATATTGTTGGGTGTGGAGCCTCATTATATTTCTATTTAGATGTATCACTGCATTGGACCCCTGTTCTTAATGGGGTGACAACATTGCCCGTCATTTAAGCGTTTCCTGGGGGGTCCAGGAGGGGGTGGCTGTGGTTTTTGGAGTGTCCCCCCCGGTGGGGGGTTTCGGGGGAAGTGTCACTAAAGCTAAAAATAGATGTAAAATTGCCTTGTAAAAGTATTTTAATTTATAGTCAATCTGGGCCGTTCATTAGGCATATGAGCTGATGGTAGAATTTATGCTTAATTTAGGGATTTTTTCCCTAGAAGGCAACCCCTCGTTTGTATGAGGGTATTGTATTGTGGTTTTGCATTGTATGTGTATTCTCAGAGTGATAAAAAGAAAGGGAGACTGTGATAGAGAAAAAAGGATATTACAACGGATATGTTGTAGGTTTTGTCTCTTCATTTTTCTAGATAATAGAAAGGAAGGACTAGCTGTTCGGGGTGGACGTATCCCAAATTGGGTGAACCGCATATATCTGTGTCTCTCTGGTTTTATATTTTTTCTGTATTTGTGGTTTCGCATATATTTTATGTGTTTCATTTCTCTGTAATATATAATTTTCTAACAATCCCTTCGTAGGATGATGTTACAAATCATATCAGATTAGAGGATGTTACAACCCATCATATGCATATCAAAGGAGAGATAAATAGTATTCTTTCCAATTCACTGACTCATCTTGCATTGTATTTGATGATGGATAGCATCAATAGGTTGATCAAGGCATACTGGAGGTCGTGCCCACACAACCACATATTATAGTCCATACATAGGATTAGGAGGCATGAGGTTAGAGTCTTAGATACGTGGGAGGTGGTGAAAGAGGCCACCAAGGACATTAATGTTCGTAGGTAGTTATTTAACATCCCTTCGGATTGCCCTGCTAGACATAATGTTATTATTCGATTGAAATATTTTAGGAATGTTGATGCAACCCCTTTTTTGTATGATAGATTCATTGGAGCTTGGGGCTAGTTCCCCCACCATTACCGAGTCACAATTTATTTTTCTAAGAATTTATATGCAGAGTTCGTGTTACATATAAGGTCGGATTACACTAATATCGGATCTCATTACTATGCACCTAACTTCGGATGTATCTATGAGTGAGAGGGAGATTGTAGGGACCCTTGGCATGTACCACCACCTCCAAGATTCCTGTCACTACCATCTCGAAGCTTGGTATTACTCACAAAGCTAGAGGATTTGTCACAGCTCAGTGGTGAGACCAAGGATACTATTGCGAGAAACATGCATACATCATTTTCCAGTGTGTGTGTCACATTAGATGGAGAGATTAGGAGACCACCACCATTTCCTCATGACATGTAAGTGCCCTTATATTATGATGCATTTCTCGCGAGTTTTTCCTTTGACCAAATTTTGACATATACATGTATATATCATGATGACATTGTTGAGACTTAGAGGGTGCACGACTTGTGTGACACGAACTAGGAACATATATATACGGAACTTTCGACTTTTATTTTCAAATTATGCATAATTATTTATATTGAAATTTATTGTTCATATTAGATTTCATTTATATTAATAAGTTCATGTTAACATGTACACACATCCTAGCTACATGGATGAGCTTATGAGTTCATCCGAGGGGGCAGTTGATCAACCAAACCATCCTCAACTAGAGCATGTTTCCATGGATTATCCTACAACTCCACCTCCACCTTATATGCTCATTAATGTGGAGGAGAGTCACTATGTACAACCACATGGACCAATAGTTGAGGTAAACTTTTTTATTCCTAATATTTCAAGATTTTATATTTTGAAGTTACACATATATGCTAATTAATTTGTAGACTAATTATAAATTTTCCTTGCCATTATGTACGCAATCCCATACGCAGAGTGTCTTTGATGTCAGTGTTATGTGGAGACATCAGTGGGATGTTGGGTTTAGAGGCAATGATGATATAGGTCCAACGATGCATGACCTAATCATTGAGCCACGAGAAGGGGAGGACCAAACCTAGATTCATGATCAAACCCCCATTCTATCTGACCTGCATTTCAACTACTAAAGTTAGTAGATTCATGCACATGTAATTAAAAATATGGTTCAAAATAATTTATTTCCATAATTTTTATTTTTTACAAATAATGATCTGATTAGTTTGAATTTGAATGTGTTATATTGTATCACCAACTGATGGACACTTACTTTGCGCAGAGGAACTCACATAGGAGTTTTGGTGGTACTTAGAGTGTCATAGTTTATATATTTTCAAGCTCATTTCATAGGGCACATTCAAATTTGTGATACATATTTTGTATATTTCCATACGTGGACAGTTTATGCATGTACATAATGGACATTATTTTAGTTTATGGATGATTATTATTTCAGTTGATGGATGTTCGTGTGATATATTTGTAATTTGTATATATTTTCATATGGATATTTTATTGATACACGTATTCACTATTTCAGTTTATGGATGTTCGTGTGATATATTTGTAATTTGTATATATTTTAATATGGATATTTTATTGATACATGTATTCACTATTTCAGTTATAGATTTGTATTAAACTTGTTTATGGATGCTCATTAATTTTTGAAGTTTATAGACCGATTAAAATTATTTCTCTAATTTCATATTTTTTCTATATACAATAACTTTTATTAGTAAAATATATGTTCAATTTTGATTTCTAGTTTCATAGAATAAGAAAATAAGTACAATCTTAAGTTATGATTCAAGTCACTTTGATACTTAAAATGAACTAAAATATATCATGTATCAAATTAATATTGAAAATGGAAAGAATTCTAGTCGTGCTTCGTACTCGCTTGTAGAATGTGTCTTTTAGTGCAATCAACATGTATGATATTAAAATTCAATTTTAAAAATAAATTATTTGAATTATATAGTCATCCATATACCATTTGCATGGAATTTTTTTTTAAGTATTTCAATTAATTTCTTATCTCAAGGTTCAATTAAAAAACACAAATAGGATTGAAATAAGTTTTATTCAATTTAAAGAAAATATGTCATGTAAACAACAAATAGGTTGTAATAAAGATTATTTATTTTTAGATTATCTACAAGAGCTTAGTCATAACATGATATAAGTCAATTGTATTGAAATTTAATATATATGTCAAAAATCAATATATGAAAACAATTCTATACTTTTATATAATGTTATCAACTTTCCTAAATTTACAAGTAGTTATCCAAGTATTTCAATCAATTCTTTATGATGGAAATAAGTTTTATTCAAATTTTAAAAACTCAAATATGATTGAAATAAGTTATATATTAAATTTGAAAAGTCGTGGAGATGTAAAAGCTGCAAATACAAGTTTTATTTGATTTTATTTTGTTTGAGGTTATTTATAAAATCTTAGCCATAATGCATGTCGTCAATATTTTTTTGTGCTTAGACTAAAATCAATGCACAATGTTAAACTAATTACCTTGAAATTAATGTACACCATATATCTAATTACATCAAATCAGGAATCAACATCTTACTAAAATAAATACATCTAATGCAAGAAATCAAATAGGATGAGAAATCAACATCTACATTAGAATCAATGCATCTAATGAAAACAATCAAATAGGATTAGATATCAACCTCTACATTGAAAACGATGCATCTAATGTTGCAAGAAATCAAATAGGATTAGAAATCAACATCCACACTAAATTCAATGAACCTAGTGCTAGCAATCAAATAGGATTAGGAATCAACATCTACACTGAAATTAATGCTTCTAATGCAAAATCAATCAAACAAGATTAGAAATTAATATCTTTAATTAAATTAATGCATCTAATGCTAGCAATAAAATAGAATTACAAATCAACATATACACAAAAATTAATGCATCTAATGCAAGAAATCAAATATAGTAAAAAATCAACATCTATAAATTGAAATCAATGCATCTAGTGTAAGAAATTTTCTTCCCTTTATCTCCCCCCTCCATCTATACCGATATCTCCCTCCATCTCTCCTTATTTATATCTCTATCTCAACCCCCCCATACACACGCACACCCTCTCTCTTCATATATCTATTTCACCCTCCCTCCCTCTCTCTCTCTCTCTTCTTCCCTCTCTCCCCCTTCCATCTATATATCTATCTCAACCTATGTCTCCTTCTTCATCTCTCTATATCTTCCCGCAAATATACACATTGTTTCTCCATATCTATATATATCTCCCTCCCTCTCCCTCTCCATATCCATCTCTCTCTCTCTTCCCCTTATTGCCCCATGTTTCCAATTCTCTCTCTCTTCCCTACTACTCTTCTCTCTCCCTCTATCTCCATATCCCTTGTCACTCCCTATCTCTCTCTCCATATACCTTTCCACTCCCTCTCTCTCTCTCCCTTTCTCTATCTATATGTATTTCTTATTACCTCCCTCTCTCTTCCCCTCCAAATCCATTTATCCCTCTTTCCCTACCTCTCTAGTACTCTCTCTCTCTTCCTTTCTCTCACACCTACCTTTGTCTCTCCCCTCATCGCTATCTCTCCCCCCCTCATCTCTCTCTCTCTCTCTTCCTTTCTCTCCCCCTCATCTCTCTCTCTCTCTCTCTCTTTCTCTCTCTAGCTTTGTCCTATAACTTTTTTGACTATCTCCATCCATCTCTCATTCTCTCTCCCCCTTCTATCCATATATCCTCTGTCTTTCTATTTAAACCCCAAACATGCAAACTCTCTCTCCATCTCTCCCTTGTCATTCCTTCTCTCTCTCTCTCCATATTTATCTCTCTATATGTCTTGAACTTCTTCCTTCCCTATCTTTTCCTCTAACTCCATCTCTCGATCTCCCTCTCTTTCTCAGAGACTCTCTCCTCCTCTCCCTCTCTCCATCTTTGTGCCCCCCCCCCTCTCTTACCCTTCTCTCCCACTCTCTCTCCTCTATATTTCAAATTTTTTAAAATACTTTGGCAATTAAAATATTATGTTTAAATATATTTATTTTTTGATGGTGTAAAACAATTTAATTTTTTTATCTAATACATATTTAAAATGCAAGATTTAAAATATTTGTTTCACATTCACCTGGAGGGAAAATGATAATTTTCCATGGAAATATTATCTAAAATTTTCCAAAAATATTAATGTTCTAGCCACCTCCATCAAAGATACATAGAGTGCTTCATGTCTTCCAATTGAAACTGTTTAGGTTTTATTTCTTTAAAAGTAGCTTTAGGTTATGATTACATTGGGATTTTAAAAATATTATATATTTTATTATGTTAGATTTATAAAAAAATGAGGTTAAATAAAATTAACATATGGAGTCATCTTGTATGACTCTTTTGTGTTAATGACCCTTTTGTTGAAGCCTATGACGTATATCAACCACATTTACTATATGGTTGTGCTAGTATATATTATAATATCAGAAATTTTATGTTATATTGAGGTTAATAATATTATATTAATCCAAAATTAATAAATTTAATATTAACATTAAAATATATTAATTTTTTTTTTAAATATTAATATCATTTCATAATTTGATATAATAATGATAATATTAATAATAATCTAATATTGATATTAAATTTGATAATGATAACAAATTATAATGAGATTTCGAATTTTAAAATGAGGTAAAAGCTTAATTTTAGATCATTCAAAAAAAAATATAGAGCCTCAATCAAGCCATAGCATTTGATCGAGCCCTTGTTAACCACGTATATGGCTCAATCGAGGGTTTACAAAACCCTGGATTGATCTATTTCAATTTGAAATTTCGGCACTCGATCGAGCACTTTAGGCACTCGATCAAGCCTCTTAAGTCTTAAAATCCACAATTCCAGCACCCCTTTTGCAAAATTTCTTGCAACACCATTTTGTCCCTAGCAGACTTAGGGCTAAATTTTTTCTTAGGTGGCGGAGTTTATCACATTGGATTCATGAAGAAATCCTCTATCCAATGGCATATGAGTCTGACATTTTTGAATTCATATGATATTTTTCATCTAATGTCTTTTAAACTTAATGCTTGATTTTTTTTGAACTATTTTAAAGAGGTTGAATAAAATATCAATATCATAAAATATACACAAGGAAAATATTTTAAAAAATACCACTATCTTCATTTACGAGTCCTCTTCATAAGGGCACTTTTGTTTTTTCAATTTATTTAAATAGTTAAAAAAAACCTTACGTGAACACACGTGCCTGCAAAATGCAATTGAAATATTACTTCACCAACTTTGAAAAATAAAAAATAAAATATTTTTGCATAAAAAAAAAATTAATACGAAAAAATTAACTCTCTTCGTGTAGATCATGCTTATATATATATATATATTACACATTTTAGACTAAGTTATTCTACATGAACAAATGCATACCTCTTAAGATGTGTGAAAATTTGCAAATACAAGAATTTCATTTAATGGGAGATTGACATATTATATGGCACTAAATATTTTTGCAAAAAATATCATTAGGAAAATACCATAATTCTCCACAATTTATTTTTTTACTCTAAATCAAAATTCGCAATACTTATATTAATTTTGAAGGCTTCAATTAAAAAAGAGAGGAGTTTTTTGAAATTCCATCGCCATATTTGGCCCCAAAGTGTAATCCAAATTCATTCTTTCACTGATAACTTATTTCATTTTTTTCCATAGCTATTTCCTTTTGAATATGTGAACACCTCTTTTCCAAAAAAAAAAACTAATGCAACTAGCTAGTGTTTTCTTTGCATCTGAATATGTGTTAATTTCCAAATAAAATAATTGTTTTCTATGTGAAAAATTAAACACAAAAGCATTTGAAGGAATATTGAATAAGCATATTTATTTTTTCCAAAAATTTCATGGTTACTTATCTTTCAAAGGGTCAACTATCATTACATGTTGAGAAGATAGAAGCTCTTGGATCAATTAGGGGCCATGTGCCTGACTCCTTCTACATCGTGCTTGCAATATCCAATAGATTTTCCAAGATATTTCGTGGGGAAGGCCTTTGATTCTCTAATTTTCCAACACTTTGGCCAAAAATATCCATTGTAAAATCAAGTGTGATTTAACCCCACCCTCTTCAACTCCATAAAACCCATATCAATTCAAAGCTTAAATTTCAAATGATCGGAACCTCCAGAATCACTCTATTCCTAGATCCCGTAGAATTCACATGTATTTTAAGAAGAGACATGGTAAGAAAAAATGTTATTCTATCAAATAAAATCAAGTGAACATCGTCCATTAACTACCTTTTCTCAATATTTTCCAAGGTACATATTGCAAGGTAGTTCAATTGTTTCTGTTGGCATTATTCCCCTTTATTATTTTAGAACTACATACCAATAACCTATTCCTTTTTTTATATATTATTATGGACTGGAGGGTTAATGTATCATAATGTAAATTTGAAATGTAAGGTAAATTGTCTAAAATTTCCAATGAATTCTTGGCTCATGACCAATTAAGATAAATATTATTCTTTTGTAATTTTATGATTCTTAGGAGAATTTCTACAATAGTTTATGATGGGGATATTACATACTCCCCCTGTAAAAGTTTAAACATCATCCTCGGTGTTAATCTCTCACTGAAATTAAGATTTTAATCATGGTATAGCAATATTAACAACCCAAAAGGGGATCCTTCCCCTTCAAAATCAAGGATTTCATTTCCAAGAAATACTCATAGGAAAAAAAAATAACATTTTATTAATAGCCTGCATAAGCATTTATAACTGAAAAAAATGTGCAAATTCTACTTTCCATCACTTAGCCATTAGTCAAATTCATAGAAACATAATCTCCATACCAACTTACCATTACTTACCAATTTCTCTTGGAAGTCATGATTACTTTTGTGCGAGCACTCTAAGAATGGTTGGACAACCCATCAAAAATCCATGAAAAACACCGTGTAATGTATGAATAACAAATCCAATATAATCATGTTAATCATAACATTTTCAATCAAATGAAATACATTATTTATGCAATGTTAGTTGATCTTTTAATCATAGTACTTCCACAAGCACTCAAAGAGCACCGAGCTCTTCAATCATAAAAATGATCAATCACTACAAGAAAAAAGGACATTGGTGAGGGTTTAAAAGTGTCACCATAAGCTCATTGGTGATGTGCAAAAGAGCCTCTGTCACAAAAAATGGAATGTTGCCAAAATTATAGGTGTTGTGGTGACATTCAAGATCCGTCACCGATAATGATTTATAATGGCAAATAGTGAGCCTCACCATTTCATATGAGAAACAGGGATGGACCTTAGCCTCAGTCACCAAAAAATTGAACATCACCAAAGGTGGTGTTGCCAAAAGTATCTGTTATGGTGACATTCAAGGTCTGTCATGAATAATGATTATAATGACGAATAGTGACCTTCACCATTTCAAATTAACAACAACGATTTATTGTGATGGACCTTTCATGCCCGCCACTATTGATGCATATATATGGTGACATTCAGTGACCGTCACCATTTCATATTTTGGTGAGGGTCGAAAAATGTCATTGTAAGCTCATTGGTGACAGTTAAAAGAGCCTCTATCACAAAAAATTGAATATCACTAAAAGTTTCATAGACAAAAGTAAGGTGTCGTGGTGACATTCAAGGTCTGTCACGAATAATGATTAAATGACAGATAGTGACCGTCACCATTTGATATTTGGGTGAGGGCTGAAAAATGTCACCATAAGGTCATTGGTGATGGTCAAAAGAGCCTTCATCACCAAAAAATTATTGTCTCCATTCCATATGAATATTAGGGCACGATGGAATTGAACCACCAACCTCTTGCATGTAAAACATGTGCTCTTCAATTGAACTAAAACCCTTTAAATAATTAGACTTTAAAAATTAAAACCTTGAAAATTTATAAATTGTAAATTCTACAACTTTCAATAAATTATAAAATTTTGTAAAGTCTTGGACAATATTTTACTAAACAGGAAAAATAGCATTGAACCTGCAGGTCGCTACCTAATGGTTATGGAAGTTATCAAAAGTGGGTGCTGGGGGGGGGATAGTTATGTATAAGATACTCAATATGTTCAGTTGAATACTCAATTATAAGTGAAAATTTGAAGAAATTTATAACCTATAAATGACTTATAATTATCAAACTTAAATTTTGTAATTACACCAAATATTGATTTCTCACCTTCTGAATCATGTAAATCTATTGTGACAACATAAAAATCTGCCTCTAAAAGACTAATTTGCACGACAAAAAGTAAAAAATAATGAATATATATGATGAAATTATGAATAATTAGCTACATGCTTGAATTACACTAGTTTTAGGGTCTATAAAACTAATTGGAAGTGTTTTTCATTATTAAAAAATTCAAGATGTCAAAATACAATGATCAATAACAATGATCTTGAAATGAAACCCCTAAAAAAATGTTAAAATGGTAAGAACAAAGTTTGGCTAATACAAATTACACCAAAAAATATATCCAAGGGGAATTCAAACACTTTCAAATACACACCAAGCACGAATATCTTAAGATGCAATTGCATGGATACAAGGAAAGCACTCTCTACCTCTGAATGATAACTATGTCCTCCCACAAGTACTTCAACTACCAATGGGGTGTGAAAACAAGAACCTCAAAGAATAAAGAACTTAACAATACAAAAATGCACTACATCCCCCCTCTACCTTTATAGAATAGATCTAGGGGAATAACAAAATATCCATAGAGAATAGGACTAGAAATTTCCCCTAAAGGTGCAAAGATACATCGAAAGAATAAAATATTTATGTCTGCCTAGCCCAAGCCTATACAGAGACACCTTTTATGTAATTATATTTCTTTGTCTTCATGTAGCTAAAACGAGGTTAAATTATCTTGAGAAAACTTCGCAAATCCTTCCACACACATTATTTTGATATACTTTAGTTCTGTAAATTCTTGTTTCTAAAAATGTTTTGGATGCTCTAATAGTTCCATTGAAAACATGTAAAGAGCATATCCATAATGCTAAAGGTAAATTTTTTCGTTGGCGAAAAAATAAATTCAAGTTCAACCAAAATTGCATACTAGCCAAAAAAAGTCCTGCATCGGTTAAAGAGGCAAATCAGTTCTTTTGACAATTAAATCATTGGTGATCTCTTAGAATGATCAGAAATTTGTTTCATCATCTATTATGTTCATTGTATAATTTCAATGATTGCACCATCTTGTATTCTATATTGATTTCTTGTCAAAGACATGTCTCCATCTCATCAAGAAAGATAAGAGGATATTTGATGTTCAACAATTGTCTTACTCTCCACAAACTATATGATGTTTTCCTCTTACAATAACTACAGTTTAAATATCAATAAAAAAACTCATTAGAATGGATTTTATGTTTAATGGAAGCTTCTAATTTTGGCTATGCATTTTACATGTGCTTGTCATTTTATAAGGGTTGAAAAGTCCATGGCAGAATAAAATGTTACATCACTGCAACGTGGCTCAATAAAAATAGTTAAATGAAAATGGAAACTATGATAGAGTAATAAATTCATATATGGATAAAACAAATTACTAAAATTAAGGGTTTTATAAAAAAAAGGGTACATGATCAATATTTTACCCATGAAATAAACATGCAATGTAATTAGCTTATGTTCATATTTGAAACATGCATTCTATAGAAAAATAGAAGAGAGAACTTTAAATTTCAAAAATTAAGATCACTTTAAAATAATGTCCATCTTCATGACAGTTTAAGATATGCAAAAATGTATAATAGAAATGAGATGATCACTAGGTAATTTCGCTAAGAACAAGCCTACCATAGGAATATATTAGATGAATGAAAAATTAATGTCATGTGAGATGTAAATTAGTTAAAAGCAACACATGTGAAGAGCTTTGAAAGAATTTTTTTTTCTTTAATGTTATCACAAATAAACACAGCTTCAAGGATTTTGATTTGGCACCCTTTTTGGATATAATCTTGCTGACAATTTACTTTATTTTAGTTTCATTCACTATTTTTTTACTGGAGCCCTTAGCTTTGTTTAGTGTTGAAGGAAATTTTATAAAATTATATGGTGTGTTTACATTACTGATAAATTCAAATTATTCTCACTGAAATATAATATTTATGGATGGTATCATTTAGTGTGGATGTTAAGAAGGATTTTGTTGCAAAATTTGTTCAGGTTGAAGCATGCACTTCTTTGGGTTTAGGGAATAATTATGTGCTTTTGTTGATTTTGGCACCAAGTGGAAATAAATCTTACCTTTGTTTCTTGGTTGAACCGACAACTCCCTCCTCATACTAATTAAAATGTACAAATCTAAACCAGGTCATGTAATTAGATGAAAATCTAGTAGGTTGTATCTAGAGACAATACCTCCTCACACTGATTCCTTGTAACTACAAGAAATGGTGTGTTTCCATTTCTATCAAGTATCATAACTACTATTGCGTCAACCTAAAGTAGTGCATTCACCACATACAAGGAGTTGGGTCGTTTGGATGCCATGTAAATTTTTGACTAGCCCTTTATGTCTATTCTTCAAGCCATTTTTGGATCCTTTGCTAGTAAAGCTCTCACAATATCTATCTCACCACTTATTGCTGCCAAAGCAGTGCATTCTTGCCATTTTTTCTCAAAATCCCTGTTAACTGTCTCTAGAAAGAAGCTCGTTGACCACCTCAACATGACCCTTAGTTGTAGGAGAAATAAGAGGTGTTGCATTTGATAAATAAAACGTTTTTCTCAGATCAAGGTTGATGTTCAAAAGCTCATTGAAAACACTTGTGTAGAATTTATCAGTGAACTTTGTATGAATGTATTATGTTGCGTATTTGTATATCAAAATTAATAATATGTGACCATAAAAACCAACTCAACCTCAATAGATCACAAAATTAATTCCATTATTAAGTAGTCCAAAAATCACATGCATCAAAAGACGAAATGACATAGAGATTTCTCACGTGGCATGTCAGATAAAAAATCAGGTAAAGAACATAAGATAAGAATTTTATTTCATATGCATTGTTGTTTTGAAATTTGATTTAAGATTTTTTTTAGTAGGTTGTCAAGGGGGAGTATGAGTATCATTTCTCGTGTCTCTCCAATGGTTCCCAATAGCACATAGGCATCATGGAATCTTGATAATCCAAATGGTGATGCTATATCACCTTGGACTTGATATCGGGAGGTGGTTGTAATGCATTATTTGTTTGGTAGAGGGGTATACTTTTGCTTGAATGTTGTCTCTCTTGATTTTTTTCCATGTGTTTTTTTTTGGGGTAAATTAGACTATTTCTATTAAAAAGGCATATAGTACAGGATGTATTATAGACAGGAGAAGCTAGATAGCAAGGAACCAGAAATGAATAACAATCAATCTCGGTCCCGTTAAGTAGCCAAAAGAGAAGCAAGAGACTCAAGAAGATAAGCAAGGGAGCAAAAGGAAAACACAAGAATCTACCCAGAGTGGGTTGAATCCTTAGTACGACTTTTCTTTCCTTTCTTTTTTGAGACTCTGACCCAGGTTTCCTAGGGCAGTTGGGCTAGTATCACTTGGAGCCTGTTGATGTCGGAAGGAGTGGGCTCCTTGTCTAAATCTGAGGAGGATGTTTCATGAGACCATTTCTGTGCACTCGAGGGACCAGTGAGCGCTCCAGGGTTTGCCGAGGTCATGTACTTCTCCTGCTTTTCAACCTCCACATCTGCTTTGATCTCTTCCTCATCCGAGATGAAGGAGTCGATGTCATCCATGGGAGCCGGTACACATGGTTTCTAGATTTTGGAGATTGATTTGCAGATGCTTCCCTTCTTTTGGCAAGGAATGAGGAGTAAGAGTTATGAAGGTGTCCTGTTTGACGACAATGACAACATCATAATGCGGTTTTCTTGTAGTCCAGGGTCTGTGTCTAATGGAAGTCTCCCACTTTGAGATTTATTTGATTTGGAAGGATTTTTTTGATGTCCATTTTAGCACAGATTCTACCATAGGTGTATATGCCTGATTCCCCCCTAGAGGGATCCATTGCTAGAAAGCGTCCTAGGGTGTTACCGATTCATTGAAAGATCGAAAAGTGCCATAGAGGGGCTAGTAAGTTTGGAAGCCTGACCCAAATAGGAATCTTGGTAATAACTACCGTGGAGGGGTCGAAGTATGGGAACCATGGTGTGAGGAATAGCCCAATTTTTCCCCAGAACCAAGGTCCTCCTGTTAAGGTTTTTTGATAGTCCTCATCGAAAGTGAACATAACTATGAAGAAACCCTTTGATCATAAGAAAATTCTATTGTTATTGGTCCAAATGGAGTGGACTCATTGATAGATATCTGCTGAGCATGGTAATAATCCATTTAATTGAAAAATAATGGCCTTTTCTGCATATAATTGAAACTGGTCATCCAATGCTGGGTGGGAGATTTCTACTGCTGGTATGTCCTCCATTTTATCCACTAAAAAGGGCTTGGGAGCCTCAGGGGATGGGAAGCTTTCTTGGGATGCTATGCATGGAAAAAATACTTGTATGAGAAAATTTGAGCAGAGGATGTCTGCCCAGTAGCACCTCCTCGCAAACGAAGGGATAAAACTAGAGTAGCATTTTCCTTAATATTATAGAAAGAGAGAGGAAGATATTTCTTGATTTGTTTACCTCAGTAGAGGAATCGTTACAGTCCAGAAGGGATCTTAAGATTGAGTTCGAGGGCCTGTGCTAAACTCTGCACCAGATCCATAGATCGAACCAAACAGAGAAAGGTTTTGCCATTGAGAAGTGAGATCTGGATCTGGAAGGAAGAGGTTGTGTTTACCCTTTCAGAAGGTGTGCAGTGGAGTGAGGGTCCGATGAGGATAAGGGGTGGGCTGCAATTGCTGGAGTCTTTCATTCTAGAGCGCAAAAAACCAGATGCACCATTTTTCAGCCTTACCTTGGGACAGAGTTCCCACACAATCCTACTAACAGGCCTCCCATGGATCTATGAGAGATCATGCGCCTCTGCCCAAAATGCTGCTAAAAAAACCTTTTTTCATGATATGGGTATGGTGAAGTCATGAGGATGTGGGTGGAGCCGTACCAGCATCATTCCCTTGCCACTGCTGGTAGAGGGAGATTCTTGCCTAGACAGGGGCATGCCTAGCATTTGGTCGCTGGGTGTTGCACACCAATGCATATTCAGGCCGTTAGTTTCCACCGCGCAACATAGCTTGTCAGGAGGGAGCCGAATTCGTTCCTCTCGCGCGGGCAGAAAGTTGTTGTTCTTGTATCTTCAAGGAGGAATGAGAGTCATGCCTCACCAATTTTGGTTAGATCTCGAGCCACGGGGGATTGTAGTGCAACAATAGGAGCCTCTTGGCCATGGCGACCGAGTGAGGAAACCCTAACAAAAATGATTGTTGCGCGGATCATCCTTTTTCTGTTTTGGGTTTCCAAAAGTAGCTTGTATTCATTTCAAGGGCATTTGGTAGCAGAGGCAAGAGCCACAGAGTGGCCGTCACTCTCAGTTGAGAATCTATTCTAGTAGGTATCGACCATTTTTTACGTTGGCGCCAAGCATAAAAAATCTTCGGAAATGAACACAGTCTAGAGTTTTGTTATTTTATGATTCTGCTTTTATTTCATATGTTGGATGCATGATGACTATAAATTTTCCTTACACCATTTTCTATCACCATTGAATCATGTTCCCAAGACTCAGAGTGGTGAAGTAAAGCATGTTCCCTATTATGGAATTCATTAATTATTATTGTATACACATTTCTCTAACCTCTTTATCAAATGAAATCCTTTTGTGATGAGAATGCACAAGAACCAAATTACAACAACCTCAGGTGTTTAGATATAAGAAGCATAGCATCAATATTAGTCACAATTATTTGTTCCAAGTACACCTCAGTTAGAGAGGCTTCAGTTGGTTAAACTAAATATTAGGGATTATCTCTATCAAAAGTATTTAGTGTGGTTTTTAAATGCCTATGGTTGGTCCTGTGCATGCACTTGGCGTGATGATGTGATCTCGTATCAACCAGGGAAAGAAACATATTGAATGTTGGCTCCATTTTTTTCTTTACATATATTGGTAATTTTTAAATTAGTAAATTAGCACTGGAAATGCATAGGTTCTACCTTGAATTATAAAACTCCTTGTTGAGGAGGTAAATCCCCTCTGCGGACAGAGGCGATCCCTACTAGCCCAGCAGGGGTCTAGCAACAATCAGAAATGTTACGACACAAGTTCCTAGTTACGAATGAAAATACTAGGGATAGAAGCCTACCTGGATTCCAACGCTATGATCTGAAGAAGAGAGCGTTCCCGTTCCTCAGCCTCGGCAGATCACGATCCTCCAACGATCTCCGTGGGTGGACACCTGCACATGCAAGAAACAAATAGATACAAGAATAAAATCTGGCATACGTAACTCAATATCAGTCAGAAAGGATACTACTCATATTAACATCATTGAAAACAGAGTGGAACCATAATCGTAATCATTCATTAAATAACGATCGAAAGAGATTACAACCAAAGTTCTGACGTCGTGGTCTCCTTCGGATGGGTCTCCAGTCATTCACGTCTCGCAAAGCTCACTAGGGAAAGGGAAAACCTCTCCTGAGACTCTCGACGATAGTCTCCTTACTTGAGTCGGCCTTAAGGGAGGAAAGAGGGCTCTTACAGCACAAAGGCTCTTGGGAATTTGGAGATTCAAAGCTTAGGCACTTCAAGACTTTCAGCCTTTCAGCCCCTTCATCAATGGATGAAGGCTATATTTATAGAGGAGAGGAGGAGGTTGGGATCCCTACAATAGTGGAAGGGAGGCCTTATCCCTTGGGAGGTTCCCCATAAGGTGAAAACAAGAGGCCAAAGGAGGAAGGCCGTGGTTATTCAGGCGAAACCACTCCTGATGACTCATCCACGAAGTTGTTGTAATCGAAACTTCGCCTCTTTTTTTAAAAAACTTTCCAAAAGTAGATTGGCACGGGTGCTTAACTGGGACAGAGCACCAATTGGCGTGGGCCTTGTGCACTCTCATTGGCGCGAGTGCTGGCTAATGGGCGCACACACAAGGCAAAAACAGGCGTTTTTAGGGGTCTGCTCAGGAAATGATCAATAGAAGAAATGTTGTCCTCATGGAAAGGGATGCAATGATGATATTTGCAAGGCATGACACTACTTATTGGTCACAGAAATGACCCTCCAATGGGCGATATGGGGATTGCAGGGATGGTGACAAATTACTGTGTAACAGATGCCCCCTAAAGCATGAGGCCCGAAAGAGAGAGAGGGGTGAAATGCTTTACGAGAACGTGTCCAACTGAAAACACCGCCGTCAGAAAACCCGCGTTAAACATACAACCGATATTCCTCAAGTACATGATGTATATGTGGTATGGGCGCAGCCATCCGAAACAAGAAAGGACACTATAATCCGGATCCAGGGTATGGGCGCAACCATCCAGCTAGGATCAAATAAATAGACTCAGGTATGGTCGCAGCCATCCAATCAGTGAGTCATGTACATAATGATAATAATCCACGATCGCAGCCTGGATTACAACAGACACAATCCAGGATCTTGCGCTCCATCTCGACCCAAACAAAGTACAAGTTCAAGCATGTGAATATGTGAGCTGAAGTCGAACATGCAAGAACATCGTCTGATTACCAGCCAATGATGAGAGCCATTAACAGACGCGAGAGGAACCACCAATAATGACAATGGTCCTCAAGGTACTACAGGTACAATCTACGGCGTGCGAATAAATGAGCTGGCGTCAAACACCCGCAGAATCCCTCGATCGGAGGCCAATGATGAAAACCTCTCGTCGAATGCGACGAACCTACCATTGAGGCATGCAGGCTCCAAGGTACCATGAAAGAGTCTCTAGACCAACTTCCTGGATAATGAGCTGAAGTCGACAGGAAGTGACCTTGATCGAAGGTGGGCCATAATGTTTCCCACATCATCAACATGAGACAGAGGAACATGATGTTTTGTTGTGAATCAGGGATCGTATGAGAATCGTGGAAGAAGGTTGGATATTTGGTAAGAGGCCAACTTTCGAACATATAAACGACACGATGCTGGACTGGCAAAGATTTGACATCAATAGATCGTAGGTCATGGTGACAAGGCAATGAGCAGTAGGAGAGGTCAAAAGGGATTATCCAAACCCATGGAAGCAAAGTGAAGAAACGAGATGAGATGTCCCCAACCCGACACGAATGCAGACAAGTGCCATGTTCAAGAGCGACATACTGCCAATGACAACGACGATGGTTCCATTTTTCCCCCACCATTTCTGGTGAGTACCCCAATTATTTTTGATACCAAGCTTGAAGGGGATAGCATATGCTTGTAATATAAGTCCGCCCTTCGGGCGAATCCATCCTAGTTCATTTAACGAGTCCTAGGAAGGAGAAACTTGACACGTCGTCGACCGATCCCAATGTCATCAGGGTTTAACGAGTCTGACAAAGGGAGAACTCGACGTCTTTTCATATTTAGAGAGTTTGAAAAGACAACGGAAAAGTAAACTCAAATGGTCCCTTTTCGTAAATAGTTCCTCAGACTCGAAAAGGTAGAAAACTATGTCTGAGAAAACCTCCTGGTCGCGATAGGCTAGGGTATTCCTTTTTTGTAGATAATCTATCCCAGACCAAAAAAGGGGTAAACGTATACTGGGTAGATGTCGTTTCGTGGCCACTTTTACGATATCAAAACAACAAGGGACTTGTAAATCTTTTCATGTTTAGGGAGTCAGAAAAGAGCTAAAAGTTGACTCCTCCTGGAGGAACGAGTGGTATAAAGAGTAGCAACTGGTTCCGGTGATGGTGGAACTACTCTGAACAAATAAAGGTCGAGAGGCTGGCTAACAAGACCACTCATAGCAGCGGTTCCTCAGGAACGGGTAAAACAACCAAGTGAAGGCATATGATCGGCCAAGCAGATAGTGACAATGGAGTGAGAAAACCAAGGCTCATCTGGTAAAAACAGGCTGATAAAATGGCAATCACAAGAGGTAAAGGGAAAGGTTTCATTTTTACACAAGCTTGAAATCAGGAAACTCTGCTTGAAGTTGGTTTCATTTTTACACAAGCTTGAAACAAAGATAAACTATGCTTAAAACCGGTTTCATTTTTACACAAGCTTGAAATGGAAATAAACTATGCTTGAAAAAGTAAGCATGCCCCCAGCATGGTGACTCAATTCGAGGTACATGCCCCCCAAGCTTCAATCCATATGAAAGGCAGATGGAGTGAAGGTTCAAGTTACGAGATCTAAGAAAGACTCGACTGGGATTTTACGAGATCTTATCAAAGACTCGAATTAAAAAGGAACGTGTTTCGTTATTTTAACGAGGTTGACACATTAAAAGAACTGTCCTCAGACACCCATGTTTCATTTTTTAAGGAGCTTGACACAAGACAAGGAACTATGCTCCAACAACCTTGTTTCATTTTTTAAGGAGCTTGACACAGGAAAGGAACCATGCTCCGACAACCTTGTTTCATTTTTTAACGAGCTTGACACAAGACTAGGAACTCTGCTCCGACAACCTGGTTTCATTTTTTAAGGAGCTTGACACAGGAAAGGAACCATGCTCCGACAACCTTGTTTCATTTTTTAACGAGCTTGACACAAGACTAGGAACTCTGCTCCGACAACCTTGTTTCATTTTTTAAGGAGCTTGACACAAGACAAGGAACTGTGCTCCGAACGAGCTTGTTTCATTTTTTAAGAAGCTTGACACAAGAAACGAACCATGCTTCGACGACTTCATCATAATGAACAAGAAGTCATCGCTTCCAAGAGCTCCACTCCTGATGGAAGGAAAACATCCTGGAAGTCTGGACCCAATGCCCCCAGCACCTGATGCACGATGGCATCATCACTGAGCACAGGCATGGGGTAGGTAGCCACATAGTTGACCTGCGGTGGGGCAGATACAACAGGTGGATAAAAACCAGGAAGGGATGATGGCGGGCCAGCTTCCATATCAGGACCAAAGAATGAAAGCTGATCAATGGTCACGATCCGTCCTTCATGTGGAAAACAGACCACATGAAAAAGGGAGGAGACAAGCGCTCCCATGGCATAGGTGTAATCGCGCCCCAAAAGAAGATTGAAATCCAAGGGGCCTGGAACAACCATCACGTCCATATGGACAGTTTTACCTCCCAAAGTAACAGGTAACCTTGGAAGGATCCCTAACGGTTGACTCGTTCTTCTATTAAACGCCAACAGATTCTGCGTAATAGGCGCAAGCGGCGGTGAGCCAAAAGCTTGCCAAGTAGTTGAGGATAAAATACTAACAGAAGCACCTTTGTCTATAATGGTGCTGGGTACGACCAGACCAAGAGCCTGTACTATGATCTCGAAAGGCACGTAAGACGGAAGGCGGAATCCTGCAAATCGGTTCCAATCAAAGGAAGCGACCAAACTACTCGGAGGGGCTACCATCGACATGCGAAGGTCTTCCCTTGATGTTACGGAAGAAGAAGCATCCTCCGTAACCTCCATCTCGAAGGCGAGAGGGATATCCTCCGGAGCCTCCATCATGGGAGGCGGAGGAGGAGCTTCTTGAAGTACAGGGACAGGAGAATCTTTCTCCAAGTCTAAAGAATCTGAAGAAATCAGAAGGACATGGGGGGTGTGAGATCCACTCTCGACAGAAAAGACCTGGTGCACCGTGGACGGGGCCAGTTCAATCGATCCTACGACCAATGGTTGGTCAGGGACAGATTCGTGAATTTGAATTTCTGGGGGAGTGGGATCGACCAAGGGTGACTCTTGACCAATCGTAGGATCAGCCGGCGGAGGACTCAAAGAAAGCTGATTATAACCAGGTGGAAGGCGTGGTGTAGAACCGGTCGGGTTGTCCAAAACTTGCTTGGCTTCATCCATATAAGGACAAAGGTGAATGGCATGGTGCCCTTCACACAACTTACAGGGATTGGTGATCTTACCCTGCTTCTTAGGAGTCTTATCAGCACCAGCTGAAGACGTGCCCCCAACTTGGCTCCCGGAAGTCAAAGGCAACGGCGGATGGCCATCGGACCATGCTTCGAGCACCTTGGGGATGCCAGGGTAGTCTCGAAGAAGATGGTCTCCCGTGCACAACAGGCAAGGGAACTTGACTTTCTGTGGAGGGTTGGAAGCTTTATCGGGAGGAGATATTTCAGAAACAGTGGCTGCACTTTTAGCCTCTCGCTTATCAGACTTCTTCTTCTTTGTCTTCTTCTTCTTCTTTTTAGCCACCTGGTTACTTGAATCCAGAATTTCACCAGGCGAAGTAGAAGAGGAGGACGCAGAAATAGGCGAAGAAGGGGAGAGGTCCACCTTGGAATCAACATGATGTTGTTCAGGCGGAGGAACTGATTGAACAGAAGTGGAGACATTCGGGACAATAGAGGTTGAGAACAACCAAACAGGCAACCCAATAGTTAACCCAGGAAGGGACAACATCGCCATGTAAGGAGCACCAACATTTCCAAAAGGAGGAAAATGACCAGGATTCCCTTCTGAGGGGATTCCTTGGTTGGTGAACTCTGAAAAAGTTGCCATCAAAACTCAAAACCACACACAGGCTGAAAATGAGTTAAGGGCACACGATCAAACGGTCAACAAGCAATATCTAAGCGGGCGTGTAATCGTGGGTGATTAATTTTACCACATTGAAAAGTAAGAAACTCTATCGTTTCATATTTTAAGAGTCGAGAAACAATAGAAAGATGACTCTATCTCTTTCAGATTTGATATAAGCGTGAAAGGACAAGCGCTCGACGGTCTTTTCAAGTTTAGGGAGTCAGAAAAGACCAAATGACTGCTCAGGAAAAACTAGGCACAAAGGGTGTACCAAATATCCGTGAACTGCAATATACACCTTCGTTTCAAAAATGAAACAGAAATCGACCAAGGACTTTCCGTACGTGCAGGTAGTCTCCCCGAATGCTGTGTTCGGTGTATCACGGGTAAAAGGCGGCAGACTCGGCTTCCTGTGGATAAAGGATTGCAAACCTATAGGGGTCTCCCTTTATATACGCGACGGTACGGGGGGCGCAAGTCCGTACTAGCGCTGTCTAAAGCCAACAGGCGAACGACAGCTGCTAGGTTTAACGACGCCGGAACACGTCTCTAGCCTAGACCTTCTAAATATGTTCCGTTAAGTTCCAATGTTGCCTTAGGTTAATTGAATAAATTTTACAGTTGATCTTCAATTAAGTTTCAATTTCCAGGCCCTATCGTATGTAGTGTCTCGAAAGACTCCTAAATGCAAAGCTACATGAGAAAAGAAATCTTTTCAATTCGATGAATGCTATCTAGTTAAGGGAAGAGCTTCAAACAATGATGCAACAAACAGCAAAACTGAAAACGAAACTTTTCCAAACTAGATGACTTTCACTATCCAAAAGTATTCTAAAACATTCAACAAAGCGAATTATGCAATGTAATCTATGCAAAATTCTTTTTCCGAAAACTATGCAATTGTAATCTATGCACAATTTCCTTTTTCTTTTCAAATAATAAGAATGCACTCAATGCATTTTTCGATGAAATGAGAATCTACTTAATGCATGCTTTTAATAAAAGAGAATGCAATCAAAGCAATTTCTAGTTTTCAATCATTAAACAATGTAATCTAAGTTCAATGATGGATCTCAAAAAATACTTTTCAATGCAATGTGATCTAATGCATTTTAACGAAAAGAAAACTATGAGACGAAAACTAAAAGAACGCAAATCTCCTTAATGAAGGATGAATGCAAAAGAGATGTAAACAAACACTAAGAATGCAATCGTTGTTTCAAACACTTTGTAACGAAATCCCTCAAAAGGCGACAAGACATATGAGGTCAAACACAAAGAGGACTTCCAAAGCAAGAGATCAAAACAAGGCATTCATTCCCTTTTACATCAAACAATCATGGAAATAAGACTTTTCAAACAATGAGCAATGTAATCTATGCTCATACAGTGAAAAGACCGGAAGGGAAAGACACACTGGTGAAGGATTTAGGGAAAAAAAACTCAATTTTCATACACCCTGAAATTGGCCCGACTTGTACATTGACAACTAGCGCCAACTAGCACGACTTGTACATTGACAACTAGCGCCAATGGCCAATTGGCGCGGGTTGCTAACTGACAACAAGCGCCAATTCTTGAAAATGAAAAAACAAAGAATTTCTCCCAACCAAGACCAGACTCACCACTTCAAGCAGAATCTAAAACAAACCCAGAAGCCAAATACTGACCAAAAGAAACTTCCGAACAAGGGTAACCCTACCACCTACAGGAAATGGCGCGACTGTCTGGCTGTAATCTGCGCCAGACAGGGGATGGCGCGAGTGATAAACTGGCAACCTGCGCCAATTGGCGCGACTGTCAGGCTAAAAACCGCGCCAATAAAGACAACCATTTAAAGGTGAAAATTCGGAAAAGTAGAGGTTAGATCTGATCCTCTGGGGTTGAACCAAAAGCCAAAACACAAGAAGAGCCAGCCCAAAAGGCCAACCAAGCAAGGAAAACCATGAAACAATCAAAACGAGACAATCAAAACTAGACGATCCCCAGCGGAGTCGCCAAATTGTTGAGGAGGTAAATCCCCTCTGCGGACAGAGGCGATCCCTACTAGCCCAGCAGGGGTCTAGCAACAATCAGAAATGTTACGACGCAAGTTCCTAGTTACGAATGAAAAGACTAGGGATAGAAGCCTACCTGGATTCCAACGCTACGATCTGAAGAAGAGAGTGTTCCCGTTCCTCAGCCCCGGCAGATCACGATCCTCCAACGATCTCCATGGGTGGACATCTGCACATGCAAGAAACAAACATATACAAGCATAAAATCCAGCATACGTAACTCAATATCAATCAGAAATGATACTACTCATATTAACATCATTGAAAACAGAGTGGAACCATAATCGTAATCATTCATTAAATAACGATCGAAAGAGATTACAACCAAAGTTCTGACGTCGTGGTCTCCTTCGGATGGGTCTCCAGTCGTTCACATCTCGCAAAGCTCGCCAGGGAAAGGGTAAACCTCTCCTGAGTCTCTCGACAATAGTCTCCTTACTTGAGTCGGCCTTAAGGGAGGAAAGAGGGCTCTTACAGCACAAAGGCTCTTGGGAATTTGGAGATTCAAAGCTTAGGCACTTCAAGACTATCAGCCTTTCAGCCCCTTCATCAATGGATGAAGGCTATATTTATGGAGGAGAGGAGGAGGTTGGGATCCCTACAATAGTGGAAGGGAGGCCTTATCCTTTGGGAGGTTCCCCATATGGTGGAAACAAGAGGCCAAAGGAGGAAGGCTGTGGTTATTCAGGCGAAACCACTCCTGATGACTCATCCACGAAGTTGTTGTAATCGAAACTTCGCCTCTTTTTTAAAAAACTTTCCAAAAGCAGAGTGGCGCGGGTGCTTAACTGGGACAGAGCGCCAATTGGCGCGGGCTCAGTGTTAATTTTTCCTCATTGGCGCGGGTACATAACGGGATACCAGCGCCAATCCAAAAACAAGTGTTTTTAGGGGTCTGCTCAGGAAATGATCAACAGAAGAAATGTTGTCCTCATGGAAAGGGATGCAATGATGGTATTTGCAAGGCATGACACTGCTTATTGGTCACAGAAACGACCCTCCAATGGGCGAGATGGGGATTGCAGGGACAGTGACAAATTACTGTGTAACACTCCTAAAATGATTAAATAGAAGAATCTACTTCTGTTGATTCTCCAAATATCCTAAACGGGACACCAAAAAAATAATAATACAAGAATATAGCATGAGTCAGAAATTTTGTAAAGGACCTTTGCATTCCCCATAGTAATAGGTGATAGGAATTTATGGGGCTCTTAATTATTTGGTATTATTCATCTAAAGAGTTATGCCAATTTTTTAATAGTACTAGACTATGGTCTGAATCCCTATCTATGGTATTTTTTTTTTTGGTAGTTTAGAATAATCCTAATCACCCACGGGTTTTGAAACGGTGACCTTGCAGACAGAGTGCCTTATCAGTGCACCCCATCATCGACTGCTCTACACCACGTGGGCCCTATTTATGGTATTTAAGTGAACTTGGAAGAAGTATTTTTCGAAAATAAACATGGGCTATACATATGCAACAACCATTAGAGGCCATATTTCTAGAGTTATTACTATTTTCTGTGTTTATTGAAAGGGTCTTAATGTGAAAGAAGGTTAAGAAAAATGATCTAATAGGAAAGATACCAACCAATTCCTACGGAAATAATGTCACCTGCATGCTTGTCAATCATTATATCATGGACATATAAATTGGCAAAGCGACTTGACATTTGTGGATTGATGAATTTCCAATATGCAATCACACTTGTTGGTGAAGTTTACCTTCTTGAAGCAAATCCTAGAGCATCACAAATAGTACCTTTTTTCTTAATGGAAATTGGGCACCCCTTAGCAAAGCATGTTTCCCTTCTTATGTCAGGAAAATGTCTTTGAGACATTTGTTTTATAAAGGAAGGTCAGATAAAAAAGGTTCCAACTTGGGGATTGATCACTTGGGGTGGTTGTTCAGCTCTTGAGTGATATTTAGTCCTTATAAGATGTCAGTAAGTTTTTAGTTTGTATGCCCCACTTACTTAATTGGAACATGGAGGTTAGGTCATGTCATAGTGACACTTGTCTCATGTTTACCAAGGCAAGGTTGTGAATTTGGGTAAATGTTGGAGGAGGGGTTACAGGGTGGTATCAGAGCAATTTCCATTCTATTTGGGTGATATCTGATACCCCAGGGTAGTATCAGAGTAGGGTTGCAACATTGGACCTCGGGTTAGATGTGATTTTTATGCATGCATGTTAGTTGTTGATATGTTTAATGTGCATGAATTGTGATGGTAATTATTGCACTTTGCATCATCATGATGACGTTGGTGTGTTATGATATTGAGATGATCTATATGTTGATTACATTGTGTATATTTATATTTTGATAATATGGATTGATTTGTGTAGATGAGGTAACCTCGCTTGAATCACACTAAGGTATGATTTTGATTATGTCTATATTTGGTTTATCTAACATGACATGTTTGCAAGAAATAGAAGATAAGAGATGATGAGCATAATGGTTGATGAGAATTCACGTGACTCTCCTTATAGATCACCCGAGCAGCAAGAAGAAGATAATTCTTCTGATATAGCAAATACATTGAGAAGCTTGAAGGTAGAAATTATAAGTTGCAAGGAATATAATGACAAGATAATTCAGTCATAGAAAAGACTTGCTAGAGCTCAGGAAAACAAAGCAGAAGTTAATGTAGTGATCCTTAAGAGCTTATCATATTTGCAGAGACAAGGAAAATAAATAATTATTCATGGACACGAGGAAAGGACTAATGGGGTATATGACAACAGGTCTCAGTCAAGATACGGGTTGGACATGGATGACATAGTTAGAGGTGGAAGATGGTTGGATGCACCTCACAAGAGAGGTAGTGCTTATGGGTTCTATTCTAGTTCTGGTCCAGAGAGACATCATGGTCATCACCTCCATCATCCTTATAGGATGAGTGAGAAACAATACTTTCCATATGAGTTCAAGAAATCCAAGCCTCCTACATTTGATGGAGAGATGAAGAAAACAAAATATGCAAAAGCATGGCTACTTGGGATGAAGAAGTTATTTGAGATGCATGATTATATAAATAATATGAAAGCCAGGATAACTATTTTCAGTATCAAGGGAAAATTGAATATCTAGTGGGAAGATGTAAATCGTGTCAGAGGTGTTAAGACAGAGTAGTTGAGTTGGCATGAGTTTAAAATAATTTTATGAAAGAAGTACTTGTCTGAGAGATATTATGATGGAAAGGATAAGGAGTTATATGAGATTAATATGGGTTTTATGATAGATTAATAATACACAACTAAGCTTTTGGATTTGTGACGTATGTGCCCTATCTCAAGGATGAGAAGACAAAGGTTTAAAGGTTCATCAATGGATGCCTTTAGCTTTCAAGGATAAGATCGAGTATGATGAGCCTCGATCATTGGAGGAATTCATTGGGAAGTTGCAACATTGTCATGAGAAGTCTAAGCGTAAGTATGAGCCTAAGTGATATTGGGAAGGTAATGAAAATACTAAGGAAAAGTGGGATAAGAAGCGAAGAATACATCAGGATGTAGGTGACAAGGAGAATGTAGTGTCATACAAGAAGTTAAATGTAGCTAATAGAGGACATGGGTCTTAGTATGAGTAAGAATAAAAAGGGAGATGGTAGGAATCCTTTGAAGTGTTGGACTTTTGGTGGAGAGCATCGCAGGAGAGATTTTTCGACAACATCAGGGTAGTAGATCTCATATTTATAGTGCTCAAGAGGCATAAAATGTTGGAGATGTTGGGAAGAGTATTTCTTGGATTAATTAAATAGTGGATAATAGGTAGGCTAATCATTAGTCATCCATTATTGAGATGGAAGGTAAGCTTTGTGATCAATTTTTTTCTATTTTGATTAATCCTGGATCTAACTATAGTTATATCATTTCTCACCTGGTGGATAAGTGTTGCTTGAATAAAGAAGTGCGTGAAAAATCCTAGTTGGTACAATTGGTTACATGGACCAAGAGAAGAGTTCATCATTGGGTGAGATCTTGTGCATTTGAGTTGAATTGTATGCCTAGATCAACACATCTAAATTTACTTCCTTTGGGTTCACACAATATGGTTTTAGGCATGGATTGGTTGTTCATTCACAGGACTAAGGTAGATTTCTATGAGAAGGCTATTAAGTGCCTCGATTATGATGGAGATAAGAGGATCTTGTTGGGAAAGAAGAATCCTACGTCAGTGAGAATGGCTATAGTTATGCAAGTTAAGCATAGTTGTAGGAAAGGATTCTTATTATTTACAGTGCATGTTTCCAGCGACAAAGGGAAGGATGTTTAGGATGATGAAGTTTTGAAGAAGTATCTAGTTTTATAGTAGTTTCAGGGTGTGTTTCATGCAGATATCTCATAGTTACTGCCTCATAGGGAATTGGATTTCTTTATTGAGTTGGTACCAAGAGTAGCACCAACACCAAAGGCACCTTACCAAATAAGCACTCCAAAGTTGTTAGAATTAAATTTGTAGCTTAAATAAATTCTTGATAAGGGATATATAAGGCTAAATGTGTCACCTTGGGGTGAACCAGTATTATTTTTAAAGAAGAAGGATGGTACTCTTAGGTTGTGCATTTCTTACAGGCAATTGAACAAGGTGACTATCAAGAACATGTGTCCTTTTTCGTGGATTTATGGCTTGTTTGATTAATTGAAGGGAGAAACAATGTTCTCTAAGATTGATTTGAGATCAAGATATCATTAGATGTGCATCAAATGAGAATATATCTACAAGACTACATTCCACACTAGGTATGGGCATTATGAGTTCATAGTGGTTCCTTTTGGTCTTACTAATGCTGCAACTACTTTCATGTGTTTGATGAAAAGTGTGTTGCATCCTTATCTGGACAAGTTTGTGATAGTGTTTATTGATGATATATTGATATATTATAAGAATGAGGAGGAGCATATGAAGAACCTGTAATCAATGTTGATATCGTTGAGAAAAAATCAGTTGTATTCCAAGCTAATTAAGTGCAGTTTATTTCAGACTGAAGTTCATTACTTGGGACATGTTGTTTCCAAGGAAGGTATAGCAGTGGACCTGAAAAAGATTAAAGTTATCATGTAGTGGTCAGATCCCAAGAATGTGGATGAGGTCAGATCACTCATGGGGATAGTAGGTTATTGCAGGAGGTTCATCAAGAACTTTTCACTGATTTCCTATCCTATTACATCATTGCAGTGAAAATGAAAGAAGTTTGAATGGACTGAGGAGTGTGTAGCTAGTTTTGACGAGTTGAAGCATTTGGTTACAAATGATTCAGTCTCGAATATTGTAGATCCTGATAAGGAGTTCATGGTATCTATCGATGCTTGCAAGAGGGGAATTGGTGGAGTCTTGATGAAGGAAGGAAATGTGGTATGATATGAGTCAAGGAATTTGAATGAGAACGAGAAAAACTATGTGATTCATGATATTGAGTTGGCAGTTATCATTCATTCCTTAAATATGTGGAGGCATTATCTTCTTGGAAGGAGGTTTATTCTAATCAATGATCATAGTGTACAAAGGTACTTGTTTGACAAACCCAATCTGAATTCCATGCAAGCTATATGGTTGGATACTCTCAGTGAGTTTTGAATTTAAGATTAGGTACATTAAGGGTAAGGATAACAGAGTTGCAGATGCTCTTAGTAGGAGAGTGTGGGTGAATCATATTGCAGTAGTAATTTCTTATGGGGCATACTTGCAGAAGAGGATCTCACATGCAGGATAGCTTGACGACATGTATTAGTAGTTGAAGTAGAGATTACAAAAACTAAGTGAAGGTGATAGAGATGAGGAGTATCACCTCAAGACGGACGACTTGGTAAGATTCAGAAACATGATTTATGTGCTGGATAGCAGTGAATTCAAGAAGCTTATCTTGAGGGAGTTTCATGTCAATCCAGATTCGGGTCAGATGGGATATCAAAAGACTTTGAAAATTGTTGAGAAGTTCTATCATTGGTTGAACTTGAAGAAAGATGGGGTTGATTTTTTTGCAATATATTTGGACTGTCAATAAGTGAAATTTGAGCTTAAGAACCCAACTAGTTTATTAAATTATAATTCCATAATGGAAATGGGAGGTCATTTCCATGGAATTCATTACAGGTTTCCTGAGGACGTCAAGCAACATGATTCATGGTTTTGGTTGATAGGTTAAGCAAGGTAGCTCACTTCATTACATGAAATTATACTAATTCAACTTGTGATTTAGCTCAAATCTTCATCAGGGAGATAGTAATATTACATGGTGTTCCTAAGAAGATTATATCATACATATGTGCCAATTTTACTTCCAAGTTTTGGAAGGAGTTGTTTGTAGGCTTGGGGAAAAAGTTAGCTTTAAGTACACCTTATCATCCATAAACATATGGATAGATAGATAGGGTTAATAGGATTCTGGAGGAGGTTAATAGGATTATGGAGGATATGTTAAGGATGTATGTCATACATTAGCATAGGAAATGGGAGGAGTATCTTCCATTGGTAGAGTTTTCAAATAATGATGGGTATTAGGAATCCTTGAGGATGAGTCCATTTGATCTAGTGAACATGGTGCTAATTGGACCAGATACGTTGGCTGAGATGGAGAAGGAGATACGGGTTATTAATATGAATTTAAAGCCATCACAAAACTGACAGAAGAGTTATGCAAATCAACACAACACATTCAAGGAAATTCATGTTGGGGAGCATTTTTACTTGCACATCAAGTCTAAGAGGAGCTCCTTGAGGTTTGGGTCACTTGCTAAGATGACACCTTGGTAATTTTGTCCTTTCGAGATCCTTGAGAGGATTGGAAAAGTGGCCTATAGACTTGCACTGCTACTAACAATGAAAGTCCATGATGTTTTCCATGTTTAATTTCTTAAGAATTATGTAGAGGATGTTGATCATGTGATTGATTTGTATGTATTACAGGTGTATCTAAAGGGATAATTCTAGCCAGTACCTCAGTGCATTTTGTAGCAGAAATAACTCATGCTCCAGAACTGAGAAATTGAGAAATTTAAAGTATAGTGGATGCAATTTGGTCCCGATTTAGCTATATGGGAGATAGATGATCAGATTTGATCTATGTATCCTTCTTTATTTGTTGGTCGAGCATATGTGTTTGGTTTATGTGTTTTCTTTTATATTTATTTATGCATATGTGTGTTGTAAATACTGCATCGATTTGTGTTATAAATCTCCAATAAGAAAATTGGTGTTCATGGTTTTAGAAGTTTGGCATGATGTAAATATTGCATCGAGCTAGGTTAAAAAGCTCCATTGGAAGCATGTGTTTGCTAGTTATAAGCATCCTTGAACACCAAGGACGGTGTACCCCCAAGGGGGAGGGGTTTGTAACAACCCCTAGTTGATATTTTTATGTAAATAAAGTAAGATTGAGGTCATGGGAGACGTATTCCAAGCTGAATGTTGGGAAAAAAAATTGTGTGGGAATAAATTTTGATTAAATAATTGCTATGAAAATTGGCAAAGGAAAAGAGGCAATAAATGGAATTTAATAATGAAAATAAAGGAAAATAGGAGAAAAGGAAGGTGAAGAGACACAAATTTGTATGCAAGGGAAATTAGAGGAAAAATGAAGGAAAATGAAGAAAATAGAGGCATAGGTGATAAAAAGTCATTTGATAACCAGTTCACATCTTTTGGCTTAGCTTTTGCTGGTTTAGATTTTGTCAGCTCAAATTTTGAATCTCTCATTCATTCTCTCAAACTATCATAATCTTGCACACTTAGATCAATCTCGGAGTATGCTTGGAGCACTCTAGCATTCACTTGGATTTGGAGAAAGAAAGTAAGGGAAAGAAAGGGAGTGTAGGGGAACAATGGGATCAACAACTACAACTGGATTGATTTGCAAGTAACAAGTTGCATGTATGATCTCCTTCTTTATTTTTCGATGCATGGTATATGCATGTGGTTCATTGGTTATGTGTTGTCATTAAAATGGAGATTTTCCTAGATTTCTAGTGGTTTCAACCTTTCCTTTCCATTTCCTCGATAGCCATGGTGTTGTGGGTTTTCCACTTGTTTTCTTTGATTGGTGCTCATGTTCTCGATGGATGTGGGTTGGAACAAACACTATGGAAACCCTAGAACAATTTGGGTTGAGTTACTAGTTCCTGGAGCTGTAGGTTGGGAAAAATGCTCTAGAGCCCTTGGTTATGAGTTACTAGTCCTTAAAGTCATGGTTGGAACAAGCACTTTGGAGCCCTATAAGGTTGTGGGTTGATTTACTAGTTCTTGAAGCCCTGGACAACTTGGGTAGAGAATAATATGGTTGTTGTTAGTGAATTATGCACCATAGAGGTGGATTCATTATGGTTGAAGGTTGAGGTGGTTTGGCATCTGGAAGCCCGGGTTGGTTTTGTTTTGGTTAAATCCATGATATCCCACATTCATGCTTCGAATATGGTGTGGGGGTGATTTTTTGAAAGAGAGATTTGGTTCAGCCCAATCTATGGTCGGGTGGTATGTGGAATTCCTGACTTGGTTGCCATTTTCAAATGTTAATAGGAGTTATTTTTCTATTGTTATTTATGATCACATGTATTGGTTATGATGCTCACATTATGGTTGAATTTTCATGGTTTCTATTCTATTTATTATTGGTTATATGATGTAATCTATATATGGTTTTTGACATGTTTTGATAAGTTATTGATTGGTTGATGAATGCATGGACTAACAAGTGTTATTACAACTAGCTAGAGAGGGCTTAGAGCCTTCTTGGTGATTCTCATATGAATACTATCAATTTATGATCAGATATGACTTCATAACTTGTATCTTACATGTTTTCCCTATGTTTGAAGAAATTTTTGTTATGGATTTAGCATGTCTACGTAAATTTATTTCTTCAAGTTTGAATGTTTTGCATTTTCATCATGTTAATTATGATTCTGTAAAGTTACAAGTAGTTTTGGGTCATGGGTTGGAGGCTAGCCTAAAAAAGTGGCTCAAATCTCAGACTCCGTTGGCGCTGAACTAGAGGATTTATGTCATAACTGCATGGAAGCAGACTTGTGTGTGTGGTTAGGGCCTCATAATTACAGTATTGACTTATTGTGCATATGGTTGGGGTGTTATATCAGAGAAAAAAGTTTCCAGCTCAGGGATTGATCACTTGGGGTGGTTTTTCAACTCCTTAGTGATTTGTAGTCCATGTAGGATGTCAGTAAGTTTTCAGTTTGTAGGCCCCATTTCCTGATCCAGGTGGCTCTAGATACCCTCAGGAGACCAAGAGGGCTGATGACAGGTCAAAATTAAAAGTGGCCGGATTTATCTCAAACTAGCTTCAAATTGAAGTTCTCATCGCCCTGATTCCAACGGTGTGAACATATCTCCAATCCGAGCCCTATGGAGAAGTTAGAGAGAGTCAAATTTTTGGTCAAAGTTGGGTAGTGGGCTAGGTTTAACAGTCACACAAATTCACTGTCAATCGATAGGGAACCTCGCTCCCGAAAATGGGTGAGATTGTGTCCTCGTTAATTTTCCTAATGACCCTTATTTTCATTAAAATAAAAAATGAATAATTTTTTTTAAAATAACGAAAAAATATTAAAAAAAAGGTGGCGGGCCGTCAAACCCGCCACCCCCACCAGAACCATACAACACATATATATTTAAAAAAATTTATGGTTCGAAGGGTCGTGACCCCCGCCGAACCCGTGAACCACGGTGTAAACATCGTATCATACATATAGTATATATATGAATTAAAAGGGGTTGGGGTTGCGCGGAGCGGAACCCATATTAAACAACAACCACCATATGTAACCACTAGAGGGCAACATAATGGGACCAACGGGGGTCGAACCTACCTAGCCCATGTGGTTGGCCCCCGAGCGGGTTGTCCCAACAAACAAAATCAATATTAATATGTTACAACCAATATTCAATGGAGGGTTGGGTTGGGGCCGCATGGTGCAGACCCTGCCCATCACTATATTTCACAAAAAATAACATATCGCACCAATTTTGGCATGGGAGGGATTTGATCACCCGACCCCATGCCTATTATTACATAGTCTTAACCAACAACCCAACAGGTTGTCTTTGAAAACTCCACCCACCATATGGTATATAAACTCGAATTCGCAGAGCATGTTGTGTGTGTGTGTGTGGGGGGGGTGGGGGGGGGGGACAGAATGGAGGAAGAATGGAACAGGATGGAGGAGCCCGAGAACGAAATGGAGAATGGGTTTCCATATAGTGGAACCATGACATAGTTTCAGGAAGCAGAATGATGGCACATATTTCGAGATAGAGAATATTCCTTTGATGTCGAAATATTCTTTAGGAGGTAAAATTTCTCTTGGTCAAAATGAATTCAAGTTTACAGTCATTTTTCTCAAATTTTCGTAGGGAATGCAATGGTGAGGTTGGATTCTCCTTTTGAGCAAAAAATTTTTAGATTCCCAGTGGAAGAGATTCTAAGAGAACCTTGAGGGAATCTCCCAATTCCTTAGAGGCCGAAGTTCGCGGGAGTTAAAATGAGGTCAAATTTATATTCATTAGTCTTAGAATTTTGCAAGGATATCAATAGTGAGGTCAGATTTCTGTTTTGAGTTGCAGATTTCTAGTCACCTGTGGAGCAGAATATTTGAGGAATCTAGGGGGAATCTAAAAGATTCCCTACGGCCCAAATTTCGACAGTGTCAGAATTCAAAAAACTGATAGTCGATCCAACACCTCTCGGTGACACGAATCTAGTGGTGCAGTTAGATTTTCCATATGACCCATATATTCTTCAGCCATTTTCCATATTGGAGTAATGGTGTTGGATTTCAAAGTGTGGATATTCGATTTCATGCCATTCGACAACATGACTTCGATGGTGCATTCAGATCTAGCAACCGAGCAACCTACTCTTCAGCTATATGTAGTATTGTTGCCATGTACTTCATTGATTATTATTATGAGATGTTTTATGTCGTATCGATTCCTGCTTTATGTATGATGCTAAATCTTGATGTTTATGTCATATGATATGTATTCATCATGGATGGTCATTTATTTTATGAGATCCCTTTGTTTCCTTGATGGCGGGATACTCTTTTTCACCATGTGTGAGGGTGTCATGCTGATAGGAGGTCTGTTATGAGTGATATTTCCTTGTAGGGAACATCTCATGGAGAGAATTTTCCACTCATGTTAAGGGCACATTTCCTTGTATGACAAGCAAACAATTCCCATGTACATCATAACATTTCCAGGCACCAAATGAAGCGGCCAACACCATCAAGACACCAAGACCTGGATATGTAGTCCACATTGGACGAAATCTGTTATTAAATGTATTGTGTTTTGTTGTGTGATTGTTGACATGTTTTCCTCTTAATTGTATCTGCAGATGTGTCCATTAATGTTTTGATAAAATGAAATTCTAATACATCAAAAATGTAAAATATCATGGGTAAATTTGACAGCTGACAAACCCAGATCATTTCCTTAACTAGAACTTTGAGTTCGAGTCATGTCATAGTGACACTTTTCAATTTGGGTAAATGTGGGAGGAGGGGTTACAACTTGTCTGTAAGGGGTATGATCAGAAATGAGTAGGATTTGAAGAAAAAGTTTCTCCCGTTGCAAGGATTTAAACAATTAGAATGTTTTTAGCATTTTCTTGTTATCGAAGATTCCAAGTTTATCATATGGATGTTAAGTCAACATTTTTAAAGCGTGACTTAGAGGAGGAAGTCTAAGTTGAGAAAATATAAGATCTTCTATTTTTCAATAATAAATATTTTGTTTGTAAAGTCAAGAAAGCTCTATACGGATTAAATAAATCACCAAGGGCATGGTATTACATGGTAAACAAGTATTTTTAGCAACAAGATTTTATGAAAGGAATTGATAACAACAATCTCTACATTAAGGTTGAAGGTAATAACCCACTATTAGTTGTAGTGTATGTTGATGACACAATTTTTGGTATAAATATTGCATCAATGAGTCAAAGGTTTGTAGCTACTACGCATTGAGAGTTTGAAATTTCTACACTTAGAGAGTTGCCATTTTTTCTTGGACTACAAGTTTAATGAATAGAACAAGGAATTTTTATTTCTCAAACTAAGTACTTCAAATAGATTCTAAGAAAGTTTGGGACGGAGGACAATAAACCTATAAGTACACCCATGGTTATAGGTTGTAGCCTCAGCAAGGATGATGAATATTCAAATATCAATCAATATGCATATAGATCAATGTTTGGGATTTTACTCTCTCTCACAGCTACAAGACTTGATATTGTGCATGCAGTTGGATTGGTGGGACAATTTTAGTCAAATCCTTAGGAAACACATCTCAGGGAAGTCAAGAGGATATTTAAATATCTGCAAGGAAATTTATACTATATTTTATGGTATCCTAAGGATATAAAAGTTAATCTAAAAGCTTATAGTGATGTTGATTGAGCTGGTAGTACTAATGAAAGAAAAATCATAAATGGTGGAGCTTTATTTCTAGGAAACGATCTTGTTTCCTAGATAAGAAAGTAATAGAGCTCTATATCCTCATCTACTCATGAAGCAAAATGCATACCACATCATGTTATATATATATATATATGTTTTATATGATGAAAAGCCTTAAAAACATTCAGGTAGATTACATTCAACCTATATCTATCTTTTGTGATAACAATAGTGCAATTAATATATCCAAGAATCCTATGATTCACTCCAAAGAAAACTAGATTCCTATTAAATATCATTTTCTCAGAGAACAAGTATTGGGTCAAATATTTAAGTTAGAATATGTACCTAATAAGGAGTAGATTTCAAACATCTTTACTCAGCCCCTTCTAAGAGAGCCTTTGATTATCTCAAGCAGATATTTGGAATGATATATTTATCATATATTCCATATATTTCTTACATGTGAACAAGGTTAGTTGTAAAAATATGGAAGGAGTTTAGAGAGAAGGATATAGAATCAACTCAGGGGGAGCTGCAAGCACAACATGTGTTCAGGGGAAGAGATTCACACTCAAAATATGACAACATAATTTTTTTTCATCCTTATATGTCTCATCTTATTTATTTTAGCATTTAGTATTACAAATAGATTGATATATTGAAGTAAGGGGAGGTTGTTTCTCTTGGAACAACCATTAGTGTATCTTGGTAATGTTAGGGCTCCTTAGTTTCCCAAGGCTGAGAAAGGAAACCAAAGAGGTAACCACAGGCCAAATTTAGACTTGGTATCTAGCCCTACCAAATCAGAAAGGGCTCTCCATATATCAAGCTCACAACTAATGGAAATAACTAGATAATATAAGGGTTTTAGGCTAGTTATTAGCTCAATAGGGTTTTATTAGGGTTTGTTGGATAAGAACCACTAGTTTTAGGAACTAGGTCAGGGATTTCAAAAGGTCAATTATAGACATAAATTGAGGGATGGTAGGTGTAGTCAGTGGCACAATTTGATTTTTTCATTGTAGTGTGGTGAGGAAGAAGTCATTTAGAAAGAGTAAAATGATCATACACGTATGAATTCATTTACTTAGAAGACAAAAACATTTATATGAAAATCTTAGATAAAACAGAGCATATGAGGCAATGTATCATGTTTAAAACTTATGAGATTAACACAAGAAGAAAATATATGGTTGCTTAAACAACTTGATCATCATATGCATAGGAAAAATGGATAAAAACAGTTTCACTAACCACATCACAAGAATCCCATAAAAATAGATACAACTTCCTGTAAATTACTTCTGCAAATAGTCAAGTACAATAGTTCCAAAAGAGTGTGAACTTCAAATATATAACACTCTCAATTACTTGATTCTCAGTACATATAGAAAAAAAACAAGATTCAACCTCTAGTGGTCAAATCCTTATCCATAGCAACTAATTAATGAACCTAATGACTCATTGCCTAATCCTAGGGAAGTTAGAAACGACTTTCTCCTTTTTTAGCTAACTAATTGAAATTTTCTCTCAAGGCATTAATCATAAGATTATTTTACAAATATAACCATTAATAAGCCTATTAATCATCAAAACACTCATGATACAGTAGTTAATTCTACTAAATTTGAACTTTTACCTCCACATGTAATGAAAAGCCTTCAAACCCAGAAATGCAACAAATTTCCCTAGAAATGCAACAACTTTAGCAAAAGTGCAACAAGTTTTTTAGTAGATAATTTGGAGGCCTTCTCGGATGATTTTTTTCTTATAAAAAATGTATGGTTGGAAAGTTGAATATGTATACTAAATAATGGAGTCATCAAGTACCACAAACACTGGCTCCAAACCCCTGAAAAATTGACTTGAAGTCAAAATTTCCCAAAAATGGAGCGAGTGGTTTGAAAAAGTGGCAGAAAGGTGAAAATTTTGAAGTTTTTGACCATTTACTGAAAATTTGAGATTTTTAAAGTGTGATAAAGTAATTTTATGACATCCTTGTGCTCTGAGCTACCTCCACATGTTTGAATTTTTTTATTTAGACCCTCCTATAAAAATCGCAACAACTAGTTGTTGCGTTTTTGTAGGGTCAAATTTCTACATTTTTTGTAACTATAGGGGTAAAATATGGAATGATATCTCTTTAAAAATAACATTTTTTACAAAATGGGGAGAGGGTATTGTAGATAAGGTTTTTTTTAAGAGAAAATTCTCTCCTTTTTTAAAATTCATTCCCCACTTCTCATAATCCGTGCCACAAACAAATGACTAAAATAGGAAATTAAATTGGAGAATTTTATTTTCTAGAAAATAGGCTTCAAAATTTCCTGCGTATCTCCCAAATAATAACACATGTGCATAAAATAAAGAAGGTTTTTTTCCTTTGGTATATTATTTAAAAAAACCACTTTCACTTTTGTAAAATTTATCTCTATCACTTTAGAAACTTATTTTTAAGTAAAATTGTCCCTGTGTGTAGCAAATGACCTCAAAACCCTAAAAATAATGCCAATCACCTCCTTCTTCCGACACTTGAAATTTCACCCCTCCTATGATGGCTTGAACCTTATTGAATTTAATGGAAAAGAGGCTTGTTATATCATGATGATAGCCTATCTCTTGCACTTTAAGACAAAACCCTAGGCGACCAGCCTACTCAAATGATCTTCTGATAAACCCTGATGCATTGACCTCTTGCATATGAGTTGAAAAATATCAAGATATATCTCCTAACTTATACCTCATACTTTCAATGGTATTCATCATGCTTTTGGTTTCACTTTTGATTAGGAAACCCTAGATTCAAACAGGAGAGGGCAAGGGATTTTGAGATGCAAAACAAGGCTAAAACCGTAGTAACTTGAGGGAAGGTAATGGAAAGGATAGGTGGTAGGAAAAAATCTGAAAAAATTATGGGAGGTAGGGATAGGTGTTAGGGACACATTGCAAGTGAAATTTCTTAAAATGAGTGAGAAATGACTGGGGAAAAAGAGAAAACACAGACTTGTGCCAGCGACGCAGCAACAAGTTGGGTTTTATGGGGAAAATGTTGAAATGGAGGAATTTAAGTGAGGGGAAGGGTGAGGAATGCTTAATGAGGATAGTGAAGGATGTGGGAACCCCAAATCAAGGAGGATTACTCTCAAAAGAGGGAATATACCACTAAAATGGAAAACACAACAATTAAAACCTAGTAAACGCTAATGATAGAATTTGACCAATTTTCTGAAGAAAATGGCTACACGGAGGAGTTGAAAAGTTAGAATTAATTTTTTAAAGAACCCCTGAAGCACTGAAATGATGATAGGACCCTTTCTTTCTTCCTTTGGCCTCCAAACCAAAATCGCAGCAACACTCTCCAAAAATGCATCAAATTGATGGAAGAGTAGTAGTGGGAAAAATTAAAAGCTTTGGTGGCTATGGCAACTCTTCAAATTGATGTAGAGGAGCTCTTAAAACTTGTATAAGGATGAAATGAAGTTTTAAAACACTTTTATGTACCTTTATAACTCAAAAAATTGATTTTGGCTTATTAGTGGAGTGACATCATGTACTTTAACCAGATGACTTAATGATGTGATTTATTCCCAAAGTGCTAACTCTCGTGCCATTTTACTTGTTTTGGATGATGGTGACATGAATTCAAATAGAAAAATTATGACACTCATGATACTCTCATGATCAACCTTATGACACCATGACTCTTCCTTTCCATATTATAAATAATGACACTTAATGAAGGAAAAATGACGTATGGTGACTAAATGACTCATGAAACTGATTATGAATTGACCTTGTTGACCATGACATGAGAGTAAAAATAATGATTAGACAATGAATTGATCATTTGAAAACCAAGAGAAGTATCAAATTTTATTTTAAAATATGAAAATTTGACCATAAGACTCTAGCTACAGTGAAAAGAGTCAATTTTGATCACTATGACTATTGGACACTAACATTGGCTCCAATGGGGATGGCATCTCCGTTAGGAGGTGTCATGACCACTGTAGACCAGATCACCTTGTTCATTGGGAATTGGAGTCACTACAACTAAAATCCTCAAAATAACTCAAATCAAACCGAAAACTAAATTGTACATTGTCAACTGCAAACTCTACTCGAAACTAACATTGAAAAATATGCTCAGAATGTTGAGCTTATTCATCACACCTTACCTACTCTAATTGATCCATAAGTGATTTTATCAAGTGAAGTTAAAGATCTAGTGCAGCAATGAAATCAAATGGCTATCTGATTTCTTGCTCCTCCTACTTTACTCAAAGGAATAGTGTTGTGGTAATGACAACCCCAACTGAAAATTGAACCCGATATTTGTATTGGTGAAAAAAATAAACTTGATCTCCACTGATGATTTCAATAGATTTTCAAATGTATCTTCCAAAAAATAGAGGACCTCTTATTGTTTTTCATTATCTTTAGGCTCTTTACTATAAACTTCATAAAGACTTGTAAACGAAAAACCATCAATCTGGTTGTTCAAATCTTCATTCCTCTTATCCAAAAGACAAGTTTTTGGATGCTCATGGAAAAATTTAATTGAAACAACATTTCAACTATATCCAATTCCTCATGTGCTTCAATAGGAAGAATATAAATTTGAATGTCATAAAAATCAAGGAAAACAACTTCTTGTTCATTATTTCCTTGCAAAAGTAGATGATCATTGCCATAAGATGGTTCACTGCTTAAGTTTTTCGTACATGAAATTTCAGAAATCTATCTTGGACCAATTTCTTCCTGACTGTTAGGATGAAAATCTGTTGCATATTCAAGCAAAGAAGGATTTTATGTGTGCTGTGAATGATCCTTTGTATCAAGGCATCTAATCTTTGTTACTCTCTATTGGGAAGAAAATTCATAAAAGGGCCTCTATGACCTCATAATCCATACACTCTTCATCACCAAAAGCCTCTTCAAGGTATTGAATGAAATCTTCACAAGATTCACAACATTATCTAAACAACAAGAATAAATGATGAGATTTTCTATAAAACTCAAAGAATGTTGTGTGTAAATCTTTAAGAGAGAATAAGCTACCCAACTTCAACCCTTCATACCATGACATTTCTTTCCCTTCCAGGGTAGCCATAAACATTTTCATAAAACTATCCTCATGAAACCTAATCCCAAGCTTATGTATATTCCAATGAAATTTTATTAGATGCATAATAGCCTCATCCTCATTTCTATCTATGAATTTGGGCAGATAAATTTTCTAATCTATGCAAGGCATTCGATTTGGAAAACTAGGAATGTGAGCATGATTCATAGGAGAATACCTTCAAACAATTGAATCTATCTTGATAAAAAAATATGAACTAAGGAATCCTTCAGGCTACTAATTCTTCTGGCAGTGGAATCACTAATAAAACCCTGTTTATGGATCCTGCTTCTAGTGGAATATTTGAATCAGGGCTAAGTCATCAAGTGAATGATTTACTCCTTCTAGAGTCTGATCATTTTCCACCATCAATAATCAGACCTACAACTTGAACAATCTTTCATGGAGAAGATGAAACCTTTTGCTCACTGGCAACAATGCCAAAATGTTAGGGCTCCTTAGTTTCCCAAGGCAGAGAAAGGAAACCAAAGAGGTAACCGTAGACCAACTTTAGACTTTGTATCTAGCCCTACCAAATCAGGGAGGGATCTCTCTATATCAAGATCACAACTAGTGGAAATGGATAGATAATATAAGGTTTTTAGGATAATTATTAGCTTAGTGGGGTTTGATTAGGGTTTGCTAGATAAGAAGGACTGGTTTTAGGAACTAGGCCAAGTATATCAATAGGTTAGTTACAGACATAAAATGAGGCATGGTAGGTGTATTCAGTGGCACAATTCGAGTTTTTAATTGTAGTGTGGTGCGGAAGAAGTCATGTAGAAGGATTATAATGAGGATACGTGTATGAATTAATCTACATAGAATACGAAAAGATTTATATGAAAATCTTAGATAAAATAGAGCATATTAGGTAATGTATCATGTTTAAAACTTATGAGATTAACACAAGAAGAACATAGATGTTTGATTGAACAACTTGATCATCAGATGCATAAGAAAAATGGAGAAAAACACTGTCACTAACCTATCACAAGAATCCCACAAAAATAGCTGCAAATGCCTATAAGTTACTTCTACAAATAGTCAAGTACACTAGTGCAAAAAGAGTGTGAACTTCAAATATCCAACCCTCTCAATGATTTGATTCTGAGTACATGTAGAAAAAAAATATTCCACCTCTAGGGGTCGAATCCTAATCCATAGAAACTAATTAATGAACCTAATGAATCATTTCCCAATCCTAGGGAAGTTAGAAATAACTTTCCCCTTTTTTAGCTAACTAATTGAGCTTTTCTCTCAACACATTAATCGTAAGATTATTTTACAAAGATGACCATTAATAAGCCTATTAATCATCAAAAAATTCATGAGGCAGATGTTACATCAACCAAATTTTACCTTTGAACTCCACGTGTAATGAAAGGCCTTCAAACCCAGAAACGCAACAAATTTTCCTAGAGACGCAGCAACTTTAGCGGAAACACAAGTTTTTTGGAAGATGATTTGGAGGCCTTCTTGGATGATTTTTTTTGCTGCAAAAGGTATGGTTTGAAATATTAATATGTCTAATACACAATATAGTCATCAATTACTGCAACCACCAGTTCCAAACCCCTAAAAAATTGACTTGAAGTCAAACTGTCCAAAAACACAGCGAGTGGTTTGAAAAAGTGGTAGAAAGGTGAAAAATTAGCACTTTTTGACCACTTAATAAAACTTTAAGATTTTTCAAGTATGATAAAGTAATTTTATGACATCCTTGTGCTATAAGATACCTCCAAATGTTTAAAATTTTTGATTTAGACCCTCCTAGAAAAAGCACAACAAATAGTTGTTGTGTTTGTGTAGGGTCAAATTTCTTCATTTTTTGTAAAAATAGGGGTCAAAGATGAAGTGATATCACTTTAACGATAACACTTTTTACAAAAATGGGAGATTTGTATGTAGATAAGGTTTATTTTAAGAAAAAACTCTCTAAGTGTTTTTAAATTCATTCCCATCTTCTTGGAATCCATTCTACAAAAGAATGACTAAAACAGGAAATTAAATTGGAGAATTTGATTTTATGAGAAATATGCTTCAAAATTTTCTACATATCTCCCAAATCATAACACCTGTGCGTAAACTAAAGTAATTTTTTGTTCATTATTTTGAAATCAAGATTTCCATTAGACCAAAACCCGCAGGCGTTAGTCTCCACTACAATCGCCAAAGTTAAGATCCACGAGAGGCGGTTAGTCCATGTCGCGAAACACACAGGGAGAGTTGAACCCAATGTCTAACAATATCCCCCCCAAAGCAAGCCGGGCGAGTTTCTAACTCGAGACGTGTTTCTTTGATACCAATTTTTGGAATCAAGATTGTCGTTAGACCAAAACCCACGAGCATTAGTCTTTGCTACAATCACCAGAGTTAGGATCCACGAGAGGCGGTTAGTCCATGTCACTAAACACATGGGGAGCATTGAACCCAATGTACAACATTCTGGTCTATGATTGACAAAAACCTCTTTCACTTTTATAAAATTCATCTCCATCACTTCATAAACTGATTTTGAAGTAAAATTTTCCCCTTGTGCAACAAATGACCTCAAAACCTTAAAATCATGCCAATCACCTCCTTCTTCTGACACTTGAAATTTAACCCCTACTATGATGGCCTTATCCTTCTTGAATTTAATGTCAAAGAGGCTTGTTAGATCATGATGATATCCTACCTCTTGCACTTTAAGACAAAACCATAGGCGGCTTGCCTGCTCAAATGATATTCTGATAAACTTTGATGCATTGTCCTCTTGCATATGAGTTGGATTATATATATATATATATATATATATATATATATATATATATATATATATATATATATATATCCTCCCTTATACCTCCTCCTTTCATTGGTCTTCACCATGTTTTTGGTTTCACTTTTGATAAGGAAGCCATAGTTTCAAACAAGAGAGGGAAAGGTATTTTGAGCTGCAAAATAGGGCTAAAAACACAACAAATTGAGGGAAGAGAAAGGAGGGGATAAGGGGTAGGAAAAAATATGAAAGAATTATGCTAGGTAGGGATAGGTGTTAGGGACATGATGCAAGTGAAATTTCTCAAAACTAGTGAGAAATGAGTGGGGAAAAATAGAAAACACATACTTGTTATAGAAACGCAGCAACAAGTTAGGTTTTATGGGGAAAATGATGAAATGGAGGAATTTAAGAGAGGGGAAGGGCGGGGAATGCTTAATGAGGATAGTGAAGGATGTGGGAACCCGAAATCAAGGAGGATTCCTATCAAAAGAGGCAAGAGTCCACTAAAATGGGAAACACAACAACTAAAACACAAAAAACCCTAAGGATAGAATTTGACCAATTTCCTAAAGAAAATGGATGAATAGAGGAGTTGAAAAGTTAGAATTACTTGTTTAAAAAACTTTTGAAGCACTGAGATGATGATAGGACCCTTTCTTTCTTCCTTTGGCCTCCAAACCAAAAGTGAAACAACACTCTCCAAAAATGCAACTAATTGATGGAAGAGAAGTAGTGGGAAAAATTTGAAGCTTTGGTGGCTATGGAAGCTCTTCAAATTGATGGAGAGGAGCTCTTGAAAATCCTAGAAGGATGGAATGAAGTTTTAAAACACTTTTATTTCCCTTTATAACTCAAAAACTCACTCTATTGAAACTGACACTGAAAAATATGCTCAGAATCTTGAGCTTATTTATCACACCTTACCTACTCTAACTAATCCATGAGAGATCTAATAAAGTGAAGTTCAAGATCCAGTGCAACAATGAAAGAAAATGGCTATCTAATTTCTTGTTCCTCCTAATTTCCTCAAAGGAAAAGTGTTGTGGTAATGACAATCACAACTAAAAACTGAACCCAATCTTTGTGTTGGTGAAGAAAACAAACCTGATCTCCACTGATGATTTAAATAGATTTTCATATGGATCTTCTAAAACATAGAGGACCTCTTCTTGTTGTTCAATATCTTCAGGCTCTTTATAGAAACTTCATAAAGTATTGTAAATGAAAAACCATCGATCTAGCAGTTCAAAAATTCATTCCTCTCATCCAAAAGACGAGGTTTTGGATTCTCATGGAAAACTTTAAATGCAACAACCACTTCAAGTATATTTGATTCCTCATGTGCTTCCAGTGTTTTTGGTTCCTCATTGCTTTAACGGGAAGGATATCAATTTGAATGTCACAAAAATCAAGGAAAACAACTTCTTGCTCATTATATCCTTGCAAAAGTAGACAATCATTGCCATAAGATGGTTCACTGCTTAAGTTTTCCATACATTCAATTTCAGAATTCTGACTTTGACCAATTTCTTCCTGACTGTTAGGATGAAGATCTGTTTCATCTTCAAGCAAAGGAGTTGATGTGTGCTGTGAATGATCCTTTGTATCAAGGCATATAATCTTTGTTATTTTCTATTGGGAATAAAATTCATAAAGGGCCTCTATGATCTCATAATCCAGACACTCTTCATCACCAAAAGCCTCTTCAAGGTATTGAATGAAATATTCACAAGATTCACAACAATCTTCAAACAACAAGAATAAATGATGAGATTTTCCATAAAACTCAAAGAATATTGTGTGGAAATATTTAAGAGAGAATAAGCTACTCGGGTTCAACCCTTCATACCATGATATTTCTTTCCCTTCTAGGGTTGCCATAAACATTTTCATCAAACAATCCTCATGAAACCTAATCCCAAGATTATGTATATGCCAATGAAATTTTATTAGATGCAGAATAACCTCAACCTCATTTCTATTTATGAATTTGGGTAGATAAGTTTGCCAACCTATACAAGGAATTTTATTTGGAAAACCAAGAATGAGAGCACCATTCATAGGAGCATACCTTCTAGAAATTGAATCCATCTTGAGAATAATAGATGAAATAAGGCATCGTTCAGGCTACTGGTTCTTCTGCCAGTGGAATCACCACTAAAAACATGATTTCTGGATCCTGCTTCTAGTGGAGTCTTTAAATCAGGTTGGAGTCGCCAGGTGAATGATTTCAAACTTCTTGTGTCTGATCACTTTCCACCATTAGCAACTAGTTCTGCAACTTGAATAATATTTTCGAGACAATATGAAACCTTTCGTTCCCCAGAAAGGCACCAAAATGTTAGGGCTCCTTAGTTTCCCAAGGTTGAGAAAGAAAACCAAAGAGCTAACCACAGACCAAATTTATACTTGGTATCTAACCCTACCAAATCATAGAGGGCTCTCTCTATATCAAGCTCACAACCAATGGAAATGGCTGAAGAATATAATGGTTTTATGCTAGTTATTAGCTCAGTAGGGTTTGATTAGGGTTTGTTGGATAAGAAGCACCAATTTTAGGAACTATGCCAAGTATTTCAAAAGGTCAATTACATACATAAAATGAGGCATGGTAGGTGTAGTCAGTGGCACAATTCGAGTTTGTCATTTTAGTGTGTTGAGGAATAAGTCATGTAGAAGGAGTAAAATGAGCATACATGTATGAATTCATTTACTTAGAATGCAAAAAAATTTATATGAAAATATCATATTAAAAAAATCATATGAGGCAATGTATCATGTTTAAAACTGATGAGATTAACACAAGAAGGACATATATGGCTACTTGAACAACCTGTTCATCAGATTCATAAGAAAAATGGAGAAAAACACTATCACTAACCACATCACAAGAATCCCATAACACTTTTTACAAACCTGGGAGAGTTTTTTATAGATAAGGCTGTTTTTAAGAAAAACCTCTCTCAGTGTTTTGAAATTCATTCCCATATTCTAGGAATCTATGCCACAAAAGAATGACAAAAACAGGCAATTAAATTGGAGAATTTGATTTTCTGAAAAAATAAGCTTCAAAATTTTCTACATATCTCCCAAATAATAATACATATGCATAAACTAAAGGTGGTTTTTTTTCTTTGGTCTATTTTTGCAAAAACCTCTTTCACTTTTATAAAATTCATCTCCCTCACTTCATTACTGATTTTGAAGTAAAATTGTCCCTGTGTGTAGAAAATGACCTCAAAACCCTAAAAATAATGCCAAACACCTCCTCCTTTTGACACTTGGAATTTCACCCTTGCTATAATGGCATGGTCCTTCTTGGAGTTAATGGCAAAGAGGCTTGTTATATCATGATGATAGCCTAACTCTTGCACTTTAAGACAAAACCCTAGGCGACCTGCCTGCTCAAATGATCTTCTGATAAAATCTGATGCATTGACCTCTTGCATATGATTTTGATCATATCTAGAGATCTCTCCTCCCTTATAAATCCTCCTTTCATTGGTCTTCACCATGCTTTTGGTTTCATCTTTTATTAGGAAACCCTAGTTTCAAACAAGAGAGGGAAAGGGATTTTGAACTTCAAAACAAGGCTAAAAACACAACAACTTGAGGGAAGGGAATGGAGGGGATAGGGCGTAGGAAAGAATCTGAAAAAATTATGGGAGGTAAGGATAGGTTTTAGGGACACATTTCAAGTTAAATTTCTGAAAATGAATGAGAAATGAGTGGGGAAAAAGAGAAAACACATACTTGTGCTAGAAACGCAACAAGAAGTTGGGTTATATGGGGGAAATGATGAAATGGAGGAATTTAAGTGAGGGAAAGGGTGGGGAATGTGGGAACCTAAAATCAAGGAGGATTCCTCTATAAAGAGGCAAGAGACCACTAAAATGGAAAACACAACAACTAAAACGCAGTAAACCCTAAGGATAGAATTTGCCCAATTTTCTGAATAAAATGGCTGCACAGAAGAGTTTCAAAGTTATAATTACTTGTTTAAAGAAATCTTGGAGCACTGAGATGATTATATGACCCTTTATTTATTCCTTTGGCCTCTGAACCAAAATCACAACAACACCCTCCAAAAATGCAACAAACTGATGGAAGAGCAGTAGTGGGAAAAATTCAAAGCTTTGGTGGCTATGACAACTCTTCCAATTGACAAAGAGGAGCTCTTGAAACTTGTATAAGGATGGAATGAAGTTTTAAACACTTTGATGTCCCTTTATAACTCAAAAAATTGATTTTGTCTTGTTAGTGGAGTGACCTCATGTACTTTAACCAAATGACTTCATGATGTGATTTATTTCCTAAGCGCTAACTCTCATGACATTTTGCTTGTTTTGGATGATGGTGACATGAATCCAAATGGAAAAATAATGACACTCATGATACTCTCATGATCAAACTTATGACATCATGACCCTTTCATTCTAGATTATAAATAATGGCACTTAATGAAGGAAAAATGACTTATGGTGACTAAATGACTCAAGAAAATGATTATGAATTGGCCTTGTTGACCAGGACATGAGAGTAACAATCACACTTATATAATGAATTGACCATTTTACAACCAAGAGAAGTATCAAATTTTATTTGAAAATATTATAATCTGACCATAATACTCTAGCTACAGTGAAAAGAGTCAATTTTGATCACTGTGACTATTGGACGCTAACATGTATGAAAATTTTAGTTATACTTGGTGTCAACCTCACTTGAGAGAATGAGCAACTAAAGCCATTTTTCCATTAATGTCAAAGGGAGAGAATGAGTAGACATTTTCAATTAAAATAAAGGGATATTGATTATAGTGTATAAAGTTATAGTTATAAAAGTTACTTGGAGTTCCAAAAACATAACAGGGGGAGTCAATATCACAACCATCAATGACTAGCAATGTCTAGTGTAGTTGCCATCAATGACAAAGGGGGAGATTTTTGATATTTTATTATTTTCATTGATGTAAAATATAGTCATTCATGTCAAGTTATGTCAAGATCAGGGAGAGCTTGTTGAATATTCATGATGCTAGTGATGTCATCATTGTTTAAGGTGTCTAGTGTCATTAATTGTTTAGTATATGTTACAGATTGTTTGACTTGAAGTCACGAACATAGATCGGTTAGATAACCTAGGTTGGAAAGATTTTGCCCTATATTTATGTTTATAAAAAGAGAATGTAAATAATTTGGTTATATATCACTCTCAAAGATATTTCTAGCGATATATGGAATTTGTTCAAACTCACAAGGAATTAGGAGAAAAGTTATTTTGAAGTGAAGTAATACATGTTAGGTTCTAGCCTTGTCGAATTTAAAAAATATAGGGGATGCAATGAGGCATTGAAGAATCCAATAATTTGGCATGAAACAAGTTGTGGATTTCTTGAAATGAACCGAATACTGAATTATCCATATTTATCTGGGTTTTGAAACCATCCAAGGATTTCCAAAGACAAATACCTACAAGATAGGTTGGATGCAAAATTTCTCGAGTAGGTGGTGGACCCCATTATAGGTGGAAAAGAATGATGGTGTGCATATAGTGGCAATGATGTACCATGTAGGTGGAAGGTCGATGACATGGAAATATGATGATAGGATTTGTGGCATCCATTTGTCAATTCAAGTGGAACCAAGTGGTAATGACATGGCACTATGTGGGGGTGTCACATGGTAGGTGGATTTATAATTTTTGGGTGGCCTAAAGGCCCCTTTTCAAGTGACATGGTGATTATGTGACATGATAGGTGGTAGAGAGACAACACGATAGGTGATGTTTCATGATAGGTGGTGAAGAGATGACATGGTAGGTGACATGGCATGATAAGTAGTAGAGATATTATGTGGTAGATGATATGGAAGTGACATGAAAAATGATGTGGTAGTCTCAAGATTTGTGCTAACAGTTTATTTTGGTAGAGTTTTCCTTTATATTTTAATTTTCTGAAGCACGCCTTTATATCCCATGTTATGCCGTTTATCCAAGCATTGACCCCTCCAGGGTTATAGAAAGAAGGTATACATCATTAAGCACATATCACTAGATTGAAGGACTTTTTTACTATGAGAAGGATTTATCCGATCATTTTCTCCTCTAGGGTTGTAGCAATAATGTATACATTATTAAGCATGGATCACCAAATTAAGGTATTTTTCTGCTGCAAGAAGGAGTTATCCAGGCATTCGCTCCTCTGGGGTTGAAGCAAGCATACACAAGTAACTTATGCCCGTATCTAGATTCAATCAGATTCAAAAGGTCTTGGTCAAGGTTCCAAATAGGTATGGTTTCTAGAGTTTGGGGAGTATCTACGAATTAAGTTTTTCAGGGGGTCATTCCATGTGATAGCTTCGATTAGCTCTAAGAGTTAAATGTCAAATACCAAACTTAAAGGGTTATCCCTTAGTATATCCTATGGTCATATGAGAAAATCACCAAAAGAAAAGGACTTTGAACACTCTAACGCCATTTACAAATCCAAAGGTTGATAAGGTATTGTGTATTAATATAGTTAAGAAATCATTTCCATGGTAAAATCGTACATGGAACTATACCCCTGGTAAAGAAGGACTTAAACCATAAATATAAAAGAGAAAAAATTGTAGTAATTTGTTTATGGAGTGGAGAATATGTTGAGTATGTTGGAAGTTGTTGTCATCATAATGAAAGTGATGCAAAACAAAGACAGAGTCTACATACGTGATTGAGTGAAATATTGATAGTCTAAGTATGTCTGAGATGTAGTTGAATAGCTAGCTAAGTTATAGATGAAGCATAAATCAAATAATCCTGATGATTAAAAATGAAAGAAACCATATGGGTGTGAGTTTGAAAATGGATAAAAGAAGGATATTTTAGGCTAAGCAGGTTGGTGCCTACACATTAGGGGATAGGAGTCTCTTGCAAGTTGATTCTTATAAAATTCAGGGAGTTTGTGCTTCCTTTAAGTCAGTTCCTATAAAGAAATGGGGTTTTTCCCTCCTACATATGGGTGCTTGCAAATTAGGGGTTATGTGTCTCCTTTTGGTTGGTGCTAATAAATTTACTGTAGTAGTAGGTTGGAGCCTATAGGAATATTTTGACATAAGGTTTGTCGTTTTATCCCTTCATGGTTTTCCATGTATATATGTGTTCCTATGTGTTACTTATATGGTTGTTAATTGAATGGATTGAATCATTCTATATTGTTAATATTAGTTAAAGTATTCCATTATACTAATTCACCCTTTTTTAGTATAATGATGTTTCTTACAATTGGTATCAAAGAAGGTCTCTTTAGGAACAATTTATCCACTGGAACATAGATCATAAAGGACCATGGATAATCGTGATTTGGTTTATCCAAGCGCAACACCATTATTGAATTAATAAGGTTATACAATCTAGAAGGTCAGAATAAAGAATTATTTAATGACTCTTGGCTTGGATGTATGACTATATTTAGTCAATGGAAAGAAGAATAAATATAATACAAAATACAAGAAGGTTATCTTGAATGGAATATCAATTATAGAATCTAATAAAGTGAGACATTGTGAGACTATACAAGAAATTATAGATAAGTTGCAATGTATATATGAAGAAGGAAATCAAAAGAGGCCAACAAATATTGAATACATTTATTGCACAAATAATGAATTAAATGATAAATGATACTCTCTTGTCATAATCTCCGAAGTTGTTGATCGTCAAAATAGCAATTTGTATTCAGAGGATGAATATGGAGGTGAAGAAGATGCTAATGAGGTGCAATCCACATGTAGGCTACTAGATTAGGTTAGATTTCCTCTAGATGTTCATATGAAAATTTAGAAAATGGTAGTAATAAAGGATGAATTGAATTTGAAATAACACCCCATGATAAAAATAAGAAAAGCCTTTATGAATTTCCATTTGCAAGAGATAATAGACGTAGTTATAGTAGTGGTGAAGAATGGATTCTACTCATGACCATGGAAGAAACATTGAACTTAGATAAAGAAGAAGTATGATCTTTGACAATTTCCTTGATGTAATGAAGAAACCTACAAGAAATAACAAAAGGAAGGAGGATCTTGAATGATATGAAGCTAAAGAAATGAAATCCATAGAAGAAGAAGACCTTTATGAGAAGATAAATTTTAGAAGAAAACCCATCTCTACTCTAGAGGAGATTTAGATGCTCATGGTAAAAAATAATAGATGGAAGGTATTGATATAGGGATACGAGGATACAGATTGGGACTTTGATGAATTAAGGTAAAAATTGTTATCCCGAAGGCTCATTAAGAAGAAGTCAAAAGAATTATTGAAGAAATTAATAACCAACTATATGAACAATAAGGTCATTGTGAGAAACTTGAAGCTAAGATTCTTTCACTAAGAAATGATCTAGAAAAATCCAATGACCAGCTAAATCAATATCTGAAATTTGATAAGAGTACCAAAATCCTATATAGTATTCTCAACAATCAAAGATCTCCTCTCATCAAGAATTTTTTGGGCTATGAAGGAGAATCAAGTACTCATAAAATTTAAGAGAAAGAAACAATGTTATGTTGAAGGAGTCAAAGGAGCTAACAACAATGTAGCCAAAGGAAATGATAAAATTAAACAACAACAAAGAATGAAAAATGATAGAAATACAATTTAGCAACAACAAACAAAAAAAATCAAGTAAGAAATAAGCAACAACCAATGAAAGGTTATTATAGAAATTTGAGCAAACAAAAAGATCAATTGATAAATCAGTGAAGACCTCATCTCTCACAAAAAAAAATCCATTAAGGAATTATAAGTTTCCCTTTTCAAAGAAAAAACACTCCCATGTATCAAAGCCTTTTCTATGGATTTTTTTTTTCTTGCAATATTTTTTTCCATAAGGCAATCTATTGTAGATATTATGCAAGAAATTAGAATATGTTGAACAATAGTGGTAAGGGAGCATATAAAATCTCAAGTATTGAATTTGTGAGTAGAAACTCTAGAATTTATTATAAGAATGCTATTAGAAATCAAAATTCTTTTGCTCCCTTCTTAGATCTTACTGAATTCTACATACGTAAAAATTTTGGGCATGTGGAAAAGGATTGTAGAAATAAGTTTTTATATACTTTCAAGCAAACCAAACCGAAAGAACTCTCACAATTCAAGAAAAATAAATCAGAAGAAAATGCTATTAACATAAAACAAATTGAAAATTCATGGAATTGAAAGCAATAACAACAAGAGAAATGGGACTTAGTCTTATGTGCTCAAGATACATATGATTAGTGGTATATAGTTGGTGGTTTCTCTCATCATATGATAGGAGATAAAAACATATTTCTCTCTCTAAAAGAGGTCAAGGGTGGCAATGTTACTCTTGGAAATGATACATCAACTAATGTAATGGGAAAATGAAAAGTTAACCTTGATAATAAAAGGACTAATGTTGGCAATTTTTTACTTGTAAAATATTTAAAGCACAACATCATGAGTGTAATTCAAATGGATTATAAGAGACATGAAGTCACATTCAAATCAAGATGATGTAGAATTAGGAAGGAAGACTTTGGAAAATTAGTAGAAAAATGGATCATGACGCTAGATAATATATATGTACTAAAATAAAGAAAAGACATCAACAAGGTATTGAAGGAAATATCTTCTTGAAATTATCAAATAAAAAGAGTAATGCCCAATTGTAGTCCATCACACCATGTCCTATTCACAAGGTGCATTGCAGAAGACAAAAGAACTACTCACATTAGTGATATGAGGAATAAAGGATACAAATGATGCATACATACATATCAAAGGAAATGAATCAACATATGTAAGTAAAGGAAATGAAAGTACAACCTCAAATGAAATACAAAGTAAGAGTCCTCAAGGGAATGAAAATGCACGAATGGTAGATCCGAACCAACTGCTGAAGCATGAAAAAGTGAAGTGAATGATTAAATTTAAAATAAGAACAAATCTTATCATATTTCAAAAGGTGAAAACCTATAACAAGAATTTCATTAGCTATTTAGAGTTCATATAGGGATAACCAACGTGCACATGATAGAACAATTTGGAGGAATCGACAAGTTAGAAGGATCAAGAAGAATCACAACAACCCATTGATCAACTGAATAAAATAGACTACAAAAGATGATATACAAAGGAAGAAGGAAAGATAACTAACCTGACACATCCCAAGACTACATCAAAATAATTAAGGTGAAATCAAGAGGAAAATGCAATAGTAAGGGCACATTAAGAACATCCAATGTAAGGAAGAAGCCAACCCTTGTTAGTATTGCAATTTTTTGTTTGAGCATGTGTGACCAACATAGAGTAGAGTGTCTAGAGCCATAAATAGTGTGAAAACAACCATAACCAACATGAGAACATGCCACAAGCCAATTTGGGTGGATTTAGTGTGTTGTATGTGTTATTTTTTCATAAAGCAACATTGTTCTTTACTTTTATTGTTACATTCCTTCATTAACATGTTGCATTCACCCCAAATAATTTTTCCAATGTACAGATCTATATCATTAACCATCAGAAAATGAAACCATGTAGAAATAAAAATACCATCATCATCATCATCATCCAAGTAGTGGAAAATAAAATATCAAAGGAAGAGAAGCATGAACACATAGAGACACCAGGATTGGTCCGAGACCAGGGCAAAACACACTATGGGGAAAAAAACTTGGAAATTCCTCTTCTTAGATCTTCATTGAATGATTTAAAAACAATAATACAATGATCCATGAGTACATATATTTACGATGCTAAAAAAAATAGCATACAAGCACTAAAACCATACCCATACTTCTGCATGAAGGAAACTGAATCTGAGAACTGAAGTGCACTGACACCAGTTGTAGAAAACTGATGAAAATAACTGATATTGAATGACTAAAGATACATCTGCAGTAGAAACAAACAAATCTGTTGTAAAAAAGTGTATATCTATAATACCAAAACATGGATCTGAAAGATCATCAAGAGATCTCAACTCTGAAGTCCTAGATCTGATTCCAGGAGACTGTCAATGACGCTTTTATGCAACTGTGGCTGAATGACTAATGTATGGAATTGTTGCACAATCAATTGAAGGTGAAAAAAATTATATGTACGTAGTAACTCTCTAAGCTTCAACCTTAACATGCTCAGCCTACGGCTTTGGGGCTCTGAGATGCTATCACAATATGTTTTGCCCACGGCTCAGCTTTAGAACAACCTGATCTGACCTCAGGACTTTGGTCGCTAGCTTAACATGATGTGTGAGTGGATTTGGTACCTTTGCTGCGGGCACAACATATCCTTTCCATGAATTTGCTTCAGCAGTGCCTATACTAGGGCCTTACTTATCCACGACTTTGCTACAATAGACCCAAGTTTGGGATGTGAACCAAGCTGTGACCTCGATCCACTGTGTACCATTGCGCGAGCTCCTTTTGACGTACCTGTGCAAGCCAAGAAATAAAAAATACAACCAAAAAAAAATAGCATGGAGAAGATATCATGAGTGAATGTGTGCAAATGAACTTGAGGTCGCCTCTATTTATAACTTTGTGAGTGACCGCTTGGGGCTTTGACCAGATCAACATGCGGTTAGGCCGACCCATAAAATAATAAATTAATTCTTGACTTAACTTCTGCTTAACCGATTGGGGCGATATATAGGTCGATTTTGATCCTCTCAAAAAGAGGAATCTAATTAAATTATTGTCTTAATAATTTGAGCTGTTCAATATGGAATTTGACTCTAGTTTCCAAAATTAACATTCCCTCTCAACTAGGAAGAATTCCACTTTGCAATCTCATCTTGTAGTACTCTGAATCATGGAGACATCACGACTCAACTCAGTCACTGATATATGTTCATCGATCAATATGCCATTCTGATATTCATGAATCATCATATGTCTTCATTGAACATCTCTGTCATGTAGTCGTCATGTTGTGAATATTTCTCATTACAAATCATCAATGTACTCTTCATTCTGATTTATGTTTATCTATTGATTTTTTTTTCTTGTATGTTCAACATTCTCAGATCTAGAAGAAGAATTTGACACCTGAGGGGAGCTTGGGCTACCACCCTTCATTCATCAGGCTATCATCATGCAATCTCTTCCATTAGGATACTACTTGGAATATCATCATCAAAGAGCATATCAAGAGGCAGTACATCTCAACCTGTAACCGTGTTGAGGAGCACATCTTGACCCATAATCTCATGGGTGAGCTATACCTCTACAATCCCATGTCTAGAAATAGGATATTGAATTATGCAGGGGAGTCTATATTGACCTTGGAATTACATCATGAAGAGAACTCTCAACCAAGAACTGCACTGAGTTATCACAACTCATCCTATTTCATATTGATATTCCCATGAATGATCCTGAATAGTCATGTGGTAGAACACCTGCATCATAATCCACTTGGGTTGTACACCCCAAGTACACTCTCAACTCATTGGCCAAATGAGGAGTGGTATTCCTAACAAGCGGACCCATCTTGTGGGTATGATGCCAACTGGGGTATACTCTGAATAAACCAACTTGTGGAGGAGATAATTTACTTGTCAAAATGGGCAAGGATCACACACATCCCACGGGGGCTAGATAAGGTAGAAACTTCTTCAAAGCTATTGTCTAGATTTCCCTCAACCCCAGGAGCCCTCTATCTCAATTTCTCTTTCTGGTAGCTCAAACAGAGAGGAGGAAGATTTGGCTTAGTGTCCTCGATCAACGTTGCTCTCATCTAGTATTTGCTAATTCTTGTACCTACAAAACATAAATCAAGTGTTATTTTAGAACAAACATATCATGTAAATCATAAAAAGATACCAATAAAAACAAGATAACATAACCATCCTCCCTCTCATGGAGGTGTCAAACATGCATGGACACTATAATCATCCCCCCTCTCACGGAGGTGTCAATCACAAGCCTCAACTTGTCTTGAACAACTACGTTGTCTCAAATGAATGGAGAAAGAATAGTCCTGACTATACGTATTTGGGATTCTTTGTCATAACCGTGTGTCCATTCCTTATCCAGATCATTCTCGATCAACTCTCTAAGGAGCTTCTACATCATGCCTCACAACTAGCCTTTCTAGCAGCATTATAGAAAACCTCGGTCCTGATATGGACCTCTCGTACAAAGTGTCATGGAAGATTTCATACTAAGGCCACATCCAAATGTGCTCATCAATCCAAAACATCATTAGTTCATTCATGCAACTACATATCATGGGAGAAATATATCAACCAAATAAAAGATGTTTGGTGGCAATTCTGAGTGAAGAAACTCAATCATGAATTCAATCATGTTCTATACACATCATATATGGATGAATGTTCAACACGAAAAATCAATGATTCAACCAACTACCAGATTCCATATCACGTTCAATCAACATTTGAACTTTAAATCAGAGTATACAAGGATTTATATTACAATAAGACATTTCAACGGTATTTCTATATGGAATTTCTTTCCCAAATTCCAGACATCAATTTATCATTGCATGATACATCATTACAATATTAAAAATTAATCTCCCTCTTACCATATATTTTTAGATGCTCAACACCTGTCAATGATAGACTATTAGTATGTATAATAAAATCCATAATAAAAAATCAAGGCCATACCTTGGAACTCATTATCCTAACTTCACCAGATAACAACCACATATTAACAAATCTAAATCAATGATTTTTCATCATGCAACACTCTCTATGAGCCTAAGGCCTCATCATGCCGACATATCTAGCCTTAATCAAATCAATGTCGAGTCAACAAAATCAACTCATCCAAGTTTAGAAGTTAGTCACAATTATCAAAGACATTGATTTCATAGTTATTAATTCTTTCAACCAAAGACAGGTAGCAAAAATATCAAGTTTTGACCTCATTTCATGTCAATCTCTTCAAGTTTGTCATTTAACATGTCATTATAGGCCATTTCCTTCATTATATGTAAGTGCATACACATCACGATTACTTCATTCATGTGGAACAAGGATGAAAATACAGAACCAAACGTCTGTATACTCACATACGACATTGAAGGTAACTATGCCCACATAGTCATCTCCGAAAATCAACAATCACGAGATCAAATCATGTCAAATCCAAATGCGCAATCATGGTAAAATCTATAAATCTAGATGCATCTCAATCATGTCAAAACTACCAAACACACTATCATTATCAATAAGCCAAAACATGATGCACAATCAACGACATATCATATGAATGTCTCGGTCACCAACATTCACAAGATTGGTTCAAACATATGAACTTTCCCAGCTGAAAGATATTACTAGCATCTATAGAACTGACATCTTCCAAGTGACCATATGATTTCATGCTCAATTCTAACAATACTAGAAATCAATTCACAAGACAAATCAAAGATCCATGGATTCAGATTGTAAATCGAATTCATTATACAAGAATTAAATTTTGTGTCTCTCAAGCATAGTCACATCTATGAGCCTTCCTTTACGTGAATGAGGTTCAGACCTCTGTTGTAGATCAACAATGTCAGATACTTAAATAATATTTCAATGAAACATATACTGGCAAAGAACAATAATATTTTAGGAGAGATTCTCGCTCTGAATGAGAATCCACTTCATTCATGCCATCAACCTATCCTTACAGGGATCAAGCAATAACAGATAAACACATATCTATCATGTTCATCATGTCATCCATATTTCATCATAGGTTGGACTAGAAAGATTAGGGTGGCAAGTTGATGTGCCAACACAACTTTAAGATCCAATAATAATACATTTTAATTTCACCGCATGTTATTACCACAAATAGTAAAAGATCTGAAACATCAATCTCATAAATATGCCATTATAATCACGATTTCCGATACCATCCATATCATAATCAATAGGATCAAGTTATTTTAATCGATAAACCAACAAGGTGAAATTAATATTTTCTATGAGATTTCATCATGTTGATCACAAGTATTATCAATACCATATCAATTAGGTAAACTTCCATAAGAGATCCAACAGATCTTATGATTATCTAGAATAAAGAGTACCATCCACTAAAATCAAAATCAGGATCTCAAAACAATAGATGTTAGCCATACATTAAGTTATGCCACTATATCCATGATCATAAATCACATAAAGTACTCTCGCAGAATCAAGCAGATCATCATGATCAAACCATTCAATACTAGGTGCATGATTTCATCATAGTAAACATAATCCCAATCACTCTTATATGTGCATGCATGAGCCATCTGAGAATTAGACATTATAAATATATCGAAGGGCTTGCCTAACCATCCAATTTTGTTGTTGAATCATAACATTAAAACAATATACCAGGCATTTCTTACCGTATTACCTGTGCACCTTCACATAGGCGGCTTGTAGTGCGCAAGTGCCTCTTTACCTTTTCCAAATCTAGCTGCATTTGCCAACTTTTCTGCATTTCCTGATCTAGCCATCTTTCCTGAATTTCCAAAGATCCCCAAGAGGGATCCACTCATCACATCTCATTACGGAGGTTAGATATATGCAGGTGCTAAAATATACATGTAGGAAGTAATGATTAGAAACAATAATCATAGAAATCGGATCTATAATCATAAACAAGAGTGAAGGGTTATAAGTCAAGAAATACTTATCTTTAATGAGAGATGATCATTTCCCTCTTGAACTAGCCTTGAAGAGTCAGCCATAGATCATAAAGCAATTTTTCCTTCAATCATCAACTTTATCAATAACCAGGTCATTTCTTTCAAATATATCCAAGTGCTTGAGCATCTTCACAAATGCCATTTGAGGGTATCATATACCAAAACTCAGGATTTTACCATAGCCCAGGATTCCTCTCAAACCCTTATCTAATAACTGCCTAGGGCTTTCTTCATTCCCTAGAATTCTTTTAGGTCTCTACCATACTTTCCTTGCTTCTATAGAAGTGTCTCCTTGGGGTGATAAACATGGATTTTTTTCAACTAGCTCTGATACCATGTTAAATTTTTCATAAAGCAGCATTGTTCCTTACTTTGATAGTTACATTTTTTCATCAACGTGTTGCATTTTCCCCAAATAATTTTGCCAATCTACATATCTATATCATTAACCATAAGAAAATGAAACTATGCGAAAAGAAAAATACCATCATCATCATCATCATCATCATCTAAGGAGCAGAAAATAAAAGATCAAAGGAAGAGAATAATGAACACATAGAGACACCAGGATTGGTCTGAGACCAAGGAAAAACCCACTATGGGGAAAACCCTTGGAAATTATTCTTCTTAGATCTTTATTGAATGGTTCAACAACAAGAGTAAAATGATCCAGGAGTACATATATTTACAATGCAGAAAAAAATAGCATACGAGCAATAAAACCATACCCATACTTTTGCATGAAGGAAACAGAATCGGAGAACTGAAGTGCACTAACACTGGTTGTAGCAAACTAATGAAAATAGTTGACACTAAATGATGAATTAAGACACATACGCAACAGAAACAAAGAGATATGTACATCTACATATCTATAATACCAAAACACAGATATGAAAGACCAGCAAGTGATCTCAACTCTGAATTCCTAGATCTGAATCTAAGAGACTAGCAATGATGCTCTGACACAACTAGGACTGAATGACTGATGTATGGTAGCATTGTGTAATAAATTGAAGGTGAACCAAATTAGATCTCCCCACTAAATCTCTTAGCCATGAACTTAACATGCTCAAATCATGACTTTGGGGCACTGATCCACTACCACAGCACCCTGTGCCTTCAGCTCAGCTTTAGAACAACCTAATCTGACCTCGGGGCTTTGGCTGTGCCCTTAACATGTTGTACCAATGACTTTGGCACCTTGGCCATAGGCACAACACATCCTGCCTACGACTCTGCTTCAACAGGGCCACTACGAGGGGATTACCTGCCCGTGACTCTGCTTCAATAGACCCAGGTCTAGAATTTGCACCAAAATTTCACCACGATCCACTATGTGCCACTGCGTGAGCTCCTTCCAATGTACCTTTGCAAGCTAAGAAATTGAAAATATGACCAAAAACATAAATAACATGGAGAAGATCTCATGAGTGAATGTATGTAAATGAACTTGAGGTCACCTTTATATATAACTTTGTGAGTGACCACTTGGGGCTTTGACCAGATCAACATGCGGTTAGGCCGACCCATAAAATAATAAATTAATTCATATCTTAACTTCTGCTTAACCGGTTGGGGAAATATATAGCTCTATTTTCATCCTCTCGAAAAGAGGAATATAATTAAATTATTATCTTAATCATCTGAGCTATCAACTGTGAATTTGACTCTAGTTACAAAAATTAACAATATGAATGTGTTATGTTGGGAGAATGCATGGTTTCTTATAGAGGAAGAACAACTCCATAGGAATATTAGACATGAAAAAGGAAAGAAGAAATTATGTGTTCAAGGGAAACATGCCAAACTTAAAGGTTGAAAAGAAGAGTTGTACACGAAAGGAAGCAAAGATTGATATTAGATGAAATTAAAGAAAAAAAACATGCAATCATATGTGGCACAATGATAATAAGGGAAGTGTTTCTTATTAAAAGGAATCTCAATCGAGGAGTTGTGAAAGGGAACAACACCTAATGTTTTACAATTTACCTCATTTGATAAAAAAGTATATCAAGGAAGGAACATATCTAAGGGGAGTCTAGAATATATAGTTTATTGTGATAGTTCAAAACCATAAAGAAGTTGAGAGATTACGACTAGTTTCCTTCACACGGAAAGAGGGTAGTTTTCCAAATATTGCAGGGATAGCTATATGAAAGAAGGTAAGAGAGAATGATACATAATCAAATCATGGGGAGATGAAAGCTCAGTAGAAGTAGCATGTGTTCAGGAGGATACATTTTCACTCAAAAGATGAAAAATGAAAGGTTTGTGTTCTTGTTTATTTTAGCATTTAGTAGAGCCAATATCCTAATATATCACAGTAAAGGGACCATTTAGATATTAGAATCATTATTGGTATATCCTGATACATGTAAACAACAAGGCTGTGTTTGGACCATAATGCATAGGAAACCTGTGTATGCTTGGTGTCAACCTCATTTGGAAAAATGAACAGCTAAATCCCTTTAGGGGGAGAATGATCAAATTGGGTGTAGCGAAAGCCCTTTCCCATCAGTTTTAAAGGGGAATAATGATCGACCATTGGCACCTCCAAGGCAAGAGGAGAATGAGAATTGATTGGAAATTCAAAAGAAAAGGGGGAGAGTGAGCAGACTATGGTAGTTTCATCAACCTAATAGAGGGAGTCAAGCCCAAAATCCATCAATGAACAATAATGTTAGGCGGTATTTCCATCAATGCCAAAGGGGAAGATTTTCAGTATGTTGGAAGTTGTTGTCATTTTTGTCAAGTCTAGTCATTGATGTCAAGTGATATCATGTTTAGGGGGATCTTTTTGAGTTTTCATGCATGATGCTTATGTTGTTATTGATGTCTTGATTATATCTATTAACGATGTGCTAAGCTCACGATGATTAGGTTTTTTTAGTAGCCTATCTTTGAAGGAACTTTGTCTACATGTAACTTATTCAAATGCACATGAAAATTTCTTGTTGGATAACTCTCTCAGAGAGCTCTCAGAGAGATTTCCAATCGTATATGGCACTCAGTATAACTCTTCAAGAATGAAGAAAAAGCTTCAGTTTGAGGTGATGGCTTTTAAGAAAGATGTAGACCTTAGTAGACCCCAATGGCATGGAAAGGTGACTTGGCAGAGAGAGGTGGTAGATGATGATGTGGCACCCTATGATCATGAGATATGATTGGTGGATTTGGAATTTTTGGGTGGACGAGTGGCCCTTTTTCAAGTAACAAATAGTAGTGACATGGTGGTGCGTGGCATGACAAGTGGCAGAAAAGGATGTGGAAAAGACATGGTCATTCATCCATAAGTCATTGATGCGTAATAGTAGTGGTATGTAGTGGGCCCAACTAACCTCATTTGGCACCATGTTGCATGGAAGTAAACTACATAGGAAAAAATATGGACCCCATTCCTCCCCCCTTCTTGTAAAAGTTCATATAGTCGGGGTGGGGGGCGAAGTGACTTCTCCATTGTTTATTGGAATGGGTAATTAGGTGCACCTTAGAAAGTGTTGGTTATTTAACACTGGGGAATTTCATAGGTCTAGGATCAAGCACCCTTTAGGCTTAAGAAATTAGTCTTCCTGTATGGTCATATTCTCTAGAGAGCATGAAAATAAGGGGATACGATATGCTCTTGTTAAAGTTCATGTAGTCAGGGTGGGGGGCGAAGTGACTTCTCCATTGTTGATTGGAACGAGTCATTAGGTGCACCTTAGAAAGTGTTGGATATTTAACACTGGGAGAATTACATAGGTCTAGGCTTAAGCACCCTTGAGGCTTAAGTACTCAGTCTTCATCTATGGTCATATTCTCTAGAGAGCATGAAAATAAGGGGATACGATTGGAAATTTTTTGGCATTAGGACACCAAGTTTCAATTAAATGTTGAAGCTATTAAAGTCCGCTATCAGACAAATTTGAAGATGTTATGCGTATAAATAGGAGCATCAATTGAAGTGCGAATTTTACAGATTCAAAGGATTCTAGAAATGAAACAATGTGAATATGAATAGGCTCAAATTCTCAAATGGTGAAGGAAAAAAGATTGATACATCAAGGTGAATAATTTATTTGGGTAAATACCATGGGTCTAACACCCATGGTAAAGTAGGTTGTAAACTGTAAATACATATAAAAATAGTAAAATAGAAAATTAGAAAATGGGCCTGTACAAATTAAATGAGAGCGAGCCAAAGTTGTTGTGTGTAAGAAGAATAAATCGAGATTTAAGGCAAAGGAGAAGAGTTGTAGATAGCCTTAGAGCAGAAAGAATCATAGGCTTGAGGGAAAGAGATGCAAAATAGACACAAACACACAAAACATGTTACAAGATTCTTAACAATGGATGGAGATTCACCTCCACTTAACCATGTAGATTATTAACCTGTAAATAAGATTTGTTATAATACCACAATTTTCTTATAATTAGAATGAAAAAAGGAGCATGATTATTTTTGAGATAAATCTCAATCTTTGATTTGTGACTATTACTAACAATATTCTAGAATATTCCATGGACCCCATTCCTCTCCCCTTCTTGTTAAAGTTCATATAGTTGGGGTGGGGGGCGAAGTGACTTCTCCATTGTTTATTGGAACGGGTAATTAGGTGCACCTTAGAAAGTGTTGGTTATTTAACATTGGGGAATTTCATAGGTCTAGGATTAAGCACCCTTGAGGCTTAAAAACTTAGTCTTCCTCTATGGTCATATGCTCTAGAGAGCATGAAAATAAGGGGATACGATATGCTCTTGTTAAAGTTCATGTAGTCAGGGTGGGGGGCGAAGTGACTTCTCCATTGTTGATTGGAACGAGTCATTAGGTGCACCTTAGAAAGTGTTGGATATTTAACACTGGGAGAATTAGATAGGTCTAGGCTTAAGCACAATTGAGGCTTAAGCACTCAATCTTCATCTATGGTCATATTCTCTAGAGAGCATGAAAATAAGGGGATATGATTGGAATTTTTTTGGCATTAGGACACCAACTTTCAATTCAATGTTGAAGCTATTAAAGTCCACCACCAGACAAATTTGAAGATGTTGTGCGTATAAATAGGAGCATCAATTGAAGCGTGAATTTTACAGATTCAAAGGATTCTAGAAATGAAACAATTTGAATATGAATAGGCTCAAATTCTCAAATGGTGAAGGCAAAAAGATTGATACATCAAGGTGAATAATTCCTTTGGGTAAATACCATGGGTCTAACACCCATGGTAAAGTAGGTTGTAAATTGTAAATACATATAAAAATAGTAAAATAGAAAATTAGAAAATGGACCTGTACAAATGAAATGAGAGCAAGCCAAAGTTGTTGTGTGTAAGAAGAATAAATGGAGATCTAAGGCAAAGGAGAAGAGTTGTAGATAACCTGTAAATAAGATTTGTTATAATACCATAGGTTTCTTATAATTAGAATGAAAAAAGGAGCATGATTATTTTTGAGATAAATCTAAATCTTTGATTTATGACTATTACTAACAATATTCTAGAATATTCTATGGAGGTTAAATACCTACCATCTATTTCCCTGAGATTTGAACCTAACGCTGTGTGAGAACTAAGCCCTACAAAAGCCAATTAGTCTACAATTCATAGATAACATATAAGTTAAAAATATATACTTCAAAAAAACAAGTAACATAATTATTAACCATAAACATTTACCCCCACTTTAACGTCGTAACGAAAAAATACTTCACCTTATTGTTAGTTAACACTTCTCCAATATCAAAACCCATTAAAAAAAACTCGGAAATGCGTTTCGTTGGCCGCCATGGAAGAAATAGTTGGAAGGTTAAAATATAAATCGAAAAAGGGGTTGCATTCTAATGCCCACAGTACAATCTCTGGCCGACCTTTCTTATTTGATCTGAAATGACAGGATATCCAGTGGCCACTAAAATTAATCATGTGCCCCAAGAGGTCGAGCGAAACCGTAGAAAGTAGTTTTCTAGATGAATTATGGTGAAAACGATCTGACGGGAAGTGATGTCGCTGTTCTTAGCTCGACGTAAAGGGGCAAAGCTACTGCCAATGTCATTATGAAAAAATTCAACGGTATACCCAGAAAAAGAGGAACCTCAACATAAAATATTCGACGGTATACCCAGAAAAATTCTACAGTATACCCACAAAAATAAGAAGCCCAACGCAAGCAGATCGCCAGAATCAGAGCTTGGCATAACAAAACATTGTGTGAGAAACAAGTACAAGATCAGGGAACCTGAAATTGCTAAAACCGTAAAATTTCCCACATAAATATTTGCGCTACACGATCTCAGAAACGTTCTAACGGTAGAGACGTGGAGAGAAGATCTTACAGAGCGGGAGAAATCGAGACTTCGTGCATTTCTTCCAGAAGGATAGAACAATAATAATAACGAAGTGGCTGAATCTCTGCTCAGTGGAGAGCATTTGAACTTTGGGAATTCGACGATCACATGGGGGGCGAGTGTGTGCAAGGGGGAGCAATGCCCTGAAGCTCTGCTGCGGAGAGAAGGAAATTTGAAGCAATATCAATCGCAGTGTTTCAAATATATGAAGGCCTATTATGACATTTTCATTTCTAACATTGATGATTTGAATCAACTCTCTGAGTCTTATGGTATGAACGATTCAAAGTTTCAGAAGAAATTGAAGCAATGGAAGGAGAAGAAATTGGAAGAAACAAATGACTTGTAAATAAAGATGCAATGTAGAAGAGAGCGACCATATGGGGTTTTGCATTCCTTGAAGTTAGGGTTACAATGTCACTACTTCAATGGACAACTCAGAAAATGCTCAAGATTTAGTTTTTTTAAATAAATGTTATGGCTCTAAGGTTAAAATATTAAAAAAAAACATAGTTTTTCTTTCCTCTTGTTCATTTTTTTTTTAATTTAGGGTAAAAAGTGATGTTTTATTTCATCCGGGATAGAGTTCAGAAAGTTACCATTATTTTTCAGGCTATAGGTTACTTAATGCGGTTGGGCAGTATATGCCCATTGTCCAACCACATTAAATAACCTATAAATTTAAAGGTGGGCATATGCTACTCAACTGCATTAAATAACCTATAAATATAAAGGTGGGAATATGCTTCCCAACTACATTAAATGACCTATAGCCTGAGAAATATGTGTAATTTACTTTTCCAAAATGATTCACTCATCTTCACATTATTAACTAGATTTGAAGGTGGGAAGATAATTATGATTCCACCCAACTATCTAAAAAAAACTTCAATTTCATATAATTTTTTTTTTTGTTTGTAAATTTAAGTTTCTTCTTGTTTTCCTTATTGTAGATGGAACCAACCTTAATTTTCATACCATTAGCCTAGATTCATTTTAACCCTAGATTTATGAAGCTTCAAGAGGGATCAAAACTTCTAAACACTTTAACTCTTAATTTTAGGAGGAAAAGAGATTTTTAACATTTATTTATTTAAATGCAAATATATTCATTAAAACACATTTTCTTAATAATAGTAAGAATTCAATATTTTCATCATTCTATTTGGTGTGATTTTTTTTTAATTATTGATTTTTAAAATTGAGATTACATTATTTATATTAGTATGTTTTGCTTTTTATTTTTATTTATTTTTAACTGAGTTGATATTATGTCTTATTTAATCAGAAATCTTCCAGAAAATCACATAATCAATTGAGAAATGACACATTTAGAATTAGTTAGTGTAATTCATATAAGTAGAATGGTGGTTGTGTTGATCTACATCCATCAATAAATATAATTCAAAAATGCAACAATTAGGTCAAAAAATCAAATATAAATTAATGAAATAAAACATCTCCCCATACTAAATTGTGAAGTACCTATAACATTAATAAACTAAATTGTTTTTCATAAAGTATAAAATCAACAATTTAATTTCACATTTCATTTTAACTTGATATATTTAATAAATAAAACACAAACTCTTGAGCGTCTCCCATTCAACATTAACTAAAAACTATGTGATCCATCACATTTCATTTTAACTTGATATCTTTAATTGATAAAATACAAACTCTTGAGTGTCTCCCAATCAACATTAATTAAAAAATATGTGATCCATAATGATGCTTGGTCTAGTGATGGTCTAATAATACAAGTATTTTGTGAAAATTAATTTTGGTGGGAGAAATATAATCATCATCAATCAACCAATTTATCTACTATAATTTATTTCAAATCAACACTAATTAAAAACTATGTGATCCATAACTATGCTTGGTTAAGTTATACAAGTATCATGGTCCCTAAGCTTTTATATGGTCCCTACTCTTTCATTTTGTAAAAATTCATACCACAATTTTGGGGAAATTAATTTTGGTGGGAGCAATATCATCATCATCAATCAACCAATTTATCTAGTATTAATTTATTTCATAGTTTCACACTTTTAAGAGAGAATGGTTTTCTTCAATTAATTTTTACATAGTAATTTTTTCACTTCCATTTTTTCATTAGATGGATTTTATATTTCAAAGAAATATTCTCATATTACATAGTAATTTTTTCACTTTTCCATTTTTTCATTAGATGGATTTTATATTTCAAAGAAATAATCTCATCTAGTGAATCTTAACTTTCTAATCACTTAATTATTTATTCAGGTTTTAAATGTTCCATCTTTTTACTAAGATAAAATAGATTCAATGTTTTTTTCATTGGAAACAAAGTTAAATATGTAAAAAAAATCATCTATGTTGGCTTAAATCATCTAAAATACTGTAACTTTTTTTACATTTAAATTATTCTTCAGTTTTCCTCTTTCCTTATGGATTGAGGTCAACTACATTATACACCCATATTGTACACTTTAATTTTGTATATATCTTAAATACTTATTATTTTTTACTTTAATAAAATTTTCCTCACACATATATTAGTGGACTACGTACGCTGCCTATCATATGCTGTTGAAGACTGATCCTCTACCTCAGATCTCAGCCGCCATGGCCCCCTTGAAGTTCGATATAGGTGGGGAACCGCTCTCTAATCCTCCTCAAAATGATATGCAACCTCCTCACGATGCAACACAAATCTCTTTTGCCTCACTGGTCTCCTCAATGGGACCTCCATGAACATGCCTTGCTATAACAAAATTTGTGAAGAATCTTGAAGGAACACCTGTGATCACTCTACCTCCAACTCTCCCACGCAGAGCTACCCTCTCATTATCAGAAAAAATATTAGTTGGACAATTCACAGGACTATGGCCCTCTCCAAAAATTGTTCAGAAGTGGGTAGAGAGAAACTCATCTCAAGTGACACAAGGAAAAATAGCCATCAGATTTTGCAGAAGGGGATACTTCACCTTTCACTTCGAAATGAAGGAAAACAAAGACATTATCTTCACAAGTGGTCTGTATTTTATGGATACAAGAGGACTCTATCTGAATAGATGGACTCCAAACTTTGATCCTGAACTAGATATCCCCAAATGTTATCCTAGTCTGGGTTCGACTACCACATCTTCCCTTGCATTGTTGGGGATATGAACCTGTCAAAAATATTTGAAACATAGTTGGAAAATATATCGACATGAGAGAGCCAAAACAAAACATGCATGCTTGTACGAGGATTTGCGTTGAAGTCAACTTAGGAGAAGGGCTTCCAGAATCTATCAAGCTCAAAGTAGACAACTGGACACACATACAAAAGTTGGATTATGAGAAAATACCCTTCAAGTACAAGGTATGTCATGAATATGAGCATTTTACAAATATATGTAGTAAGAAAGAAGACCAATAAAAGAGAAATGAAGAAGCATAAGAACAAAAATGGGATAAAGTAAAAAAAAAAACAACAAATAAATCATCGCATGTACCTATTCCTACATCAACAACAACCCCCTCTTCCCCTCCCTCAAATAATCCCCTCCTCTCCACCTCCCTCTTCCCTAAATCTTCTCCTCTCTTTGGCTCGAATCCCTTAGGGGAATTTTGAGGTATAAAATGGGCCTCCTAAGAAAAATGTATAACCAAAATAAACCTTATAACAACTAGTAGGATTCAATATGATGATGTCAACCATGGGGGATGATTCACCATTTTTGGAGTACAAAAGTAAAAATATTAAAAAATAATAAAATAATAAAACTATTTTTTCAACTTGTATTTTCAAAATATCTCCTTAACGTTTTACTCAAATTTATAGTAGGAGTACTCGTTGTATGAAAAATTGTAATTCCTTATCCAATGAGTACCCATGTTGCATACTTTTGATGGACCCTACTACACAAAAAATAAAAAATACATGAAAAAATGTGATTGTAGTCACGTTTTTCATATATTTCTCATTTCTCATGTAGCAGGGTACATCGAAAGTATGGAAAATAGGTACTCCTTGGATTAGGAATCAAATTTTGCATCCAACAAGTGTTTCCACTCGAAATTTGAGTAAACCCATAGGGAGATAAGTTGAAAAGATAGTTTTTTCTTCTTCTTTTTTTCCCTCTAAAAATTGCTGGTGTAATATAATATTATTTATTATTTCCACTATTATTTTACAATTTCCTTTGGAGGCCCATTTTAGACCTCAAAATTCCTCTAATGTGATCCTCTTGACATCTCCTCTGACCGTCCTCCATCCTCCCATGCTCCGATCTTCTCCTCTCTAGCGGCCCCTGGTAGCTGCTCTTCTCCTCCCAACCCCCCCTACCCACCTGGATTTTCATTCTCTGGTCCTCCTCTTTTGACTACCCATCCCTTCCCTCCTAGTCCTCCCCCCCATCCTCAGAAAGGATCCTCACCAGAAATCAGTCAAAAGAATCCTTGGCATCTACTGATAATTCCAAGAAACCTTGAAGGAAATCAAATAAGGAACTTAGGGATGAGGCAACAACAAAGGATCTTACACTAGGCGCCCAACAACCCATGGAAAGTTTCCTTGAAAAAGAATCTGGAAGAAAATATAAAGGCCAACAAAATCATCGAGGGAAAGGTCCCTTGGCATCAAATCAAAATAAATAATGATAATGGTCTCTTGGAACTGTTGAGGATTAGGACATCCCTCAAAAATAAACATAACAAGGGATCTTATATCAGGGGAAAAACCAAATATCCTAATGATCCAGGAGACCAAAATCAACAGTTAAGAAATGGGAAACATTATACAAGAATTGAAAAAATATGAAGGAACAACCTTGTCCTCCATTGGGGCATCGAGAGGAATCCGTACAATTTAGCATAAAGAAAAGTGGGAATTACATAATTAGAGAATGGAGGCACTATGGATAAAGAACAAGTTAAAATTAAGGAAATACAAATCAGGATTTATAATGTCTATGCCCCAAATCATTATAAAGATCAGGAAACATGTTGGAAAACACTGAAAGAAAATATGCTGCTTGAAAAAGAAGAAAGCCCCATTCTTGGAGGAGATCTAAATCTAGTCTAAATGCCGATGAAAAAAGAGGGGGGTAATTCCATCCAGATCCCTCTCATGATTCTCTTGAAGAGCTCATTGAGAGTTGAAATTTATTGGATGTCCCTCCTAGAAATGGAAAGCATACTTGGGACAAAAAGAGGGTAGGCAAGGATAATATAAAGGAATTACTGGACATAATTTTAATTAAGTAAAACATTGTATCTAAATACAGTAAGGTAGTCTCTAAGGTAATTCCCTTAGCATCCTCTGGCCATAAACTGGTGGCTCTTTTCTTGGTCTCTACTGAAAACTTCGGGGCTCTCCCATTCAGGTATAACCAACTATGGAACAACAATGAAGAGGCAAAGCAGTTAATCATAAAATATTGGAAGCAGGAAAATAAATGGCTCTCTCAGCTTCATATGGGAAACTAAACTGAAGAGCATCAAAACGAGCCTCAAGTAGTGGGAAAAAAAATAGTTACAAGGAACCACAAAAGGAAAATGAGGAGCTACAAAAAGAAATTGCAAAATCTCAAGAGAAACTAGAAAATATGGAGGACATAAAAGAAAATCAGATAAGGAAGAAAGAGTTGCATTGGAAGATATACATAAACAATAGGAATGAAGAAGAGGCATGGAGGTTAAAGTCTAGAAAATTGTGGATCCAAGTAGGGGACAAGAACACAACTTTCTTCCACAATTCAGTAAAGACCGGAATGATAAGAAACAACATTGAAAAAATTATAGGAGAGGGAGGTGCCGAGATTAAAGGACATGAAGATATAAAGAAAGAGGTGTACAATCACTTGAAATCTCTGGTAACATTAGAAAATGGGAAATAAGATGCGAAATATTTCTTAAAACACATTCCACATATAATAAATGAGGAAAATAATAATGAGATAACCAAAGAGGTCATGGAATAAAAGTTAATGACATCCATTTGGAGTCTCCATCCGAATAAAGCTCCTGGAATGGATGGATTCTCCATCTCATTATATCGCTCCTATTGCCAATTGATAAAAAAGGATTGGCTAAAGATGATCATATATGCTTTTAAAAATAATAAGATGGGAGGATTCACAAACTCTACCTACCTATCCCTTCTTCCAAAAGATGCCTGCCCTTCCTCTCTAAGCAGATTTCGACCAATATCCCTTTGTAACGCCTCTTACAAAATAATATAAAAAATTCTCACAAGTCACATTAAGCATCTACTCGACTGTCTAATCATATTAAACCAAGGTGCCTTCGTCCCTTGCAGACATAATAGACAATATAATTCTAGTACAAGAGGCTTTACATTCCAGCATTGCATGCAGAGAGTAGGTCTTCATTTTGAAAATGGACATGGCAAATGCTTTTCATAGAGTAAATATGTCTTTCCTATAAGCGGTTTTAAAAAAAATTGGCTTTTCAACTGAGTTCATTGACATCCTAAATCCTGCATTAATGGCTCTTTGATCTATCCTCTAGTTATGTTGATTATGATGGCCCTTGGATCGCTCCTCTAGTGATGTTGATTAGGATGGTAATACCGATGACATAAAAAACATCAATGGTGGAGATTTATTTCTAGGAAATTATCTTGTTTCCTATATAAGCAAGAAATAGAGCTCTATCTTCTCGTCTACTACTGAAGAAAAATGCATTGCAACTGCATCATGTTATAGATAGATGCTTTATATGATGCAAAATATTAAATACGTTCAGGTAGGTTACACTCAACCTATACCTATATTCTATGATAACACCGGTGAAATTAACATATCCAAGAATCCTATGATGTACACCAAAAAAAATCAGATTCCTATTAAATATCATTTTCTCAGAGAACAAGTATTGGGTCAAATAGTTAAGTTAGAATATGCACCTACTAAGGAGTATATTTCAGACATATTTACTAAGCCCCTTCTAAGAGACCTCTTGAGTATCTCAAACATAGATTGGGATGATATCTTTCTAATATCTTCCATATATTTCTTACATGTGAACAAGGATAGTTATACAAATATGGAAGGAGGTCAAAGAGAAGGTTATAGAATCAACTCAGGGGGAACTGCAAGCACAACATGTTTTTAGGGGAAGAGATTCACACTCAAAATATGACAAATGAAAATATGTCATCCTTATATGTATCAAATTATTTATTTTAGCATTTAGTAGGACCGATAGCTTGATATATTGAAGTAAGGGGAGAATTTTTTTATTGGAACAACCATTAGTGTATCTTGGTACAAAATTTTTAGTTATACATAGTGTCAACCTCACTCACAAGAATGAGAAACTAAAGCCCTTTTTCCATTAATGTAAAAGGGAGAGAATGAGTAGACATTGAAAATTCAAAGAAAGGGAGAGTATTATATAGTAGAAATTTATAGTTTTCAAATTTACTTGTAATTCCAACAACATAACAGGGGGATTCAATTTCACGACCATCAATGACTAGCAATGTCTAGTGTAGTTTCCATCAATGAAAAAGGGGGAGACTGTTGGTAGTTTTTTATTGTCATTAATGTAAAGTCTATTCATTTTTGTCAAGTTCAGGGAGATCTTGCTGAGTATTCATGATGATAGTGATGACATTGTTGTTTAAGGTGTCTAGTGTCATTAATTGTTGAGTATTTGTTGCAGATTGTTTGACTTGCAGTCATGAACATAGACCGGTTAGATAACCTAGGTTGGCATAATTTTTTCCTATATTTATCTTTATCAAAAGAGGATGTAAATAATTTGGTTAGATATCACTCTCAAAGATATTTCCAACGATATATGGCATTTTTTCAAACTCACAAGGAATGATGAGAACAATTGTTTTGAAGTGAAGCAATACAGTTTAGGTTCTAGCTTTGTTGAATTTCAGAAATATAGGTGATCTAGGGATGCATTAAGAAATTCAAGCATCCAATAATTTGGCATGCAACAAGTTGTGGATAGGTTGAAATGAACAAGATACTAAATTATCCATATTTATTTGGGATTTGAAACCATCCAAGGATTTCCCAAGACAAATACCTACGAGATAGGTTGGATTCCAAATTTCTCGAGTAGGTGGTGGATTCCCTTACAAGTGGAAAAAAATGATGGTGTTCATATAGTGGCAATGATGTGCACTAAAGGTGGCAGGTCGATGACATGGAAATAGGACGATAGGATATGTGGCATCCATATGTCAATTCAGGTGGCACCATGTCGTAATGACATGGAACAAATGGTGACATGGAACTATGTGGTGACGACACATGGTAGGTGGATTTAGCATTTTTTGGTGGCCTAGTGGCCCCTTTTCAAGTGACATAGCGATGATGTGACATGATAGGTGGCAAAGAGACAACATGGTAGGTGATGCACCATGATAGGTGGTGAAGAGATGACATGGTAAGTGACATGGCATGATAGGTAGTAGAGAGATGATGTGGTAGATGATATTGAAGTGACATGGAAAATGATGTGGAAGGTATCAAGATTTGCACTAAGAGTCTACTTTGGTATATTTTTCCTTTATATTTTGTTTTTCTAAAGCGAACCTTTATATCCTGTGTTATGCAGTTTATCTGGGCATTCACCCCTCTAGGGTTAAGGCAATAAGGTATACATCATTAAGAACATATCAATAGATTGAGGGAGTTTTTATTTGAACATTTTCTCCTCCAGTGTTGTAGCACAAAGGTATAAATTATTAAGCATGGATCACCAGATTAAGGGATTTTTCTGCTACAAGAAGGAGTTATTCACGCATTCACTCCTCCAGAATTGAAGCAAACATACATAGGTAACTTATGCCTAGATCTATATTCAAGAAAATTCAAATGACTTGGTCAAGGTTTCAGCTAGGTGTGGTTTCCAGAGTGTGGGGAGTATATGGGAATTCAGTCATTTAGGGGGTCATTCCATGTGATAGCCTCAACTAGATCTAAGAGTTAAATGTCAAATACCAAACTTAAAGGGTTATCCCTTAGTATATCCTATGGTCATATGAGAAAAGAACCAAAATAAAAGGAGTTTGAACACACAAACACCATTGAAAAATCCAAAAGTTGATTTAAAGGCATTGTGTTTTAATATAGTTAGAGAGAATTTCCATGGGTAAAATGATACATGGAACTATACCCATGGTAAAGGAAGGACTTAAACCATAAATAGAAAAGAGAAATAATTGTAGTAAGTTGTTGATAGAGTGGAGAATATCTTGAGTATGTTGGCAGTTGTTATCGTTGTGATGAAAGTGATGAAAAAAAAAAAAAGACAGAGTCTACATATGTGATTGAGTGAAATATCGATAGTCTGAGTATGCTTGAGATGTAGTTGAATATCTAGCTAAGTTATAGATGAAGCAAAAATAAAATAAACCTGAATATTAAAAAGGAAATAAATAATATGGGTATGAGTTTGAAAATGGATGAAAGAAGGATCTGTCAAGATGAATAGGTTGGTGCCTACACATTCGGGGATAGGAGTCTCCTGCAATTTGGTTCAAGTAAAATTTAAGGAGTTGGTGCTTCGTTCAAGTCATTTCCTATAAAGAAATGGAGTTGGTGCGTCCTGCAAATGGGTGCTTGCAAATCAGGGGATATGTGTCTCCTTTTGGTTGGTGATAATAAATTTCATGTAGTATTAGGTTGGAGCCTATAGGAATATTTTGACATAATCTTTGTGGTTTTCTCCATTAATGGGTTTCCATGTATATCTGTGTTCCTGTGTGTTACTTATATGGTTGTTTATTGAATGGATTGAATTATTGTATATTGTTAATAATTGTTAAATTATTCCATTATATTGTTAATAATTATTAAATTCTTCCATTCTTATATTGTTAATAACAGTTAAATTCTTCCATTGTATAATTGTATATTTGCGCTATAGGATATCATAAAATTTCTAATGGTAGAGGCATGGAGAGAATATCTTGCAGAGTGGGAGAAATTGAGAATTCATGAATTTCTACTAGAAGGGAAAAAAAATAATAATAACATAGTGGCTGAATCTCTGCTCAGTGGAGAGAATTTAAATTTTGGGAATCTGGCGATCAGATGGGGGGCGAGTGTGTGCAAGGGGGAGAAATGACCTGAAACTCTGTTGTGGAGAGAACGAAATTTGAAGCAATCTCAATCGCAGTATTTTGAAGATATGAGGGCCTATTAGGATGCTTTAATTGCTAGCATTGATGATTTGAATCAACACTGTGAGTCTTGTTGTATGAACGATTCAAAGTTTCGGAAGAAATTTAAGTAATGGAAGGAGAAGAAATTGCAGGAAAAAAATGACTTGAAAATAAATATGCAGTGTAGAGGAGAGCGATCGTATGGGGTTTTGCATTCCCTGTAGTTAGGGTTACAATGTTACTACTTCAATGGACAAATTAGAAAAAGCTCAAGATTTAGTTTTTTGAAATAAATGAGATGGATTTGATCTTAAAAGATTAAAAAAAAACATATATTTTCTTTCCTCTAGCTCATTTTTTTAAATGCAAGTATATTCATTAAAACACATTTTCTTAGTAATAGTAAGAATTCAATATTTTCATCATTCTATTTGTTGTGACTTTTTTTTAATTATTAATTTTTAAAACTAAGATTACATTATTTATATTATTACGTTTACGTTTTACTTTTATTTTTTTAATTGAGTTGATGTTATGTCTTATCGTTATTATTTTTTCATCTAAATCCTCACTAGAACATCTCCCACATACTAAATTTTTAAGTACCTATCAATCAATAAACTAAATTGTTTTTTGGCATTTTATACTAGATCACATTTCATTTTAACTTAATATCTTCAATAGATAAAACATAAACTCTTGAGTGTCTCCCCATCAACATTAATTAAAAACAATGTGATCCATAATGATTCTTGGTCAAGTTATACAAGTATCAGGGTCTCAAATCTTTCATACTGGAAAAATTCACAATTATGGGGCAATTAATTTTGGTGGGAATAATATCATCATCCTCAATCAACCAATTTATCTACTCTAATTATATATCTTAAAATACTTGTTATTTTTTACTTTAATAAAATTTTCTTCACACAAACATATTTGTACTATAATTCTATTTATGTACTTTATTGTAGCATTATTTTCTATTTAAAATATTATTACCATTAAACATTTATATTTTCCTTCGGAAAAAATATTTCAAACATATATATAATTTTTTCCTTTATTAAAATATACCCCAAAGAAAGGCATGATATATATATATGAATTTTTCCTTTATGTATTTGAAATACTTTTAAAATTTTACTTGAAAGTTTGCCTCACACAAAAACATTACAACTATGATATTAAATAATTTATATATTATAAATATATATTTTTTCTTTGGATAAAATTTACCTCATGCAAAAACATTTAAACTATGACGTCAATTTACACAATTTATATATTTAAAACTAGGAGAGAATCCATCAGGTCCCCACCATTTGAATCACAGGCAATATGGCTCCCCACATGTGCCATGTGGGTCTTCATTTTCCAATGAAGTACCACTGAGTTTAGATATTGCTTCCTCCTTCCCCTAGCATGCCTAGGGTATGGAACCTAAGTTGGCATGTCCTCTAAAATCTCATAATCTGAAAGGTATTGTCTTTCCTCCCTTACTTTGGACTTGAGCTCGTGATTTTATTTATGAGTATTAGTTGGAGCTACATTGAACATGCCAAATTAAACATGCACTCTAGATGGAATCCCCAGACCAAAGTGTTATGCAGAATTATGACCTATGGATAAATCAAATTCCCTAAGTGTGGTGCTAGGAACTTAGAACAACAGATTAAAGACTTTGCTATCACTTTCTCTAAGAAGAAATAGACACACAGAAAGATAGAAGAACCTACTTGTGATCCAAGCGCTTCCTATTATCCTTATGTTGATTTTTTTGTAGCCTCCAATCCAACTTAGATCGTCAGATTGATTCCTGCAAGTATAAACAGAGAACAACAAAAAGATTGCAATATACAGATGTTTATTTATCTTAATCACTCAAATCGATTAGATGTGAAACATATATATCATTTAAGAATCCATTGCATGAAAGATAGAAACATAAACATATACATATATGGGAAAATGAACAACAATATTTTTAAAGAGTAGAAGTGGGAGGTTACAACCAATGATCAATTTGATGTCACCAGCTCTAGCATCATCCCAACCTCATCACATTCAACATCTCACCAGCATAATATCACTTCTTTCACTCTCTCAATCGAGAATCCAACATCATTTATTTACCAAAATTCTTCCTTCCCTAGCACTAGGATCTGTGCTCAATTTATAGGGAAACTGATGGTAGTTTCTCAATGAATGACTTTCTAATAATAGGCAAGACATGTTTCCAAGTTCATAGGTGTTAGATGGACACTTGGATTCAAAGTTTTACACATATGGACTCTTCTAGAAGGCATTGGCCATGTGGAGATTCTGTAACAATGAGAATTTCTCTCCCAATTGACCAATGCACTCTTGAATTTCGGGAAGTGCACTATAGTGCACCCTTGTATGGAGGTAGCTGCACATGCAACGTAGATAGTCCCTTGAGAGGCATCGTTGGTGAGCTCATAAGTGATATAAGATATACTTCAAACCCTGTAAATATCACAATAGAAGCCATGAATGATTTGTTCTTATATTAGGGCATATAGAAACTAAAATATGAGGGGATGATAGTCCCTATTTCATTGGTCCTGTGGATGATGTCCAGTTTGACTAGGTCATGGGGGATGATGCCCAAATTGACCTATAACAACTGCCCCCTAAAGCATGAAGTCAAAATAAGAATAAAAATATTTTTTAATGAGATGATTTACAATGTGATGAGCTGGAGCTGAAGTGGAGTGGCAACCTGCATCAATCTTACAATAAATTACATCATGATATATCCTCTTGATCACAAATTGCTGAGGGAGGACTTCCCATGATCAACACATAAACTATCTAATAACATGTACATAGTGCAGAAAGTCATCTACATTAGAATGTTGCCCAAAAAATACATGCCTATAGATATAATGTTCGGATGACGATCTGTATGTAAGGTCACTATACAGATGATGTGTACAACAATCTTGAAATCGCAGCCCATATGGCTAAAACTAGATCCAGGGTCTTCTTATCTCATTCACTCAATTGTTTAGGTACAAGTCTAGCCATGCAAATATATGATTTGTAGTCGAACATGGAAATACATCGATTGATTACCAGCCAATGATGTGAGCTATTAAAAAATGCAAGAGAACCACCATTGATGTTAATGGCTCTTAAGGTACTGCAATACATTTTGTAAGGTGTGAATAGATGATTTGATGTGGAACGCCAAACAAAATATTTCGATCAAAAGTCCGGAAGTGAGGATCTTGTTGATGCTGTAACAAGCCTCATGGTACTAGAAGATGATGTTTCTAAGTAAACTTCCTGGATGATGATTTGACGTCGACATGAAACCACTTTATTGCGAAATGAGAGTTACTAATTTCAGAGACAAAATGTGACTTGATATAAAAATGTTCATGGATGGTTGTCATGAGAATGAAGGTTTATGAGGATTGTAGAAGGATGAGTATTCAGTGGATGACTTCTCTTGAACATATAAGTGACACTGAGATGAGTTGGTAGCATTGACCTAAAACTGAAGTGAAGGTATGTTGAACCATAGCTATGAATGAACCACCAAGAAGATTACCCAACCCAAATAGTCACAATGATGGAGTGAAGTGTCATGTTAAAGAGTGACCTGCTACCGTAAAAGTTCTGTTTGAACTTTCCCAAATTTTCCGCAGTCATTTGTTGACTAGTACCTATTTATTTTTTAACAAGCTTGAGGAGAGTAAAATATGCTTGATCTATAATTCAACCCTTCGGGCGAATATGCATTGGTATTTAATAATTTAACGAGTCTAGAGATAAATGAAACTTGATTCTTACCATGATTGACAAGCCCGTCGCTATTTTATTTTTTAACGAGCCTAACAACAGTGACAACCCGATCCTTTTTCATATTTAGAGAGTTTGAAAATAGGACAAAATAAAACTCCATGGGTCCTTTTTCATAAAGTTGTCGCTTAGATCTAAAAAATGTAAAATAATATCTAAGAGAACCTCTTAGCCATTTTCGACTAAGGATTTCCTTTTTTGTAAATAATCTATCTCAGTCTGGAAAAGGGTTAAACTTATACTGAGTATATGTCAATTCATTTACTTTTACGAGCCCGAAAAGAAAAGTGCTCAGAAATATTTTCACATTATCAGAGTCTAAAAAGAGCTGAAAGAAGACTCCAGGGTTTCCTTTTTCACTGTTATCGAATCTCGAACAAGAGATAAAAGTGCGCTTCAAGTCCTTTTTCATTTTGATCAAAGCTCTAAAGTTAAGGATGAAAGTATGCTTTGTGGTCAAATCATTCTTGAATAAGTGTGTATGAATAATCTACTATATCAGTTGTAAACCTGTTCATAACAACATTAAATGGATTAAAAATACCTGTTTCATGATAAAAAATTAATAAAACCTTAGTCACAACAATAAATATGATTTGCAAATAATCAAATGACTAATTAAAAGAGTTTTACCATTCATTTTTACCATTTTAATTTTGGAGCTCTAAACCTATTTTTTCCCTCAAACTTCAGTCGTTGATTGTGATTGATTCTATGGACAGTTTTCCTAGCCGTTCAATCCAAGTTGGTGACATCAACCTCCTCTTTCCTTTAGTAGTATTTTTTTTTCATTTCACTCTATTTTTTTAGGGATTTTGGCCCCTTAGGGTAAATCAATTTTCAAAAGAGGCAAAAGCACCCTTGGATGTCAAAACCTGCATTGGAATGCACCTAAAATGAAGGTTGGGTACATATGCAACACACTGTCTCTTGACCAAGGCCGCATTGGGCACATTTCACATTTTTTATTCTTGCAAGCTACCCAAATTTTGCGTAATTTTTTGCATGAAAATGTTTCTAATGAGTCTTATGGTTGTATTTTAGGGATTCAACAGACCAAAATGAGCATTACTTGGAGGGAAAGAGAGCATGACGAAAAAAAATGATTTTCCTAAATGATCAGGGTACTGTAAGAGCCCTTAGAGAATGTGAGTTATTAAAGTACTTCCGTCTATCAAGTATGAGGCAATAGATGGAACAATTGGAGTTCCTTCTTCATGCATGGGATCCAGAGATTGAGGCATTTCATATTGGGAACCAAGTGGTTCCAATTTTAGTAGAGGATATCTATTTTCTGACAGGCTTGTCGAGGAGAGGCCTACCCATTTCTCTCTCAGGGTCCGCTTTCGTAGGATAGACAGTGAGAGACTATATATTGCAATCAAGGGGTAGATCCTAGCAAGGATGGGAAAATAAAAATCTGTGATGTCGCTAGAGTGCATGGAACCAACCATTTTCAATTGGGCTAAAGTCGTACTTCCTTTAATAAAATAACAACTAAGTAAGGCGAAGGGAGGAAGGAAGAAAAAATTCAACTATGGTTTGATCCTCATTTCCTTTGCCTTAGAGCGGATTCCACTGATGCAGCCTCAATATGTGATGCTGGGTATATCTAACCCTAGAGATCCAAGGATGCAGAGATGGATATAACTAATGGCTAGACATGATAATCAATATACCATCATGTTCTCGAATGCATTCTTCACTTGGTTTAGGTGATATATTATCACCATCGATGAATATGCATATGCAGGCATTGACTTTCGAGGAGATCCAGATTTAGCTTTACCAGAAGGCACTCAATGGGGTGCAATTGGTAAGAATGTTTTGACCATGTTTTTTTATTTTGTAAGTTTTATACATGTTTTTGTATTTTAATGTTTTCCCAAGACTAAACTAAAGTTTTGATGTAATGCGGATGTGGGTCGAGGTCGACCAGTGGGAGAGCCAAAGCATGGAGCGAATGAGCCATCTGAGAGGATTGTCGAGAGAGAAGTCCTTCAGGATTTGGATATGTTTGAGACTCTTGCTAAGCTTTAGCAGCACATAGAGGGGTTGACCTTTGGGATTATGGATTACCGGATCGAAGAGTTACCCATGAAAATGCAGCGCCACACTACTAGCATTCCTAACTGTTGGATGTGGTTACTGCTTAGGATAGCTAGATCAGTAGCATGTTACCATGAGCACCACTAGTTTACTTTTGACATGTTGCATACATTTTGAGGTCAGATGACCAATGTGTCTTGGGCACAAATTTTGTAAAAACCTATATCTATCTATCTATTTGATTTTAGTGTTTTCCTATGTTTATTGTCCAATTCTATTCAATTATGTGAATGTATCTTTACATGTGTTGCAAATGTCTGTCTATAACATAATTAGCTAAAGAATCAGTTAATGTGTTCAATTTTCTAGAAATGTGTTGATATTGAATGAAATCAAAATGTCTTTCCAAAAGTCAAACTCTTAGGAACATATGATGCAGTGTTGGATTTTTAACAGTATAAACACTAGTAAGTTGTAATACCACAAGTTGTGAGTCTAACCTTATGATGATACAGTAAATACCAAATGAAATGGCATCCGAGAGAAGTTAGATCAACATGCTATAATTAGAAATATTGTTTGTCAACCGACCAATACAAATCACTTGAAAACTCACTAACTCATCGTTCAGAGTGAAAATGGCCCATCTTTAACGAGAGGATAGTAGGATATCTTTTGAAAATATAGGGGCCATGCCATAATGGCTCAAATTTCCCTGTACCTATTACATCATCTTCCTGATCATAAAGAAGGACCAGGTCACCCTCTGAGAAAATGTGAGGTTGGACATGCTTGTCGTATTATGCCTTTATTCATCTCTTATGCACTTCGTTGGCCAATTTGGTTTCATGATGCGTTTCATCAAGATGGATGAGGTTAAAAATATGCGCTTCTTCATCGAAGGTGTGAGGTAACAAGTCGATTGCGAGTTTCAACAACGGAGGGGGTAAATCTAGTTGTGTTTCTCACCGAGGTTCAGTATGCCCACAAAGTCGAGTATAGGATCAAATTCTAGTTTCGTTTATGAACTCCTATCATTCGTTGAAGCATTCATTTAAGAATATTGTTGATAGGCTCAAATTTTCCATTTTCTTGTGGATAATAAGGAGTAGAGATATCATGTGACAGTCTTAACTTGGCAGTCAATTCATTCATCATATGGTTGCGAAAATGCTTACCATGATCTGTTACTATAGCTTGTGGAACACCAAACTGTGCAATGTCATGATTAAAGAAAAACAATACAGATGTTTGTCCTGTGTTGATGAATGTAGGCATCGCTTCGGCCCATGTAATATCCCAAAATGGGAACTGCTAGCAAGGCATGACTGGAAAACGCATTTTCCAGGAATGGCTACTATAGGATTTGAAACCAAGACCTAGATCCCTTATATAAATGCATATAAGGCTGAAATCCAAGAGGAGGCTCAAAATAAATCCCTCTAGGTGGGTTAAACAGATCTCCCACACCTAGTTGTCTTGAAAAAGTGCCCGATGAGGGGACTGCAACAATTCTTGAACAAGAGATGGAAAAAAAACGTTATTTTTATAAGCCAGGGCACATGAAGATGTAGATAGCCAACAAATTTATATTATAGCAGCAATGGTATACAAATACTTGAGGGAATAGTCACTCAAGCAAAGAAATGCAGCCTCAAAAGGGACATGTACATGAAATTAGAGAAACACTGCTACACATGTATTTCTGCAGGCTAAGAGGACGCAATTATAAGAGACATTGCATCAAAATAGATGATAATAGAATGATATGACAATATTTGGCTCAGGAAATGTGGGGGATCAAGCTCTCAACCCCTGAAAACAATAATAAAACAATCCTTAGAAGGATTGGCTGAAATATACAAAAAGTGGCAAAATGCCGGAGTTGTTGGGCAGCAGCTGCAACTAAAAACTGGAACTGGATGGAGATGGCTGAATATGACACATAATCTGAATTAAACCTCCTCCAATGGATATTCTAAGTGAAGGCTGATCCTATCACTTAAGAACTCACCCTCCAGTCAACACTGCAACCCCTCATTGCAAGTGCACTCTGAAAATAATGCAGTCTAAGAGGGTAACTATGCTGTAGGTGGAATAGAATGCTTTGGCCAAGTGCCAAGATCTAAAAAATGCTCAGAATCATTCCTTAATGATATCCCAAAGGAAATAAGCTCCCCTCCTTTGAAAAACAAGCCAAGGAATGGTGTTGTGGAACCTCCACTGCAACACCCTGCAACACAATGTTACACTTGAGCAGAAATAACGTTGTAGTTGAAGGAATAGCTTTGGCCTTGAGCCTGGATGTGGAGAAATGAAGTGCGATCCCTCAAGAGGCATCTCAAGAAGGAGAGGAAATCCTAAACAAGAATCCCTCGTGCTAAACAACACTCCAACTCAGCTAAACAGTCAGGACTGCAAATAGTCTCAGAAGACACAAATCAATAATCATATGCATGAGTAACAATGGCTACCTTGCCCTCCTTTTAAACAAATGAGAGCTCCCTCTCCATGGGTCCCACTCTTTAGGGTTTCCTCCATCAAGGAAACTTCCCACCTCTTTCACTGCGCTGTCCCACAAGATGCTCTCCACCTCCTACCTCTGTGTTGTTTGACTTGGTCAAACTTGACCTTATCTTCTTGCAAATGTCTGCTTTCACACATGAGGGTGTGAAATCTAGTTCCATTGATGATCCCCTTTCATACTGAGAGGAATTTGATCCATGTTTTTATTATGTTTGGGCCTCCTCACCCAATTATTCAACTCATAAGTGAAATTAACAAAATTTAATATTCTAATTTATTGAAGGAAAAATTTGGAATATTACAGCCCACTTGGCAAGTAGTCTGCTATGACAATAATATAACCATGCCCCCCAGACGAATGAGGATTATAGGTCATGAATTCAATGCTCCATTTTGAAAATGGTACCACAGAGACAACATGATGCATTGGCGCTAGAGGTTTGCGAATTTTATGATCAAATATTTGGCACGCATGAAAACTTTTGACTGCGAGGATGCAGTCGCGAAATATGGTAGGCCAAGATTAACTGGTGCAGAGTATCTTTTTCATGGTAGCGTATCGAAAGAAATTTCCACCCCAAGCCCCATCATGACAATCATTTAAAACATTTTTGACCTTCTCATGAGTGAGGCACCTTCTTAAAATTGTATCGACACCATGACGATAAAGTGTATCACCGACGATCAGATAATATTTGGCTTGCTATCGAATATGTCGCTGGTCAGAGCGAGAGGTATTGGGCCGAAAATTTTGGGTCTAGAGATAAATGATAAAATCCCCATACCAAGGATCAGATGATCTTATCAGAAATAGAGACTCATCAGGAATAGATGGTTCCAATGTAGTAGCAGTACTATCAGAGGGAAGGTCATAGAGAAGCTTAGCCAAAACTAAAGACTTCTTTGACTTGGATTTGATGAATTCCAAATCAAATTCTTGTAAAATGAAAATGAATTTTTAATACTTGCCTCCCAGCAATTGACATGATAAGATGTAAGTCATGGGGTTTCAATCTGAAATGACAATGGTCTTCCGAAACAGGATATAGTGGCGAAATATTTGGACAACTTGAATAGCAGCCAAGGCAATATTTTCTATGTATGAATACTTCACTTTCGTATCATTGAGATTACAACTCAAATAATAGATCATATGTTCTATCCCATTTTCTACTTGAACTAATAACCTAGAAATGGTCGTATCAGCCGCGATGATATATAAGAAATAATTACTCTGATAATTAGGGGGATACATTAATGACGTCTGGACAAGTGTATCCTTGACAACATCAAAATAAGCTTGTGCAACTTAGTCCCAGTGGAAGGGAATCACCTTTTTCAAGAGCGTAGTAAATAATTTAGCCATTTTTACGTAGTTGGGTATGAACCTCCTTAAGAAGTTAGCCTTTCCCTGAAATTTCTATAACTGAAGCAAATTTGAGGGTGCAGACAAATCAAGAATGGCCTAGAACTTTAGTGGGTCGATTCAAATTCCTTATTTTGAGACAATGAATCCGAGCAAATGACCAGAACCAACACAAAACACACATTTATGTGGATTGAGGCATATTTTGTAGTGTCGGCAGCGTAAAACGATAGGTCTGAATTGCATTGAGTGATCAATTCGGTTATGTGAATGTGTGGATAAATCATCTAGATAAGGTTGAAAAATGTCTTTGATGTCATTGAAAGCATAATCCATTTCTCTCTAAAAAATTTCCCTAGCGTTATTTAAACCAAACGGGAGTTTTCGATACGTGAATGTGCCCCAGGGATAGATAAATACTGTCTTATATTGTTTCTGTGGGTGGATATTGATTTTATTGTAGCCATAAAATCCATCAATGAACGAAAATATTTCGCATCCAGCACAATCATCAATAATATGGTTGATAAAGGGAGTAGGATAGTTGCCTTTTGGACAAGCAATATTGACATCCCGATAATCGACACACACTCTGATGGTCCCTTGTTTTTTCATAACAAGAATGATGTTGGAAACCCACTCAGTAAGAGGAACAGGGTAAATGAAACCAACACGCAAAAGTTTTTTGACTTCCGTTTTAATGGCAACAACCTTCTTTGGATGAACAGGACAAAGGCGTTGACGTACCGACTTGACATTAGGGTACATATTAATAGTGTGTTCAATGATACTAGTGTCAATACCTGGCATTTCCTCATAAGACTAGGCAAAGATATCTTAGAATTCATGAAAGAGAGAGCAATAAGTTTCAAGTTCTTATGGAGAACAAGACATGCCGACATGAATGTTTTCTACTATGCCAGGTTTGGTTGAAATATCAAGAGAAATGGTTTCTTCAATATTTGATAAATTTCTCTCAAATTCAATTGCATTACTATGAAAAGAATTTGAAAATAAAGTTTTGATCAATGGGTGATATAGTTCACTAATATTATCTTCTTCGTAATCCTAAAGATGGCAGTGATGAAGATGATCTTCCCATGGTTCTCCTTCTGACATCATGGATTCCAAAATATTCTCATTTGTCAAGAAAGTTGAGGAAAAAGGATCAGATGGAGTACCAAAATCTAATGAGAAATCAAACCAAACAACCGGCAACGATGATTTCGGATTTTTTGCCCAAGCCATATAGATTTATTGATATGCGAGCTCAGTTGGGCTAGGCAGAAGGAACACATACAATGTAACAACTTCAGAATCACCTGTAATCTTCCTTAAGCCTAATGAAGTGGAAGATATCGTGTAGCAAGTCTCTATGCTTGCAATTTATGCCGACGTCACAGGTGGTGGTAATGAAAAGGTTCCCATGAGAGTGGAATCCTTTAAGAGTCCTCACCAATGTTTTGAAGTGCTAGTTGGGGTGCGTGAACTAATGGAAAGCTTCCAGTTACCTGGGAAGTGGAGGCAAAGAAGGATAGTTTATTAATGACTATGATGACACCTTTATGTGGAAAGGTGATCATTATAAAATATGTAGAGACAATCACAACCATAGCATATAGCCATGGCCTTCCAAGTAAAATATTGTATTCAAGGGGTCTGTCAACGACCTCAATTTCAACATTCATTGTTTTTACCCCTAGTTCAACATGTAGGTTATTGATAATATCGCAAGGCTTATATGTATGTCTGTCAAAAGCTTTCAATGTCGTTGATGATTGAGACAAGCGTGGTGAGCCAAGTGATTTCCAACAGTTTAGAGACATAATGAAGGTATATGCTCGCTCATCAATAATAGCACGATGAACAAGGTGATTGAGAACATTTATTTAGATGGAGATTTCCAATTCTGTTGGTAATTGTGGGACTTATCCCGTATGATTAAAGGCTACGAGATTCGAATTAGTCGGATTGATTCCACCAATTGCTGACAACAAAGTTTGTTTCTGGGAGGGACAATTTTGTAGCACCTCAAGCACTAACATAGCTGAAGGGGATTGGGCCAAATCTTTAACTATATTATAATTTTGAGCAACTCTTACTCGAGGATTAAATTTTTATTATGAACAACTGCCTTTAGTGGCTTTATTGTCAATTCAGGAATAGCAGTAGGCAGTACCGATTCCGTAGACGAATTCGTGGTCGAGGTAGTAGGTTGATTAGTATCCTGACTACCGTAATATTTATTATGATTTGATAACAAAACATCAGTTTATGGCTTTGTGATAGACAACATAAGTACTTGGGAACTAGAATTTGGATCTGTAGCAACCAAATTTGTGTCCGGATTAAGAAATGGATCTGTCAACATAGCTGATGCATGTGAAGTCTTAACCAACTTTGATACTTCGGTGCAGTGAGGAAAATTACTAATTTTTTTTTCCTCATTATAGATTATTCAAGGGTAACGAGGTTTCTGATTTCCAGATAATTGATCAGATGATCGATCTTGCAGGGTAGAAGTTTTATTTTTCTTTGATTTCCCCTTTTTCTTATTTCCAGGTTACTTGTCACTTTTGAACTTGTCAGATGATAGGGCATGGATTTCAGAAGAAATGTAGGAACAAGTGCAGTAGAGTGATGCGTGCTTGTAGTACCTCTCAAATCGTCTCTGGCATGAGAGTCCTTCGATGAAGGAGGAATAATAAAATTAGATCGCGGTGTGTTGGGAATTTTCTCATAGAGTGTGCTAGACTGAATATAAATCAACTATAAATATTGGGCACGAGAAATGACCTGCCCTTCATTGATGACACCACCCTTAGCCACATCCTCAATTATAGATGGTAACAGGGACTTAATGAACGACTCAGCAAGGAGCTAATCAGGAACAAATGTCTTAACCATTCTACAACAACAACGCCACTCATGAATATGATCATAAATGTGAGTAACATTAGTCTATTTAAAATTAGTCAAGAGTTATGTTCCAGTTTCATATCGTATGGGTAACTGGAAGTGGATCAAAAAGAGAGTAGCTAGGGCAGTGAAATTATCAAAAGAAGCTCTTGGTAAATCAATGTACCATTTCACAGCCAGACCAATGAGCGTATGCTGGAAAATACGTAGTCAAACAGAGTCGTCATTTAGGGAGTTAGATGAACACCACAAATGATTAGTCATAACATGAGTCGACGGGTCTTCCCCAGGGTTTTAATTTAACTTAGGAATATCCCAGGGTAATTTATGAGGTATCACCGACCACCAAGGAGCATAGTTGATTGGATCATTCGTGAGCCAGTTTAAATTAGGTAACTCTAAAGTTGCAACAAAGGGAAACTATCGATTTAAGTTAGATTGGGCATAGCCAGGGTATGATGTAATTTCTTGGGAAATAGGCCTTTGAGCACTAGCATAAGGAATCTGTTGTTGGTAACCCAGATAGGGGTTATTTTGATAAGAAAACACTTGAGGATTATGTTTACCAAAACCTGGGTACGCTACTTGTTGAAATGAAGGTTGTGGAATTTGTACTTGTGGCTGGCAAGGGGTTTGCCCACCAATATTATAACCTAAACTAGGGTAGTTTGGATTCAGTTGTTGATAGGTATAACTTGGTTGTGGCTACAACATCCCATAATCTGGTAATCGAGCTTGTGAGTAAATGATTCCGGATATACGTGGTTTTTGTAAACTAGTCGAAGGAGTTGGAGTGTAAGGGCAATACTTGATAGTATTGGGTTGAAGGACCCACCTAAGACGATTGAGGAAAAATAGTTTGTGCTTGTAAAAAGGGTAAATATGTATTAACAAGTGGATTTGATGCGGGTGCAATAAGTTGAACCGGTTGATACGATTGTACAATCATTTGTGGTTGAATAGGCAGAGTGGGCTGCCATTGACAAAAATTCATTTCAACATTACCATGACCAAATAACGATGGAGTACTGTCGAAGTGGGTGACCATAGGTCGCCTCCCATCATGAGGAGTATAATAAGACATAAAATATTTTTCTCATAATGCAGGGAGTCCAGTTGAGATTGTACTGGAAGGAATATACCGAGATGGACCAGCTTGATCTTTCCCTGTGATGGATATAAAGGATCAAGTTGTTCAATACTCACTATAGATTTACCATTTATAATACCAGACGATGACATTGGTGAAGTCCATGGGTTTGAAGACGCGCTAGAGAAGGTTCAAGATAAATATTGGTAACCAGGTGGAACCAAAGGGCCACCATATAAATGTGACTCTGGTGAGGTTGTAAACATCGACGGGGTAGCAAGAGTAGGTGATGTCACAATTGGATTTGATGGTCCATCCAAGGATGTTGGTTCACGCATGGTTACTTGACCAAATGTATACCCTATTGGATCTAGGGGAACTCGAATAGATGTAGGATTAACAAAAGCAAAGGAGGGTGATTGAGGAAAATACTTGTACAAGTAAATCTCCCTCCCAAAATGAGTTGGAGTTAAAGGTGTTTCATCTTGTGGTATTTCTTCAATAAAAATTAAACCAGGTGGAAGGATTTCGCCGTCAGGCCCAAATTATATTTCAGGTTGTTGACTGCGCGATATGGGAGAATCAACGTCTACAATAGATTGTGGGGCGACCGATACAAGAACAAATTCTGGTCATTCGACTTCAGGATTTAGATGTTCTGGAAAAAAAGTGACAAGATACAGATCAACTTCCAGTTGAACAACGTCGGGTTTGGGAGGTATGGTCTCATTGATTGAACGGATCGTTACCACGGGTAGCTGTGAGACTCCGTCTCGACAACAGTAAATGAACCAGGATTTGTAGAAACAACTTTTGTCGACTCTGGTATATGTGAAGATGATGCTTCAGCAGAGAAACTGATAGTACTAGTTTCAGTAGAGCGATGTCGCCTCACCGACAGAAGTGGCTTCCGGCAGTAAAGGTGGTTTCAGTGCTATTATACGTGAACGAAGGGGAAAGGGATGTTCTTCTTCCATGATGACTGATTTATTTTATGACAAAAAAATAAAAAAACAAAATAAAAGGGTAATTCTAGTCAAAAATTTTACCAAGTAATTGTGAACTTCAGAATACCTCTTGGCAAACCAAGAAGTACGGGCAGCCAATCTCCCTAAATGTTGTGTTCGGTGTATCACAAGTTAAAAGGTGGCCAAATCAGTTAACTATGGATGGATAACAACCTAAAGTTGTCCTCCCAAATATACCCGAAGGTACGTGGAGGCCCAAGTCTGTATTAGCACCGTCTAATGTGAAACCGCACAGTGAGAGCACCCCCTTATACTTTTCGTACTAGAACACTGCCCGATATACCCGAAGGTACATGGAAGAGCTCTGATATACTTATGTACGTGGAGTGAGGTATCACACTCGGAATGTATCGCAGACAAGTTAACAACAACTGCTATGTTTAACAACGTCGGAAGATGTCTCTAGCCTAGACCTTATAAATGTTATCGTTATAGTTCTAATGCTTTTTTAGGTAAATTGATGTAAATTTTAAGTTTATCTTGCTTAAAAATTTTCCTTTCAAGGCTCACTGTGTGATGTGATGGAAATTCCTAAAAATTAAAACTAAAATGATAAGAAAAATTTACAATTTTAGTTTTTCAATGAAAATCCTAGCTATTAAGGGAAAGAGCAATTAGTTTTGAGAGCAAACAAAAAAGAGCACAAACTAAAATGCAGCTTTCCTAACTTGTTCCTATGCAACACACACAATTCACTATATGCACATGCATGTTTTTCTTTTCAGTTCCTTTAATGTGAATGTAAGAAAGGAAACTATATGCATCAAATCAACAAAAACAAATTCTTTTTTCTTTGAGCAACGAAGAATTTAACAACAATTTCTCTTTTAGGAAAAGCGAAGAATGGAACTACAATTTTTCCTACAGGAAACGAATAATTTAACAACAATTTCCTTTATGAAAACAAATGGATTTAATGTATAAATACTTTGAATTTGATTTTCCAATGATAAAGAAAAACACTTAAAGAGACATTAAACAAATTTACTTTTCAGAGGAGGAAGAATGAGGCAAATTCATTGGTCTTTATGAGGTATCAGACAATTGAAAACATAGCAAAAAAATGGCCGAGAATGATGGAAATGAAAAATTCAAATGGAATTTGGTTGGCTAAGGGGGCAACACAGTCTCTAAGGGGAGACAGTGCGTTGCAGTGCACCCCTGAGTGGGAGACAGTGTACTGCAGTGCACTGTGTCTTGACCAACAGTGTGTTGGGTGCAACAGTGATTGAAAATGCAAGCTACAAAACACACTTCTAATGCAATTCTTAGATTCAAAAGTAGTATATTCTACTGGGTGGATAAGCAAAGGAAAAAACACTAGGAATGATAGGAAAAATCCCCAGCGGAGTCGCCAATTTGTTATGTAGAATTATGATCTAAAGATAAATCAAATTCCCTAAGTGTGGTGCTAGGAACTTATAACATAAGATTAAATACTTTTCTATCACTTTCTCTAATAATAAATAGACACAAAAAAATATAGAAGAAGGCTAGTTGTGATCCAAGCGCTTCCTATTCTCCTTTTGTCACTTTTTTTGTAGCCTCCAATCCAACTTAGATCGTCATATTGATTCCTGCAAGTATAAACAGGGAACAACAAAAGGATTGCAATATACATATGTCTATTTATCTTAATCGCTAAAATCTATTAGATGTGAAACATATATATCATTTAATAATCCATTGCATGAAAGATAGAAACATAAACAGATACATAAATGAGAAAATAAACATAAATCTTTATTAAAGAGTAGAAGGGGGAGGTCACAACCAATGATCAATTTGATGTTATCAGCTCCAGCGTCATCCCAACCTCATCAAATTCAACATCTCACCAACAGCATATCATTTATTTCACTCCCTTAATTGAGAATCCAACAACATTTCTTTACCAAAATTCTTCCTTCCCTAGCACTAGGATATGTGCTCAATTTATAAGGCAACCGATGGTAGTTTCTTAATGAATGACTTTATAATAATAGGAAAGACATGTTTCCAAGTTCATAGGTGTTATATGGACACTTGTATTTTAATTTTGACACATATGGACTCTTCTAGAAGGCATTGGCCATGTGGAGATTCTGGAACAATGATAATTTCACTCCCAATTGACCAACACACTCTTAAATGTCAGAAATTGCACTATAGTGCACCCTTGAATGGAGGTAGCTGCATATGCAATGCAGTTAGTCCCTTGATAGGCAGCGTTAGTGAACACATAAGTGATATAACATATACTTCAAACCTTGGAAATATCACAATAGAAGCCATGAATGATTTGTTCTTATCTTAGGGAATATAGCAACTGAAATATGAGGGGATGATAGACCCTATTTCATTGGTCCTAGGGATGATGTCCAGTTTGACCATTTCATGGGGGATGATGCGCAAATTGACCTATAACACAAAGGAGATACATACAAAGAGAATTGGACTCAAGACATTTATACCTAAACCCTTCAAAAAAAAAAATAGCGGAACCAAGAAAAGAAGAGGCATGACTTGAGAAATTGTGATATGCTTGAATTTAGATGACCATAATAGGATATTTGTAGCATAAACTTCCAACAACTACAAACAATACCAAGCTTCCAAGATTCCCCAAAAGAACGCACACCATTAAACCGACCAACATAAATTCCTTTCCAACCACTGAGACCCACCACTTTCCATGACACTAGGATTCTCATGCACACCAATTGCATGGAGGCAATTCACCAAGAGGTCAAGGACCTAATATCGACTCGTTTCTTCTCACTGCAAGTAAAATTTCCTACCATTGAAGGCCATATATTAATTGAAAGCCAAGTGTAACAATCCATGCCCATGCATGTGAGGGCAAGTCATGTCCTCCCTCTTATATTTTCGTTACATACTTGATGGTGATAGTCACATCATCCAAGGCCCCTGTCTTTTACTTTAAGAAAAAATAACTGACACAATTTTTTAAATTTCATATCAATTTACCTACTATATATATAATACAAATTATTTGTTTACTTTAATAAAATTTATCTCATGCCCACAGGCTATAGAATAGACAATGATGGGGTGTATTGTTAAGTCACTCTATTAAGTGATGGGGTTTATTGTTAAGTCATCGGTTCGAAACTATGTGGGAAAAAATCTAATCATGTTAAGGGATAGTGTGGCCCAGGATGGGTTCGGTCTTCGGGTGATTTTGATAGCTTAGGTGCCCCTGGGTCATGGTTTATCAAGCCACAGGTCAAGCCTAATGTAATCTCTGATGAAATCAAACTGCTTGACAAAAAAAAATATTTCACACAAACATGTTTTAACTATGATGTCGGTTTAAAGAATTTTTGAAGGAAACATTTTAGTTTTGTAAGTATTCCAATTTCATGCAACATTTCACATTTAATAAGAGTTGACTGTGTTTATTGAGTTTCACATTTTGGCAAATAATCTTGTATGTTTTTTTACATTACAGATAAAATCTAATATAATATTTTTTGAGGAATGAGGTCTTGGTAATTTTTATCGTTGGTATAGTTGCGCGAGTTGTTTTTTTAAGTGAAGCTAGGCATAATGTATAGAAAAATGATTTTGTTTCATCACTATAGGTTACATATTATATGGCTTAAGAATTCTTGAAGAATAATCATATCTTAACTGAATATTTTAGCCTTCTCTAAACATAATTTATCCACGCTTTATTTCCTTATGTGATCAATAATGTTATTGTGTATATGTGTTTTTTGTTAAGAACTTTAATTGAGCACACATATTCAATATTATTATTGTAGACATATAATTTTTGAATTTGTTTATTGTAACATTATGTGACAACATCTCCCTCATATATTGTGTGCCTCTCGGAGCAATAAAATTATACTTCAAAACTTTTCTAAATTATTGTACCAAAAGCTACAATAGCAACCCCTTCATGCAATCACAACTTTTAATGTGTCATGTTGATAACTAAATTATAAAGTTCATTTTCTTTATAACCCAAAATTCCATGTCAATGATCGTCCTAATCAAACTTCCATGTTTATTATTTCATTTACAAGACCTAAATTACCACAATTATGATTATAGTTTCTTTGTTAGAAAAAAATGAACTGACTTGATTTCTTAAATTTTAAATCTTTTTCAAATTTTCCTTATAAATTAAAGCATTTCATTTATTTCATGGAAAAAAATCATGTGCCAAGTATCTCCTAAATCCTTTTCTAACTAGAACCATTAGTTCCATGACACTAGGTAGAGATGGTGTGGTAAGAAGCCCTTAGTTTAGCACCTTATATTTTTTGAATCTATTCCATGGATGCATATTTCTAATGATTGTATAAATAAATTGAATGCAAAGGGTCATGCTTGCATGATGACGAACTAATATAAAGAGTCTATCAACTGATTGATCATATTAAACAACAAATCATTATTAGGATAAACGAAATCTTTGAGGAGAATTGTTCGGGCATTAGGTTATTGAATTATCCTCTAGATTATTAACAATGATACCTTTGATATTATTATAGAAAATGGATCAAATAACCCTTTTTCAATATATTGACCACTTTGTCAAAAACTATTTCTAAGTCAACTAACCAACGATCATCTATAATTCAAAACATAATCTCTCTTGGTTGAATTTTTGGAGTTAGTATTAGTTCACTGAGTTCTTTACTTTGGTGGGATTTTAAAACAATTAAAGTCATTGGACCAATTTTTGGTGATGTTTCCTAAGGATGATAAACTCAGAGTGAGAAGAAACATGGAATTATCGTGTTGATGCCTTATGTTCATGAGAGTTGTGATCTAGATTTCTATTGTAACATCCCCCAGTAACCTCACATAAAAACACTTAGGATTATAATTTTTTTTACACACTTTACCCATGTGTATCTTTATGAATTACTATTACATTTTCCTTCATTAACCATTAGATAGAATTATCATCATTTCATAAAGTAACTTTGGTAAAGGAATAGTAAGTCACATACCTTAACAACCATTTTTATCGTATATTAACCTAAGCTTCCTAATGTAGCCTTGCACCGTTTCCATGAATATTTTAAATCAGTTAATTAATTACATAATTGGTTATATCAAAAATACTTAATGCAAGGAATTAACATCATAAGAATCACACAACAGGAAATCACATCATTGAACACCAATATACCCTCGAAACCCCATAAGATGAAAACCAACAAAATTTTTATTTCATTATTAAATGATCATGAGGGTGTTCACCCTTCACTCAATGACTTGTAAGGGAATCCATGCCTAAACCATTTTCATAAAATCTTACAAATAAATATCATTTAAATACAACATATTTAGTTAAAATCTATTACAATCATCATGATATCATTTACCCACAAATCATCAATCTCTATGTCTTTGTATCCAGGTTGTACCCATCAATGGATCATCCTGCAGCTGACATTCCTCAATCTGAATGGATATTTTATCAGTCATGATGTTAAAACATAATATATCCTTTTCACATGTCATCATCCTTCCCTGCCATTATCATCGTCAACAAAATTTGATATCATGATTAGTTAAATTGATTGACCCATAATTAATATTTAACATCACTTCACACACAATAATAAAATAATATAACTATCAAGTGTTTCTATAGATAAATGGAACTTTAGTTTTTATTCCCCTCACACATGATTCCACGTTCTATTCCCAAATAAAAACTATTACAATTGTCCTTATTCTTTTAAAGGGAACTAGCACACTAGCTATGGTTTTTCATGCGAATACACAAAATTTTCACAATAGTTGTTATTCCTGCATGAAGATACATAGTATTTTCTCAAAAGGTAACTAACATATTCTAACATGCAGGTGCATAATATTTCCAAAGGAAAGCTAACATAATATTGTTGCAAATCATAATCTTTCCAAAATAAGACTAACATAATATCGCATGCAAATTCATAATCTTTCTAGGAAATATCTCTCAATAAATTATTATTTTCATGCATGAAAAAAATATATTTCACTCTAAAATCCTACCACAATTATTTTTTCTTTTTATGTAAATAAATACGTACTACCTTTTCCAGAGGAAATTAACAAAAAAACTATTGTTTCAATGGATGAAGATTCTTATTCCTCTTTCACAATAGCTATAGTTTCCTGGGCATAAAGAGATTGACCACAATAAACTAATATTTTGTGCATGTAAATACACATTTCTTTTTCCAAAGATGTGAGAAAATAATTATTATTTTGTTGTGAAATGTTCATATGTAACCCTTTTTAAGGAAACAACTTAGATAATTTAATTCTCTTTCACACAAAATCCATGAAATTTTTTCCAAGAAATACACAAGAAATCTTTTCGAGAAAATAAATTGATTTAACCTATGCTCATGCACACAAGAACCGTGGCAATTTTATAATAACAATAAATTGTCTTTCTGTAGGTATTTTCATCTATGGAAAGAGCTAGCTATGTAGCTTGTACAAGGAGAAGTGGCAAGAGAGTGATCGGGGGTGCCCAACTGTGATGCACTTCATCAAATGAGGAAAGGACATGTGATGTGAATGTCAAAAATGATCCAAGCAATGTTTTTGAGGATGACCATGCGGCTGAAGCTGATGTTGTCACACCATCACTCACAGAGCCACCGTTAACCAAAATCCAAGGGGCAAGTTCAACTAAAAAGACCAATGCTATAAGAGGTTGAAAAAAAGAAGAAATGTTAGCTGCAATTGGCGACATAGAGTTTAAAGGTATTCAGTTCATCCATCTGGAAAGAAACATGGTATTCCTCCCTCATCAATACATTATTAGATAAATGGGCTCACTCATACCAAATGTAGAGGGCCCCTTACAATTATGACTGAAGAGGAGGAGGCCAAGGTGGTTGAGTGGTGTAAATAAATGGCCCAATTGGGACATGGGCTAGATTTAATACAACTCAAATCCATAGTTTCTCAAATTTGTCAAGGGAGGTCAAACCCATTCAAAGATGGGTTTCCCGGTAAATCATGGTGGTTTGGGTTTAAAAAAAGACATCTAGACCTTTTATTGCATACAATTGAGGGCCTTGACGGAGACATAGCATTAAATTTGCAACTTTACACTAGAAAATTTGGCCCGAATTTACGACGGCCAATTCGTCGCTATTCCAACACATAGTCGTCACAAGAGCAACCGTTTGAGGGCGGGAAAAACGTGGTTTGCCATACCATCGCAGTTTCGACGCACTTAAAAAGTGTTGCACTATCGACACTTTTTCCGTCGCTTCCAAACAAGCGTCTCTCTTCCGACGTTTCCCAAACCACCGCGCTTCCGAAGTTTGTAAACTGTCGCACTTCCGACGAAATGTGGTCTGACGTTTTGAACGTCGCTCTTCCGACGTTTGTAAACTGTCGCAATTCTGACGAAATGTGGTCCAACGTTTTGAATGCCGCTCTTCCAACATTTGTAAACTGTCGCAATTTCCACGCAATGTGGTCCGACGTTTTGGACGTCGCTCTTCCGACGTTTGTAAACTGTCGCAATTCCGACAAAATGTGGTCCGACGTTTTTAACGTCGCTCTTCCGACGTTTGTAAACTGTCGCAATTCTGATGAAATGTGGTCCAAAATTTTGAACGTCGCTCGTTCGAAGTTTCTATACTGTCGCTCTTCCAACATTTTTAAGCTGTCGCAACTCCGACGCTTATAAGGCGTCGGTATACCGACGGCGGGTTCAATTTAAAAAAAAAAAAAAAAAAATTTAAAAGAGGAAAAACATTGTTTTGAATATATTATGTGAAGTAAAACAGTCCATGAAGTCATTACATTTTCACATCTGAAGATTGGAACCCAAATATCCATCCAGAAAAGTGGAAGTCCCACCTGAGACAATGATAGAAAAATACCCCATGTCACATACAGGGACATGATATAAAACCCAGTAACGGTCCACATGGAGATTATCGACAATCTGAGAAAGCATCCAAATATGCCCGAGGCATCTATAAGAAAGTGAAATAGCAGTATGTAGAATAGTAAAGCAACAGATAGAGTACCAACATCCATTGTTCCAAATACAAGTTAAAGTACCCAAAATCCTTGAACAGAGAAAAACGCTAATCATGTGAGGAGTGTGATATGTCCAAAATATAAAAATACCATCAGACCATATCAATAAACTAGCATCGCTAGTTTTGAAGGCAGAGTGATAAACATTAATTTTTTTTTTCATAAGAGAAAAAACGTTGTTTTGAATATATTATATGAAGTAAAACAGTCCATGAAGTCATTACATTTTCACATATGAAGATTGGAACCCAAATATCCATCCAGAAAAGTGGAAGTCCCACCCCAGACAATGATAGAAAAATAACCCATGTCACATACAGGGACATGATATAAAACCCAGTAACGGTCCACATGGAGATTATCGACAATCTGAGAAAGCATCCAAATATGCCCGAGGCATCTATAAGAAAGTGAAATAGCAGTATGTAGAAAAAGCAACAGATAGAGTACCGACGTCCATTGTTCCAAATACAAATTAAAGTAACCAAAATCCTTGAACAGAGAAAAACGCTAATCATGTGAGGAGTGTGATATGTCCAAAATATAAAAAGACCATCAGACCATATCAATAAACCAGCAACATAGACCAGCATCGCTAGTTTTGAAGGCAGAGTGATAAACATTAATCATTTTTTTTTCACAAGAGGAAAAACGTTGTTTTGAATATATTATATGAAGTAAAACAGTCCATGAAGTCATTACATTTTCACATCTGAAGATTGGAACCCAAATATCCATCGAGAAAAGTGGAAGTCCCACCCCAGACAATGATAGAAAAATACCCCATGTCACATACAGCGACTTGATATAAAACCCAGTAACGGTCCACATGGAGATTATCGACAATCTGAGAAAGCATCCAAATATGCCCGAGGCATCTATAAGAAAGTGAAATAGCAGTATGTAGAATAGTAAAGCAACAGATAGAGTACCAACGTCCATTGCTCCAAATACAAATTAAAGTACCCAAAATCCCGCAACAGAGAAAAACGCGAATCATGTGAGGAGTGTGATATGTCCAAAATATAAAAAGACCATCAGACCATATCAATAAACCAGCAACATAGACCAGCATCGCTAGTTTTGAAGGCAGAGTGATAAGCATTAATCATTTTTTTTTTCACAAGAGAAAAAACGTTGTTTTGAATATATTATATGAAGTAAAACAGTCCATGAAGTCATTACATTTTCACATCTGAAGATTGGAACCCAAATATCCATCCAGAAAAGTGGAAGTCCCACCCCAGACAATGATAGAAAAGTACCCCATGTCACATACAGGGACATGATATAAAACCCAGTAACGGTCCACATGGAGATTATCGGCAATCTGAGAAAGCATCCAAATATGCCTGAGGCATCTATAAGAAAGTGAAATAGCAGTATGTAGAATAATAAAGCAACAGATAGAGTACTGACATCCATTGTTCCTGCAAATACAAATTAAAGTACCCAAAATCCTTGAACAGAGAAAAACACTAATCATGTGAGGAGTGTGATATGTCCAAAATATAAAAAGACCATCAGACCATATCAATAAACCAACATCGCTAGTTTTGAAGGCAGAGTGATAAACATTAATCATTTCTTTTCGCAAGAGAAAAAACGTTGTTTTGAATATATTATATGAAGTAAAACCGTCCATGAAAATAGTATCATAAAGTGGATACAGGAAATGTGCAAAGACATGTACTGTTGATATACGCCTCACACAAAAAAATTTCCCAAACTCATGGCAAATTTGTCATCAAAAAATCAAAAAATTAAGAAGACTGCCCTCATACGGGGAAACCAATCTTGAACGTTTACAGAATTCAAAAATATTACAGAGGTCCAGCACAGTAATATAATCTAAAAGTAGCCCAATTAAGTGGGCCGTGAAGCAAGAAAAACAAATTAACCAAACTACTCCTCCAGTGGTTCCTCCATGATTCGGCACCATCCTTCGGAAGGTGCAATATCGCTAGGTGCTACCTCCACATTCATGCCACGACTCCCCTCCTGAAGGCCCGAATCTTTTGATTAGGGTGAATTTGATAAGAAATTCGCGTCACAACTCTCCCTCCGTATGCCAACCCAACTTCGGACCCGAAAAATATTAGGGCGGAATTCATTTGGTTTTCGCGTCACAAAATTGGCCGACGTCAGTAGGCTATTTTGGAACGCGAATTTGGTTTGAATTATGGTTTATTGCCATTTGAAGTCCGGAGGGCTCGACTCAAGAACAATTTTGTTTGATCCCATCTTATAAAATTTGTGTTGGTTTTCTTTGATAATACACATATTTATAATAAATCATGGGAATACCACACTAAACATGTGGAAAAGTTATATAAATAATTATTGAGAACAATCATTTTTATGTAAAAATATCCAAATGTGCTTTTGGGAAATAAGAAATCGAGTATTTGGTTCATATTGTTTTAAAGGAAGGAGTGAAGTTGGAGCCTCAAAAGATGCAAGCTATTACAAAATGACCTATTCCTAAGAAAATCAAGGTTCTTAGAATATTTTTTAGACTTACATGATATTATTGATCATTTGTTAAGAATTATGCATGAATTTCAAGTCCACTCACATATCTCTTGAAGAAAATATCATTTATATGGAATGATGAGGCTACTTTGGCATTCTCTCTTTTAATGGATGCCATGTCTTCTACACCAACATCGGTTGCACCTACTTTTGGTAAAACAATTATATGAGAGTGTGAGGCACTAGGACAAGGAATTTACGTAACATTAACACAATAAGGGATATCATTGGCTTTTAAAAGCAAGAAATTCAAAGAAAATATTTGGTGAAATCTACGTATGAAAAATAAATGGAAGCAATATTACATGCAATAAAAAATGGGGATAGTATATCATTGGGAGGTACTTTAAAGTCAAGATATACCATGATAGCATAAAGTATTTTTTGAAGCTATGGATTTCATTGGAAGATTAACAAAAATGAGGAGAAAAAATGCGAAGTTTTAATTTTGAGATAATCTGCAAAAAGGGTAAGGAAAATTTAGTACATGATGCTCTTTCTAAAAGAGAAAAGGCCTCAAATTTATATCCAATTACATTTTCTATTCCTGGGTGGCTAGAAGAAGCTCTCCATAATGGAAAAATGACAATAGTACTAAACAAAAACTAAAATTTATGAAGGATGGGATGAAATCTATGGAGCATTGGGAGTGAAAGAGAGATATACTTTGGTGCAAATGTAGAATATTTTTATGCACACAAGCATATTTGAATAAAAAAATATTAAGGGAGTCCCATGTCTCTTTGATGGTAGGGCGCAGGGTTCCTTAAAACATCTCAAAGGATCAAAAAATATATTTTTAGAAGGAATGAAGAAAGATAATCAAAATTTTGTAAGAGAAGGTCAGGTTTGCATAATAAATAAAAGAGAGATAGTAAAATCTCTAGGGTTACTTCAACCATTCCACATACATATTCAAAGACTAGAAGATATATCAATAGACTTTATTACAGGGTTACTAAAATATAAAGGTAAGTATTACATTTTTGTGGTCATTTATGTAGACAAATTTTGTAGATTTTTTTGGTAGAGCTCAAAGTACATAAAGAACAAGCCAAGTGGCAAAAGTGTCCGTGAAAGAAATTCATAGTCTTCATGGTTTTCCTAAAGTAATAGTAACAAGAAACTTTTGGAAATAATTATTTAATATGAGTGGAGAAACACTAGCTTCCATGAGTTCTACATATCAAACACAATCAAATGGTCAAACAAAAATAGTTAACAAATGTTTTTAAGGTTATCTACAATGTTACTCTTTATAAAAGCAATCTTAATGGATGAAGTGGGTTCCTCAAGGAAGAATGGTAATATGATACTATCATACTACCTATCACACATCTACTAAAATTTCCCCATTTAAGGCCCTTTATGGATATCCAAATCCTAGTATCTCATACCTTTTGCAAGATAAGTCCAAAGTATAGGAAACAGAGTCACATATGGAAAATACTAAAGAAAATTTGAAAATTATTATGGAAAACCTTCAAATGACATGAAAAATGATAAAACAACAAGGGGAACAACATTGAAGTGAAAGATAATTTGAGGAGGGTAATTGGGTATTTTTTAGATTATAGCATTATAAGCAATCTTCATTCAAGAAAAAGAAGAATAAAGAATTAACTCAAAAATGTTATGGCCCTAAATAATTATTCATAGGATTGCACAAATGGTATAGAATTTATATTTTCCTTCTTCTTGCATTCATAAGGTTTTTCATGTATCTTGCCTAAAAAAGGTTTTGGGAAAAAATATGCCAATGTAAATAGAACTTCCAAAATTAGATGAAGAATGAAAGTTGATTCTTGAAACACAAAAAGTTATAGATAAACATTCTGTATCTCTTTGACATATAACCATTATGAAGTACCTAATCAAGTGGAAGAATATTCCTCTAGAAGAAGGTACATGGTAAAATGATCAATTCGTGATGAAATACCCACGGGTAAAGGGTCCGTTTGAAGTTTTGACAAAGGTTTTGTTATATGTTTTATATAACGCGCGGCGGAATAGTTTTATTTTTTGTTAAGGTCCCACACAGTGATCAAATTTAAAGGGCAGGTCCGAATTTCAATTAGAAGGGCATATATCTATGTCGCCCTTCCATAAAGAAAAGCTTTAAAAAAAAAATTTCAATTGACCACAATAAATTATTTTTACATTTCATTTTCAAAAAGACAAAACCATCAATCTGTATATTAATAAAATATTGTTACATATACAACAATGAAGAAGGCTCCATCTTTCATTGCTTAAATATCTCATTGGCAATGTCAACATAAGTCTTGAGGACACTATTATAAGAATGTGGATACATACCACCGGGATATAGGAGATTCTTATGTGTCAGATTGTGTAATGCAATTTTGACTTTGTCTCACAAGGAGCAGCAGCATGGAGGTTTGGATTTTTCTTATGGAACTTTTTTATTATTATTTGGAACGTTGTTTATAGATATGAAGACAACAATGAAATTATGAGCATGGTGGACAATTAGTCAAGCTCATGACGCCAAACCATGATGATGTAAGTTTGGAATTTAACATTTTTACATGTTAAAGACAAATAGTCAAAATCACTGACAACTTAGTATGCCATAATTAATAATCATTCCCTGTTATTTTTGTTAATAGGTTTATGTCACACGATGATCTCTCTTCTCTGGCATTTACTTGTATTGAAGATCACTATTATAGGAATAAGGAGTTATTTTCTCCAAAAATAACCCTAGCCAAACATTGACAATGCATCAAGGATATCTTTCTATGCTTCATAAGCACATTTGTTCTACTTATAAATCATGTCTTGGAAGTGGTTGTTTTGCTGGAAATTATTCACCGGTTGGTTTCATACCAAAGTCTTTTTCACATTTTCAGCATCCAATACATGAAAAAGATAATGGTTTAAAACAACATAAATATTTGAAATTTTGCAAGAATTGTCTGGCACATTTTGAATATGAATTTTGAAGTCAAGTGCATGATGCTATATAGGATCAAGTGTCATTTTGAATACCAAATGTTTCACAAGAAACTTCTCAACATGCTACCCTGCAGTAAGGACTAAATGACAATATTGCATCAACTATTTCCATAATAAAAGTGCACCTCGGCCATAAGACTAAACAACTACAAATGTTGTAGATCTAACAAGACCACACAATCAAATTTATTCCACAAGGCCAATATTGTATGAAAAATGAAAAGGAGTTTGCAACCAAAAATACCTTAGGCAACTAATTCAATTAGATACACCAAACCATCAGCAAAAAGGAAAACCAGCCTACTCAAAAGGCAAGCGTTTACCTCCTTTGACAAAATTTTGAGTTTCAAAACAAGGGTATTTATTGTCTTGTCAATGCCCCTAGTAATTTGAATGGGGTTTGCACCTACTGCAACAACCTAAACAAAAAAATTTCATTTCAAATTATTTTCCACAAATTTAAGATACAACCATTGTCAGTTTTGTATTTCCTAACAAGCTCATAAATTTTGACAAAAGAACTAAAAAATTTTAATACCTGCTAGCAATTTTTTCACTCAAAAACTATCTTAGACTCAATAAGCCCAACCCAAAACTAAAAACCCAAACACCATAAGACCCTACAAAAATGAATAGATGATCTTAATCCAGTACTATCGAATAAAATTACCTTTACACCCTCACTTATTAAACCCTGTGATGTTGAATTTTAACTTCAATTGCTGCAGCAGAAGGATGGATGCAACATCAACATTTTTTTTGGGAGGTTTATTGCACGCCATCCATAATTTAATTCAGCATTTAAAATTCCTGCAAGTTTTTTTTGTAGACGGCTGTAGCCATATTTCTGCACAGGATTGTATTTAAACACAACAATCAACATTAACGCAATTCACCAACCAGAAATTAAACAAACAAAAATTTGCCCCCTAGTTTTGTAAATTCAAAAGGAGGACACGTGGAGCATTAATATTGGATCGCATGAAATTGAAGGGAATTTGAAAACTTGAAAACCGGACCCAAATTTTTTATAAGGCACATTGGATTGAGAATTCGCGTTATAAATTAGGCAGACGTCAGCATCCCATTTTGGAATGCGAGTTTGATTTGAAATTCAATCTATTTAGACTTTTGAAGTCCGGCAGAAAGGGTTCTTTAATGTTTTGATAGTTTAATTTTATGTATGCTTTAATATATACATATGTTTTAAACATATGTTATATATATATATCATATGCGAAATGAAAGGTGGGCCATAGAATTTAGTTTTAATTTTATTATTTAAAAAGAGGGTTTATTATAATATGTTTTCTATGCTACAGCATATAAAAATAAAAAGGACAAAAAAGCTTGGTATTTTTTTTTATAGACAGCAGGTAAATTTTTTATTACACAGCAGTGTGTAAAAAGTGAAAGACTGAGTGTAACTTTTTAAGTGTGTATGCACAGCAGTGCGAAAGTGAAAAACACAGTAGAGTGTTTTAGAGATAGAGTATGTTTGTTTTGAACAGACAGTGAGTTGGTTTTATGCATTGCGTTTTGTAGCAGTCATAATTTTGTAATCCCTCTCAGTGAGGAAGAAGTGTAATAGTTTTTTTTTGAGTTATTGAAGGGAATAGAATTTTGTTTTCAAAGTATTGAAACTCTGTCTCCTGTCAAAGAAATTTTTATTTTCTCTGTGTTAGAGGAAGGGAGATTTATTCTCCATTCATTGTTTTGGAATTTTTCAATATTCCAACATGTGCAAGAACAACAGATGTTGTGGTTCCATCCCCAGATAAATCATTTGTCTTTGCCACAACTTGCCTTACCAACTTGGCCCTAATATTTTCAACTAGGTCCTCTAATTCAACCAATAAAAAGGACAAAACCATAGCATTGAGATACATTTCATTACACTGTCAATAACAATAAAATTTGACTCAGCCATAACCCTTTCCTTTTATTGTTGTGAAAATATTTATGCATTACTCTAATGTGGCTAGTCCATAGGCCAAGTAGACCACTGGGTAACAAATATGTTTCCTTTCACCTTTGAGTTTTCAAATTATGCCTACCAAATATAAGACATTTAAGAGGGGGAACTAATACAACGTTAAAAAGAAAACCAGAGCACACATCTACAAATTACCTCCTTAGCTACTGTCACACCATCATTAACTATTTTAGGAGAACCATGCTTGCTCTCCAAGACAACATTTTTCCCTTCGCCCCAAGGGTGACTCCAACAAGATCAACAAGTTTGTTCACACCGCCTGCAAGACAAATTGACAATGCTTTCGGTAAGTGTGCAATTGAATGCCAGACCATATGCCAAAACAAACCTCCATGAAAAAATAAAATAACACATTAAAATCAAATATAAGTGGACAAGGAAAGATCCACCGCAGTGAAGTTTCACGTGCAGGTGACCTTCCTTTAAACATAATTTTTTCTCTGACTTGCAATTTTTTTGTCACTGAGCCATCCTTGTTTAAGTACAACTCCTTTTCCATAGATCTTGTATTAACTACCTTCTCTCTGTCTCGTAATCTCAGAGTCCCTCTTCTGCTTGAGCGATTAAAAGCAATGGGTGAAAAAACTGAAAGAGAAGACAATTGTCTGCCATAATTATCAAACATTGCACCCAACTTCTTCCCCTTTTCATTGTTACCCAATGAGGTAGATGTGGCAATTGTTGTCATACTGCCCAAAGAAGAGGCCATCTTCTATTATGATGAATATAGAATTACAATATCTTCATATTAGTATGAACCTTAAAAAACATGACTCCCATTGCTAAAAACCACTTTTAAGTTGTAACAGGCAAACTAAACAACTATCGCAACTTTTGGCAACTTCTGGAGCATTAAGAGAGAAACAACCAAAGAGAAATACAACCAAAATCCTCATTTTAATGAGACCAGAATATATATTTGCATTAAGATAATAGAAAGAAATCACGACTATATTAAGGCCAGCACAAAACAATCTCTAACCAGTGTCTCTCGCGGCCTTCAGGTTGCCAAGGTAGAGGTTGCATATTTTTAATTTAAATTCTTGACCTCTCGTGCCCATTTATGAATGCATCCAATGGGATATTTACATCAAATGCTCCTTTATATCCCCAAAAACAAATTCCCTACTACAAGAGCACCAGTATTGATGGATCACCCCACAACATCCCACCCACTAGAAACGGTGAAAAAGGAAACCCGAGAAAACTTCTGAAATATCTCAAGATGACTATATGGGTGGTTCTTATGAATCAACCAACCATTTAGAACATGCTCATCAATCCAAACCATGAGTATTATGTGACGATATTCAAGCAAGCACTGAATCAGATTTCTGAAGCTATGTTAGAGAAACCCTAAACTCTCACTGAAAATAGGTGAAATGTGGCACCACTCAGAGATTGACATGTGCCAATTGGTACAAGTGGTAGACAATTGGCATGCTCAAATAACTAGGTGATGTAGGAATGACATGAGGGAGAAAATATCAGAAAAGCCCCAAATCTGGAGAACTAAATCTCATCACCAACCTGAGATTGACAACTTTACATGATGTAACCTATGAAATCGTAAATGGATAAATCATAGTAACAATAAAGTAACCTATGTAACAATAAATTCGGATTCATCCTGGGAGTGGTAATGGGAGAAATCATAGTGAAAAACAGGAAACATGCAGAGTTGCTTACAATCAAATAGATGAAAAAACACATACAAAAAACCTAGATAATAATCATGAACAAACTTAATATTGAATTATGAACTGTAAAGGAACTTACAAAATGTGACATTACGAACCTGGTCAAGCGCACAAGCAAAACTATCCCGGACATGACCCTGGTTGGCAAGTTGTATTGCTCATGATGCAAGAGGATTTGTACCTACACTGCCAAGTCAATCAAAATCCATCATTATCTATACAATAAATACAAGTAATTGATGTAGTATTTTTTACTCTAAGATGCATTCTTATGATAATGTTAGAACATATGTTGAAAATATCAAAACATACCTGAATAAGCTCCTCTTCGTTTCAAGAACAATTTATTGGAGTCGTATGAACTTGGAACAAGCCTCCCACGATCTGAAAGAGTAGCAACTAAGTCAACAGTGACTTTTTTGTTGCTACGCTGGATCAAGGGAGGTTTGCTCCAAGATTAAATCACTCCAATAAATTATTCTCTACTAAACATGGCCAACCACGTGAAGGTGGAAGCTCTTATGGCCCCTCCCCCCCCCTCACATCACTCTCAATTCCCCAATACCCAATCTATATTTCATTTTTTACTTTCATGAGCATAAAAAAAAATATTCAATAACTAATAAAAAAACAATTCAACAAAAAGTACGCAAGGAAACATTGCAATTAATGCTTGACATAAAAATAGTATGATAAATGAGTTTTTTATATAACGCAAAAAACGTTCCAAGTATGGTAACGTTTCTCTATTAATAATACAATATTTTACATTATCAAATTTTCTTTTTTTTCTTCCTATTTCTAAAGCTCCTAATTACATCATCAATATTATCGTGCTCTGCTCCTGTTCCGTGCCTTTCGACCTGCACTGCTGACCTAGTTGCGTAGTCACGATGTCTGGTCTCATCCTGTGACGGGGAATCGCCTACAAAAACAGATAATATTAAATTTTAATTATCAGTTTTTAAATATCATTGAACTAGTTCGGTAATATTAATAAAAAAAATTGCAATGAGATTATTTACTTGGTGCACCATTTGTCGCCGCTGACCTAGTTGCGTAGTCACGATGTCTAATCTCATCCAGTGATGGGGCATTTCCTACAAAAACAGACAATATTAAATTTTAATTGTCAGTTTTTAAATATCATTGAACTAGTTCGGTAATATTAATAAAAAAAATTGCAATGAGATTATTTACCTGGTGCACCATTTGTTGCTGCTGACCTAGTTGCATAGTCACGATGTATGGTCTCATCCAGTGATGGGGCATTGCCTACAAAAACAGATAATATTAAATTTTAATTGTCAGTTTTTAAATATCATTGAACTAGTTCGGTAATATTAATAAAGAAAATTGCAATGAGATTATTTACCTGGTGCACCAGTTGTCGTTGCTGACCTAGTTGCGTAGTCATGATGTTTGGTCTCATCCAGGGATGGGGCATCGCCTACAAAAACAGATAATATTAAATTTTAATTGTCAGTTTTTAAATATCATTGAACTAGTTCGGTAATATTAATAAAAAAAATTGCAATGAGATTATTAATTACCTGGTGCACTAGTTGTCACCGTTGGGACTGTTGCCCTGTCTTCCTCTCTGGTGGTAAGATCCTCAAGGGAAACATTCTCTGTCATTTAAACAAAAAACGTTATAAGGATAACCATCAAGGTATAATTAGAAAAAATTATAAGTGGAAATTAATTACCGTCACGGTCCTCACTGATAGTAGCATTGTCGACCTAGTCCCCACTACAATGATCAGGTTGCACATGAGGATCGTCTACATCTGGCTCTAAAACTGGGTTATTTTCCTCGTCGTTAGTGATGCTCCCCTGATTTAAACAAAGTTGTTAGACATTAAATTTATGGACGAAAACAAACATATTGAAAGGTTAATTTTTTACCTTATCAGGCATTCTGGATCTTGGGACCTGCCCCAAGCTTCTGCGACGTTCAACTACGACTTGATAGCCGAAATGGAAAGCGATATTTTTATCTTCCTCTGTAGTTTTTGTTCCGAAGTCATCACCCTACATTACATATGATTGTGTATTTTTAATCATATTTGATAGGATTACAAAAACGTTGGAAGGAAATACAATTAATTATAAGATGTTTAGCTACTTAATTACAATTCTTGCGGCTAATTTCAAGTAGCCGCCCTGGCCTAGCTTGTGATGGCCATTTTTTTCAATCCTAGCTTTGGTTTCCTTTGAGGTTTCAGGCAACCTAGGATCAAAATATTGAAGTCATATATGACGTAGCACACTTTTATTTTAGACATAGAGAAAATTCAAGCTATTGAATTAAAGTTGTAATTTACCTTGCGGGTCCAGTTGGCATTTTTCCTTCTTTCTTTGCCCTTTTCTCTTTTCCGTCATGGATGAGTTCTCTCCACTCACTCTCTGGAACTGTGAGAGGATGCTCGTATCTATGGTTAAACTGCAATTTCGTCCTATAGGTGTCCCTGGTATATTTCAAATATTTGCCGGCTACCCGAGCCACCGCTGTTCTGTCAAATGTGCCGACCCCAAAAAGGGCTTCTAGATAATCTAGAAGTTCTTTTTTTAGGTTGGAATTCTGGGAATTCCACCCTGTGCGTATGGTTGGGCCAAAAATTACCAACGCATGGCTCTCCAAAAACCTGTATAACTCATTGTTTCCTACACAGAAAAAAAAGATATTATCATTAATTTAAAAATAAAAATCATGATAAATATGTTTTAGATAGAGTACATGAAATAGTTAAAATATTAAAATTTACCTGGGAGTTGTACGTGCTTTATAGGGACACCTTCATCATTCACCAATAACGTGCCATTAATGGTCCCTGTGGAGCTGACACGTGTAGCTCCAGGAAACGCAATAATGTAGTTGGCCATATCAGCCTCATCATTGCCAACACGTTCAGCGGTTGGCTGGGTGTCTTCTTGGGAAGGGTGTGTTTCTTGGATGGCACCTAAAGGAGTAGAAAGTGTATGAGAGGGTTGCTGGGCAATCTCTTGCCCTTTTGTCCCACTACCACCAACACCGGGTTCAGCAAGTGCCAGAAAATGCTACATACAAAAGAACTTTTTGTTAGTTTAGTCAATGTAAAAATTAAAAATCAAACTATCACAATTCATCTCATGCAGAACAAAAAAAATATCCTTTGACTTTTTATTATTACCCGATATGTTTAGCTGGCTCATAAGTTTTTTTATCCTCTCTTCAAGCTTCAGGTTGGAGGCATCGCCTATCAGCAGTATTAAATTCGACTCTGCATTCAACAGGCCTTTTCGCAACAAGATGACTCGGGAGATGTGGATGAAGAAGCTCTTCCTCAAAGAGGGAATCATCAGGCGTACCATGGCTAGGTGTCTGCATATTTGAACAAAATTAATATTATTTCAATTATGTAAATAACTAAAATACCTAAAGATAGAGCAATGCTAGCACTTTACATGTTCTTCCATTGGCCTCTTTCCGCGATCATCCCATCTCGGGGTTGTTCCTGCACTGCTCTGATCAGTCTGCCACATTGCAATAAAATTATAAATGTAAAAACTTGAAAACAATATCTAACTTGAAAACACAAAATGAAAACTGAAATAATTTCTAATAAGACACCGGATGACAGAGTTAGAGTTTCAAATATGCCTTGCATTGAATTCAATCCTGGAAACATGTCATTGCACATTAAGGCACCCAAACAAGAGACGAGTTGACAATGAAGACCTTATTGAATATATTGTTGGAGCAACTTCTAGTAAACTTGTTGTGAAGACCTTGAGGACATTTTTTGAGCAACATTGTTGAAGCTGATGGTATATCATTGTTGGAGACGATCTTGAAGGGCCTTGAAGTGAAGCTTTTGGAGCAACTATTGAAAAATCCTTAGAGCATTTAAGTAAGGCACTTTCTATCTTCCATCACCTTTTTCCTTTCAATATCCTTTAAACGATTTTGTTGATATTTAATGTTTGAAACTATGTTGCTAGGAAACGTGGGTTCGGGGACAGGGATGGGGACGGGGACAGAATTTTTTGAAACATGGTGCGTGGGTTCATCTGGGTATTTCTATATTAATATATATTATAATTTATATATCATATATAATATTATATTTTCTAAATTATAATTTATAAATTATAAATTTAATGACACTAATATAGTAATTTGTAAATTACTAATAATTTATAAACTTTAAACTTTAAAGATTTAAACATGCACATCATTCAACATTCAAGTTTCAACATTCGCATGTGACATTTGTCATTGAAATTTCAAAATTTCTAGTTTGATAATATCATGATTCATATATGATATCAAGTGCAAATTGGAGCTCAGTTTACATATTAATAACTTATAAGAAATTAGAATCATGATTAAAAATTTCAAAATATATGTCCATTGTCATACTAAATTCAAAATTTGCCTCAAGGCATCTCCAAATGGCAAACTTTAAACATGAACTAGGAAATTTTGATATACTAAAATAAAAATAGCTAAAGCCTAATAGTGAGAAATGGCTTCCTCAAGCCATATCATCAGCATCCATGTCATCAGCATCACTTAGATCTTCACTTAGCATGCTCTCCAAGTAGGAATCACTGTCATCTTGAGGTTCTGGCTCATCCATAGCAATTTGAGGATGGATGCTTGTGGTAAGTCTACGCTTTCGCTGGGTAAGTTATGAACGTATGATTCATGGATAGGTAGGTATGTTTTAAGGTTTAATTTTTTTTTTTTAAGTTTTAACTTCCCCCTTTATAATTGACTATAGCCTATGGGGATGGATAGGCTACTTTGTCCTCCGTTGGGAAATTTAATTATAAGAGAACATTACAATTGGAATACTGTTCACTTCCACTGCTGTTTTGTATAATATTTCATAGTAGTCCCAAGGCAAAAAATTCACAGAATTAAGATCCAGGAAACCTCTGGTTAAGAGATTAAATTTTTGTTACATTTAAAGTCAAAGTCAGCAGAAATTTCTTCACCAGTAACTACTCTGTCTAAGCCATGCCTAGTATGATAGATATGCTATTTGTCCAGTTTTGCATCATAGTCATAGTAGCTACAACACCTTTGGTGTGAAAAAATAATCCCTCTTGGAAATTAGGCTGTGTATGTCCAGATTGTATTCGATCAACCCCATGCCAATAAACCTGTAGGAAGCATTTTATACATCTACTATAACAGAGCTGTAACTTTAATGTCTAAGAATTCTTTACCATTAAAAAATAGACATGTTTATTTCTGAGGTTTGATCTTTCTAAATATGCCAGACCAATTCATCCAAATAGCATACCAATTCATTTGAATCATTTAAGTTTTAACTCTTAAGTTTTAAAATTTAATTGTAATTTGTATGTTTTAAAAAATAGTTAGAAGCAATACCATTTAAAAACTAAGGTTCTCAGTCCTTGGCATTCCTTCACCTGGGCCTAGGGGCACACTAGAATAATTTCACACTAAACCATGCAAACTTAAAAGTAACTTAATAGATCCATAAAGTAATAATAATCATAATTCCTAATTTCCTATTGTACGATATGATGCAAATTATTCAAACATGAAGCAATGAAGACATGCAATGTCTGAATTTCAAGATTGATGAACCAATACAAGAAGTTATAAACTACAACTTTGATTCAATACTTTGTGTCCTCACTCCAGGAAGGAATCTAGTTTGTAGTACAGAACATGCATCTTGTATTATCAATTCTTAATTGACAACAACTAAAGGTCATCTACCTCATCAATTCCTTCCCATTTTGTGTTTTTATGTTATATTCCTTATAAAAGTGTCAAATTTATCTCAAAGTAAGCAACCACTGAATAAAATAAAAAATAGTTGAGATATGATTGAGAAATGGTAATTTATTTCTTGAAAGGATCTTCATGATTTCTTTGGTTGTTTTTCATCTCAAGAAACAATAAATGACCTAAGAAACTATCGTGATGTAATATAAGAAACAACACGGTGCAATGGCCATTTTCAAAGCCAAATGATGTCCATTGAGGACATGGCCTTTATTTGTTTCCTGTTTCATAGGAGTTTCGGGTAGAAATGGAACTTTGTTGTACCATTTCCAGTAGTAAAAAGGGAAAACCTTCTTTTTCCATGGGAAATAATTTACCTTTCCTTTTTCAAGATAATATAAATCACAAAAAATATGAACTATACTGCACACATTCTTGGATAATGTGAAAGTGGAAAAGGAATACCCTACACAAGTGATGCACACATGTACATTTTAACACTAATAGATTTTTGTAGTTGAAATGCAATGCTTGTTTTCATTTAAATGTAGGATTTTTAAAGCAGGGAGAAATAATGGCTGCCAAATTAATAAGCGTTTCTTTGGGAAAAATTTAAATTTTGTATTGGGTGATGAAGATAATAGAGGGTATTGAATCTTGATTCTTGACATCTAGAGAGAACCCTACAGCCTAACACAATCCAATGGAATTGACCAAAAAAACCCAAATAGAGTCAACCCTACTATAGGAGGAAGGGCCTGTAGTAAGAACTTACCATTTTGCAAGAGTTGAGGGTGAATGTTGTTATGCAAGAGCTGAGGGCGAATGTAGGGTGAATTCTGTTCTGCAAGAGCTCAAGGCGAATGCTGAGGGTGAATGATGTTCTGCAAGAGCTCAGGGCGAATGCTGAGGGCGAATGCTGTTCTACAAGAGCTCAGGGCGAATGTTGAGGGTGAATGATGTTCTGAAAGAGCTGAGGGAAAATGCTGAGGGTGAATGCTGTTCTGCAAGAGCTAAGGGTGAATGTTGAGGGAAAATGTTGTTCTGCAAGAGCTGAGGGAAAATGCTATTATGCAAGAGCGGAGGGTGAATGCGTGCGTGCTATTAGACGTTAATGTAGCTATTGCGACGGATATAAGTTTCGTATTTTTAATAAAATAATTTTTATGTAGCGCACATATAAGTTTCGTATTATTATGTAGTGCGCATATAAGTGTCATTATACCAATGGCAGAAAAAGCGTCACTATTGCGACGGATGCCTCCAAACATCGCAATTGCGACACTTAGACATTGTGTCGCACTTGCAACGTTTGGAGGCAGTCGTCGCAATAGCGACGCTTTGGGGCATAGTGTCGCAATTGCAACGTATTCCTCCAAACGTCACAATTGCGACACGTTGTCTAAGTGTCAGTATTGTAACACTTTTCTATAAACGTTGGTATAGCGACAATTTCAGGCGGGATTGAAAAAATTTGGGGAAATTTCCGACATTTGGTCAAAAGTGTCGAAACCAAGTGTCGGAATTTCCCCCAAATGTAGTAGTGTGAAGTTGTATGTAAGTTCTATGACACTCTTTATAGTCCATATGATAAACATTCTTATGGTGCAAACCATATATGGAAATATGATGAAACAACTTTACAGGCAGGAAGGAATTGTGGCATGTGGGTAATTTCCAAGAGAGGGTGCTGAAACGTGCCAAATATTTTTCCTAAGAGCAAGGATTGGAGAACCATTTTATGTTGTTTCAATGCAATTGGTACTTCAATCCCGGGATTTTATCTATTCAAAGGTAAAAATCAGCTGAAAAAATATATACAAAACTGTGAACCAGGTGCATGCATGGTTGCACATCCCCATGCATGGATGACTAAAGAATTTTTTTAAATTGGCTTTGCCACTTTGCTACATTTTTTCTAGGTGGTGTCTCACCTAATAACAGACACCTATTGATATTAGATGGCCATGGAAGCCACATGGTTGTACAAATGATTTGGGCATTGACATTTTAAAATTTCCAATCATACCACTCACATGTTGCAACCCATTGATGTTAGTGTGTTTGGCCCTTTCAAGAACTATTTCAGGTCAGAGCGTGCTGCATGGATGGAAAAGAATCCAGGGATTGAGGTGAAAAGGTTCGAGCTAGCAAATCTTGCAAGTAAATATTTTAAAAGGGCTCTAACACCATCAAATATCAAGGTTGGATTTAGGAGGACAGGAATCTGGCCACTAAATTATGATGTTACTATGCATGATACTAGTTTTAGCCAGGAATTTCATGTGGATGGTCAAGAAGAAGGGCATGCCCAAACAGATGTTGAAGTGCAAGAAGAAGTAGATTAACAAGATGATGTGGTTGAAACTGGTAATATAATTTCCCTCTCTCAAGGAAAGTTATATTCTAATGATGATGAGAATGTATGTGAAACACAATATATTCATCAACAAATTTCTACCAAATCAAGCACATGAAACTTTTGTTACTGATATTGTTAATAACATTTTTGAACATGCAGTTGAAAATGCAGATGTAGTTGAAAATGAAATTGATGATATTGTTAATGACATTGAAAATGGACTATTGACATTGTCAGGCTAAGTAAATCCACCATCATGGCTGGAAGAAGCCATGATTAATTTGAACAAACACAGAGTCTCAAGAACCATTGAACAAAGCATGAACATGCCTTCACAACCAGCTGAATTGAAAAGTGAAATTGTTCATTTTTTTGTGGACAATAGATCAATGGAAGAAGATGAAGCACATAATGAGGCATTAGATGAAGATAACAATATAGTTCAATCAATTGTCACATATACTAAAATCCAAGTGCCAAGCAATGACATGCTGGTTGGGGGGGGGGAGAAGCGTGGGTGGAGAAGTTACTTAGGTGGTTCCTAAAGCTACCAGTAGAAAGAGTTTCAATGAAAAATAAGCAAGGAACACACGGTAGTCTTCATTTGGGCCGAAGCTCATAGTTACTCACCTCATAAGACTATATAAAACTCTTAGTTGAGTTAGAAAAAAAAAATTGAAATTCAGGAATTAAAACAGAAAAAAAAGGATCTAGCCAAGGAGAAGAAGGCAGCAAGGACTATTGCAGGCTTGAATCAGAGAGAGAAAGGCAAGAGAAGGAGCAAAAAAAAGAAATTTCAAGACAAGAAAAGTAAGCAAGAAAGGCTAAACAAATGCTTGAAAAGGAACAAGGGATGACTTATATGGTTGACATAAATGCAAGCACAGTTGATGAAACCATGGAAATTTCCAACACATTGGACAATATTGCAAATAATACACCATTATTCCAAGACCTCATAAACATTCAAGTGCCTCACTATCAAAATGGGGGATGGGGGTTTACCCACTTGCCTTATTCCTACCACAGGAGGTGTGAATTCAATGTATGCTCATCACACACCTCCACTTAACACAAATGTGAGGTATGGGTACTCAATTCCTCATGGTTGGAAGAGACAAATTGGTCTCAATTATATGGCAACAATCAACCACATCCTAATCAACCCTTCTTATTAAGGCCAACCTACTTGGATCAATCAAAAAACTCAGGGTTTGGCACTAAAGATTCTCAAGGCCATAAAGAATAGGGGAGTTATATATTTTTGGTTGTAACCACATTATGATGTGGATTTTGGATGGAATGTCTATTTTTCTTGTCACATGAAGGTTGATTTATTCCATACTGTATGCGGTATTGTAGCCAAAATCAATCTTAGAAGGAACATCTATAGTCTATTATAATGGAAAATTATGACAGAATGACATGAGAATGTTGTTAGTTATGTTATTTTTTTGATATTGTATACTGCTACTTTTGTTAGTTTATGAAGATTTTATAAATTTCTATATGTTTGGAATTTTTTATCTAAATAGATCTAATATTTCCTGTCTACTACACTAAGTATAATTCAAATGTTTTCATCATACTTCCCAAACCATATCTCACATATATATTCACACACAACATGCAACAAAGCATACCTCTTTATACAAACTTCATTCATACGGATAGTAACATCTATCTTAGAAGGAACATGTATAGTATATTATAATGTTGTTAGTATTGTTAGTTATTTGGTAATGTATTCTATTAGTTGTTCCTGAACACATAGGATGGCATCATTACACACTACATAACTTAGCTAACGACACAAAAGAAACTGTGAATAGTTTTAAAGCAGCGCCAAGGCACATATATAGTCTATTATAATGTATAATTCTGACATAGTGGCATGAGAATGTTGTTAGTTTTTTTATACTCTATGTACCCTCACTACATCACTACACCCCTTCATAAAACATACCCTCACCATACAAATCACAATATCATCATATCTACAACACAACTCTCATAATCAATCATCCCTCTCGAGTATCAATATAACAACCAAGAGTCAATACAACACTCACTCAAACATACAACAAATATGCTCACAAAAAATCTCTCGCTCAACCATATGCAACATGACAACAATGATCTCTACACATCACTACACCCCTTCATAAAATATACCCTCACCATACAAATCACAATATCATCATATCTACAACACAACACTCAAAATGAATCATCCTTCTCGAGTCTCAATACAACAACCAACAATCAATACAACATTCACTCACACAAAAAACAAATATTCTCACAACAACTCTCTCACTCATCCATATGTAACATGACAACAATGATCTCTTCACAAAACTCACTCACAATTACAAATCTTCAATATAAAATGTAGAGTATGTATATAGCTCTTTGCTACATGTGACACTTTTTCATAACTTCTTTGAAAAAATAATAATTTCAACATACATAATGATTTGTATTAACTAAGTTTAGTTAATCATCCCTATCCAGTCTTGATATAATAGCCAACAATCAAGATAACGATCGCTCACACATACAAAAAATGTGCTCACAATAACTCTCTCATTCAGCCATATGCAACATGAAAACAATGATCTATACACAAAACTCACTCACAATTACAAAGCTTCAATATAAAATGCAGAGTATGTATATAAATATTTGCTACATGTGACACTTTTCCATAACTTATTTGCAAAAAAAAAAAATTCAGCATACGAAATACCAATATAAAACCCTACAATAACTCAGTTAATGCAAATCACAATATCATAATCTCTACAACACAACTCTCAAAATCAACCATCCCTCTCGAGTCTCACTACAACATCCAACATTCAATACAACAGCCAACAGTCAAGACAACAATCACTCACACAAAAAAAAATATGCTCACAACAACTCTCTCGCTCAGCCATATGCAACATGACAACAATGATCTCTGAACAAAACTCACTCACAATTAAAAATCTTCAATATAAAATTTAGAGTATGTATATAGCTCTTTTCTACATGTAACACTTTTCCATAAATTATTTGAAAAAAAATAATGTCAGCATACAAAATTCCAATACATAACCCTACCAGAAACTCAGTTAATACAAATCACAATATCATCATCTCTACAACACAACTCTAAAAAAAAATCATCCCTCTTGAGTCTCAATACAAAAACCAAAATTCAAGACAACATTCACTCACACATACAACAAATATTCTCACAAAAACTCTCTCGCTCATGCATATGCAACATGACAATAATGATCTCTACACAAAAATCACTCAAAATTACAAAGCTTCAATATAAAATGCAGAGTATGTATATAGCTCTCTAATACAATAGACACTTTGCCATAACTTCTTTGTAAAAAAAAATAATGCCATCATAAAAAATGCCAATACATAACCCCACATAAACTCAATTCATACAAATCACAATATCATCATCTCAAAAGCACAACTCTCAAAATCAATCATCCATCTCGAGTCTCAATACAACAGCCAACAATCAAGACAACATTCACTCACACACACAAAAAAAATCACAACAACTCTCTTGCTTAACCATATGCAACATGACAACAATTATCTCTACACAATACTCACTCACAATTACAAAGATTCAATATAAAATGAAGAGTTTCTATATAACTCTCTGCTACACATGACACTTTTCCACAACTTCTTTGAAAAAAAATAATGTCGGCATACAAAATGCCAATACATAACCGTACAATAAATTGAGTTAATACAAATCAAAATATCATCATCTCTACAACACAACTCTCAGAATCAATCATCCCTCTCATGTCTAAATACAACAACCAACAATCAAGACAAGATTCACTCATGCATACAACAAATATGTTCACGAAAACTCTCTCACTCATCCATATGCAACATGACAACAATGATATTTTCACATCACTACACCCCTTCATACAATATACCCTCACCATAAAAATCACAATATCATCATCTCTACAACACAACACTCAGGATGTGTAACTCTCAGAATATGTTGAAAGAGGAGAAAAAAAACTAATGACATTTAAACTCTTATAACAATAGTTGTTGAAAGAGGAACGAAAAAAATGAAAGACAAAAAACAGTGATTCCAACAATTACATTCTCACCATGGAGAGGAGGGAAACACAACATATCAACTATTCAAACCTTTTACCGCAAACAGAGCTAGCCAGAGCTAAATATTCACCCCCAATTTCAAATTCGAGCCCCTACCAAGATAATTGAAATATGAAATGACTAACAACCACCATACTCGCAATAAAAACAAACCATATAATGAAACATAACATATTACATTATCAGTCTTCCAGAATAGCAATATTAGTCTTCCAAACCTATTACATATTACATTATGCAGCATAGCAAGCTAAATATTCACCCCCAATTTCAAAGTCGAGCCCCTACCAATATAATTGAAATATGAAATGACTAACAACCAACACACTCACAATAAAAACACACCATATAATGCAGCATAACATATTACATTATCAGTCTTCTAGAATATTAGTATCAACAACAATATCAGTCTTCCAAACCCTTAATCAAAACATATTACATAATTCTTCCAAACCCTTAATGCATCATATTACATATTACATTATGCAACATAGCAGAACAATGGTATCAACCTTCCAAACCCATAAAACAACATTATAAACCTTTCAAACCGCAACTAAATCTAAATATCCCCAACAAAAAATTTCAGTGTTGAAAAACACAACCACAACTAGAGAGCCAAATATTCCAACAACAACTTTAAGTGTTGAAAAACACAGAAGGCGGCTGGTAGGAATAGAATTCCTACGAGGGAGATGCAGAAGCCAGCTGGAGAGCCGCAAAATTCAATCAAACTAAACCTCACCATACCTCGCCATACCTCACCATTAACTACAACAAACACATAAATTAGTAAAAACCCACCACAAAAATGCAAAAAAACACAAAGCAATTGAACAATTATCTGAACCCATAAACCTGCTCGAAACTCCCACTGGCTCTTCGAAAACAACATTCAAGCCACTTGTTTAAGAACTCCTACAACAAAGAATCATTTATGAACTCCTACAAACAAAAACACCCAACGACCAATCTCACAATGCCAAAGAACAGTCTCACTGCAATGCCACACAACCAAGAACCATTGAAGAACGAAATCAAACGAAATAATCAAACGAACAGGTTGAAAATGGTGAACCAGGTGAACAAGCACTAGTGCTTCAAACACCAGCCATCGACGGAGTTCACTGCCCACACACCAGGTCCATACAAGAATGCACAGGGAACAATAGTCATGGTGATAAACACAACAGAAGAAACCCTAAACAGAACTTTAACGTTGCAATTTCATAATCCCACCAACCAGGACAGGTGAATTAATCCAGTCAACATGTGTCGTACACTCTTCACGGTAAAGTCCATATGGTTTTATTGCATGGAATGGAGGGTGCGCAAGTAATGGCGTCCCTCCCCTATATAACTTCATGTTTCAACAATGAATCATTGATAGATACATTAAATCCATCATGAAAAGTGCATTTGGTCTAGTGAATAAAATCATTTAGATTCTTTTCTAATTTGTACCATATTGTTTCATTATGGAGTGTGTTGTACAAGAAACAATCTATTAATGTGCTTGCACATAGTACATGTCATGTGTCAAAGCAAAACATTAAGAATTTAATTTTTATTGTATTATTTGGTTGGCATGAAATTTTATTAGTTTTGTAAATACGTTAATTTCATTTTTTAACATATATATTTACATATTTATGCACTATGAATAAAATGCATTATTTAGAAGCGAGAAAAAGTGTGAAGGTATATTTGATCACTTCTTTCTATTGAATTTAAATGGAACTCAATACTTTGGTTGATAAATTATCAAAAAATTGATTCTAAATTTTAGGACATCATGCTAGATTATTTTGCTTGAGTTTAGAAACAGTTTATTTGTCAACATTTTTTTCTTGGATTAGTTTATATGTATTATATGTAATATTTTGAGGCATCCCATATACAAACCCCAACCGCTTGTTGAAAAATGTGTAACTAGGTTCGGTCTTCATAAGTATGAAATGTATTCTTGTAAATTGTAAATTATAAAATGGAAAGAAACATTACAAGGAGAAGACCCTCTAGTAGACATTATAAAAGAGGTTTTTAGTGTTATAAAATTGGAGAAAATTGTCAAAAAAACATTTTCTACAACATCCATTTTTGGTAACAGAGGTTTTGACGAAGCTACTAATGTAAATTCAACACAACTAAAAAAACTAGGCGACCAGAGGTTTTTATGGATGTTTTTCTTATTGGTGTGTGCTTTATGTTTGAACGCACCGGTGCATTTTAAATGGTACGCACCGGTGCTATAAACATACAAAGCACCAGGATGGAAAAAAAATTAATGAAGTCCCAGGGCATTTACATACGCAACGTTTTGGTGCATGTCACCAAAAAATACCCACTGAGTCGATAGAAGGTGCATGCACTGGTGTTATTTGGATAATAGTTGTAAATCACCAAGGCATTTAATGTAAACAATACCAGTGCGTTACAAATATGAATGCACCGGTTCATGCACCTTCTATTCACCTGGTGCCTATGGGTTGTGTACATGCCCCGATCCGTTAAGGTGTAAAAATGCACTAGCGCGTTAAAGGCAAACCATATCGGTGCATGCAATGCCTATCCGCTTGGTGCGTATTTGCTGGTGACACACACCAAGTGTTCTAATTGGTATTGGTATTTGGTACAGTGATAATAGGTTGTATCAACGCACTGGTGTGCAGTATCATACACACGCACTGGTGCACAGTATCATACAAACACACCGGTATTCATTTTCTATTTTTTAGAAACATCGACCTATGACAATGCAATTATTGTGATTTTTTAAAATTCATTATTCATCAAAAGGTGACACATATCTTATAAAAGTATTCATATCAATTCAATTTTTATTAGTGCATTTGAATGTGATATTTGGATGAATTTTTTAGATCATCAAATTTCACATATCTTCATTATAATATTTAATCATCCATATATTTAATCAGTGGTTTAACATTTCACAACAACAATGGAGAACATAATATAATAAATTAAAACATGTTTTATATATATATATATATATATATATATATATATATATATATATATATATATATATATATATATATATATATATATAAGAGACTCTTTGTCATACAAAATGGGACAACTATTGGTAACTCTTTGTCTTTCAATTGGTACATTATGTCCATTACATTAAACAGAATGTTTGATTTCACAGACAATTATTTAAAAAAATATAACACCTTTCTTTGATATCCAAACATATTGATCATCATTCTTCGTTGGAACTGATGTCACTACTTGAGCTACTTCCATGACTTGGGTTATTTGGAGGAATGTTTTGTTCATTGTGTTGATTGTTTTCTTCTTCTTCAAGTTCCATCTACAAACATAAAAATAAAGTGTAATGAGTGTATCTACATTGGTGAGAGGAATGAAAATTGCAATATTAAATAATATACATCAATGTAAATCTAAAAGAAATACACCATAGCAAGAATTGACTCGTGAACTATACACATTCTTTAAAAACCAAATTTCATGCCTTCTTTTAACAATTCTTTTGTTGGCGCAATTCCATACTTTGTTTCCTGCAATTTTTATACCCCATAACAAATCATACATTTAATATATAAAAAAAATATGTTCCTTTAATTATAGACGAAGCTAAGTAAAACAAGATAGATACTTACAAATTCCACAATTAATTTTTGATATGCCAACATATACTAATAACCCATATTTAACCCAATGTCAATCAATTCTTATGATGGTTCTTATTTGTATGTTAGCACCTGTTTGAAGACATTAAATGATGATTTCTGTAAAACAACTTAAAATATACAAAAGCGAAATCTAGGTAAGTTGTTATAAGGAAGTAACAATTACTCACAAACTTACATATCAACCCTTTTCTTCCTTGTCGTCATGTTTTATGTGCTGAATGGGTTCCATTTTCTTTTCTTCTCTGCAAGAAAATACTTTAAATTTAATATTTAATGCTAAATTATTTATTTAGTGTACCTAATTGAAAATTTTAATGATCGCATATTACATTTGAAGCATGTTGTTGTTGAGATGGCTCCTTGTGCGATGCAATTATGTCCATTTCTTTGACCATATTCTTGTACACATTTTTAGACATTCCTACTGACTTATTTCTGATATTAGCTCGTTCATCCTTTGATATTTTCATAATCTTCCTGAAAAAGTAACATGACAATAAACTTTATAATTTTTATATTGATATATGAAAACTAAATATAACAAAAGTGATATTTATAAATGATTTCTTTGTAGTAACATATACATATAATTCTAGAAAATCATTTAAAGGAATATTACTTTTTCACTACTTCTTTTTTGTTGTTGTATGTTTTTGCTATTAAAAGTATGACATGTCTCATTGACCAATTCTCTAGAAACTCTTCCTGTAGTTTTAAAAAAAATGGTTCTTGGAATCATTGGATTTATTTTTGTATTGTAAGTGGAAAGAACGTCTATACAATTGTTCCTAGATCCCTCAAAGTTTTGTAAAAGTTTTCCCTGTTTCGTTATCCTCCAACACCACTCCAGATGAGCTAAGGAGAAATTCATTTTCATTTGCATGTTCTATTTTTTTGTTTTCTTAGAAAAACATTCATTTCCTTCGTTGTTGGTCCTTGTAGAACATTAAATATATTTGAATTAATAGATTGTTTGAAGTATGTTATCTAATATTTTTAAGTATGTTATCAATGGAAATTCAAAAAAGAAACTCATATTGGATCAATAGTATTTTTCATTCACCTGATTCATCCTTCTACAATTTTTCCATGAAGCTTTTACACTCTTCTGGTCTTAGATCAGAAAGAATCTTATCGAACTTCGTCATTTTGTGGCTCTACATGACACACACTAAACAATACATATGAGTTAAACTTGCATATAGTTCAAAAATAATAACTTTTGTAAAGAATTTACAAAGAACTTGCATTTTTTTCTTTTCTTGATGTGCTATCAATATTTTTGTTATTTGAACTCTTGTCAGACATTTTTTTATTAATATAAAACATGTACCATTCATTAATATATTTGATAAATAAATCACATACTTTTTAGGTAAAAAAAAACAAGAAAATGGTGTGTCTATCTAAATTAAGCACCCAGTGCATTTATATTTTTAACTGCACCGATGCGACTTTCACCACTTAAGCACTGAAAACGGGAAAAAAATTAAACGATAATGGTGTGATATGTTATATAAATGCACTATCACTACAATAGCAACACTATATGGTTCTCTTTGTCAACTGGAGACCCGGTGCGTTATATTAATACAGGAGCACTGATTAACATAAACATAAATGAATGGAAAAATGATTTTATCAAACAATGTTTTTTTGTCAATATGCGCCCAGTGCATAATGCTAAAAGTGTGTGATATTAAATAGGGTGCACCAATTAACAAAAGTCATTTTTTTAAAAATCGGGCAAGGGCCGACAGGGATTGGGATCTGACTCTGCAAGTGGTCCCATGGGTTAGATGTCAAATGCCTATATATATAGTAATACAAACCCTATAAATCTAAAATGAAAAGCCCTAATTGTGATTTTTTGCAGTCACATAAACAAGAAGAAGCAAGGGTTTAACGTAAGAATGGATTTTTTTGTTTTTTTAATGAATTTTAATTAAATATAAATAGGAATAGAGATTTTAAATGATTTTATTAGTAAAATGCACAGTAAAATTTAAAGTATTTACCATGCATGTATTAAATGTAACAGAAACTGTAAAAAAAAACAATTATTACAGTAAAATTTAATTTTTTACTATACTACAGGGTTTTTGTGGAATCACCAGATGTTTCAAATTCCAATTCTATGAATAGTGTTGTTGTTCAAAAATATTTTGCTGCTCCATAGTGCTCTCTTTCTCCAGGTATGCATATCATGCAGATCCATCCCTGAATTTTTTTGCAAAAATAATGAATAAATTTTACTATTTAAAGAACATTCTATGAAATTAGATTTACGAAAATCATTTGCTGCTCATTTTTCAGTTTACCTCTTTATTGTTTTCACTTCAAAAAAATAAATTTACATTTTTTTCCCAACATTCAGTGTGTTGGTTAACTAACCGCACTGGTGCATCCGGTAACAAAACCTGGTGCGGTTAACAATACATTAGCACTGATAACAATAACTACTTTTTTAATGCACCGAAATTACTTTTAGGTATGTACACCAAAATTTATTGTTGATTTTGCTCAAATGCAAGGAGAAAATCTCATAATTATATCAAATGGACAATTCTTCTAAATCCAACTCATTCCATAATATTTCTCAAAGTCCATCACAGAGTTCTCCCTATCCATCTCTAAACATAATTACTTCAAATTTTATTTATATTTTCATTATCTAATTGAATTTATTTATTTTATCCATGTCAATCAGATGAATAAAATTAATGTATAAAAATTTGTAGGTTCATGCAGATTCAAAATCAAGTTTAGATGGAAAAAATATTCAAACGATTTCAAAATGTCAGAAGCTCTTACCAGGAGCAACATACGACAAGGCATGATTAGTAGATGAAGATGGATAACTGCTTCACCCTACCAATTGTAACATTCCATATTTTAGCCACAATTCTGGGACAATGATGTTAATAATTGTTTGGTATAATGTAATTATTTCAATGTAAAACCAATTAATCATGTATTAACGTGCTTGCTAATTGATATCATCAATATTGTACTAATCATGTTCAAATATATTTTTTGAAATTATTAGGATTCTAATGATGATGAGTAACCTACGTACCATCTTCCATTGCACTCCATGACAATGTCAAATCAAGAGAAGGCCGAATAAAGAGAAAAACTCAGAGAGGAACGATACCAAGAATGGTTGAATCAACCACCTATTCAATTTCCACTACATCCAGATTTAGCAATTAGGAATGACTACAAAAATAGTAGTTCTTCACAAGTTGGAAATGGAGGCAATCAAATAGAGGTTGGTATGGATGATTAATTAAGGGTTGCGACTTCCATGGAGAAATTGTTTTTATATGCATTCTAGAATGATGATCAGCTAGGGGATGATGCTCATTTCGCTGATACCTTTTTCGAAAGCCTTAAAGTTTCTTCCACCACCCCTCTCTTTGGACCTGGAAGTCAGTCAAAGTCTACCCAATTGGGGACAACGATGTTAATATACAACTTGAAAGAAAAATTTGGCTTGTTGAATGCATGTTTCTTGGAAATTTTGAGGTGATTGACCATCAAGTCCCTTATATTTTGAGAAATATTGTCACACAATCAACATTACAAATGGTCAATTTTATGAACGTTAATAATTATTGGCATTGTACATTTAATATTTTCCACCAACTACATGTTATTCAAAGATAAGGTTCTTCTGAGTGATAATGTCTTACTTGATAACTACGAAGAGGCAAAGTAATTGTTGAAAATGTTGGGTTTTGAGTACATATCACATCATGCATGTCCAAATGATTGTATTCTATATAGAGGAGAATATGTAGACAAAGAGATATGACTGAAATGTGGGCATGATAGGTATGATAAATAGAAAAGAAGGGTAAATCACATGGTCCTCCTCTTAATATATTGAGGAACATGCCTATAATCCTAAGGATTCAAATGATCTTTCGTTGCAAAGAATTAGCTATGTTGCAGGGATGGCCCTAAAAATTCAAGGATGAAGTACGAAGTCTACGTCTTAGCATAGCCGTGGATGGAATCAACCCATATTCCCTCCATAACACCAACTATTCTATTTGACCTGTAGTAGTGATCAATAACAATATCCACCCATGGTTGTCTATGAAGAATAAAAATCTTATGTTGGCTCTCATAGTCCCTGGTAGAAGATAAGTGAAGAATATAGATGTCTACCTACAACCACTAGTAGATGAATTGAAGGAATTATGGGATGGGATAAACATATACGATGTATCAAGACCCATTGTAGAAGAGAGGAGTTTTACGTTGTATGGCATATGTTCTTACACCACACATGATTATCCAAGCTTAGGATTTTTCTATGGTAAATTACATGTTTATTGATTTCTTTATATATGTAACAATATTCTTTCGCATATTAATTTAATTTTTTGTAATTTTTATGATATTCATGATATTATTTAACGTGCCACACATATTGTATACAATAATTTTGCAAGTCTTGTAACAAAATGGTATTATGGATGTAAATGTTCTGGACCTTCTCTGAAATCTAGATGATCTAACGACCTACGAAAGCCAGTATATGACTAATCTAGGGTATTCCTACCAGAAGAACACCTTACAGAAGAGAAAAATCTGCTTTCAATGGTAAATGAGAGAGAACCCAAAGGCATGCAATAACGATAACATTTTAATTGCTTAGAGCATATGAGAGAGCGAAGGAGAAAAAGTTCATAGAAATGTTCGATTCAAATGGGGAGCCTATGTTCGATCATCCATAATTCTTCGAGAATCAACACCTATGTTGAGATATTTTCCATTGGGATGAAAAGGAAATCTATCTTTTATAACCTTCCATATTGGGAGCATCTTAAGATTTCCCACTTAGGAGATACCAAAAATTTATTTAAAAATGTTTCATATTCTTTATGGAGGCACATATAATCGATAAAAGTGACACATTGGCTATTAGGAAAGATCTTATTACTTCAAAAAGTAAAAAGAAACACTGGGAAATAAAATTAGAAAGTACAGGAGAGGCTGGTCCCTCTAATTGTTATTTCAAAGAACGTAATGTCCCATGGATTTAAAAAATATATGATATTTCTTTGGAAAAGGAAGTTATAATGGGTGTGAGGATTTCATCTTCATATGGGTCTTCAGTATGACATTGCTTCACCGTGGAAGACCATTTGTCGGGGTTGAAATCACATGACCATTTGAATCTTCTAACAGTACATATAATGTCAAAAGCATGATTTTATTTTTTGTTATATTAATAATTTTTATCCCATGGGATCATAAAACATAAAAAAATTTGTATGCATGTGTTTATGACTTTGCAGTGTCATTATCCTTTGTTCATGCGTGGGTGTGTGAAACTTGACTTCCCCTAAGACCTAGGATGTGTCATATCTAAATTATCTACATTTGTATGTTGGATCACATCTAAGGAGATTCATGTGGCTATCATTTCACGGTGGCGTCAAGAGATAGTTGAGATTGTTTGTATGTTTGAGAAGGAACTACCGACAAGTTTCATGGACTTGCACGTTCATCTTTTAATCCATCTAGTAGATGAGGTTGAATTAGTTGGGGTGGTTTCTTGTCATTGGATGTTCTTCTTAGAGAACTACATGAAAGTTGAAAGGTTTTGTTAGACAATGGGAAAAACCCGAGGGGTCTATGGCAGAGGGGTACATATCGTATGAGTATTTCTATTATGACAGTGAGTACATTAAGCAGATCGACAACACACTAGGTGCGGTGATTTAGGACGATGACAGGGATGAAGACAAAAGAGAAGGGGACCTTCTCTAAACGAATGGAAAAAGACGCTTGATAAGGAGTAAGTGACTTATAATTTTTCAAATTTATAGAAAGTAAATATTCACGTTGAACTTCGATATAATGTATATTTTGATCTCATATGTACTATGTCAGTTTGATTTCATTAGCGAATGCAGAAATTGAAGCAATCAATAAATTTGTTCTTTACAATTTCGAAGTGACACAACTATGGATCGCATTGTACAAACAAAAGAATATGAAATGGGATAGTGACAGGAAAGAATTCAAACGGTTGAATGGTAGAAGTGTGCCATATCCTTACCATTTAAAAGAAAATATGCCAATTATATGCCCTGACATTTGGGTTTCATACCAAGTTAGAGAGAAATACGGTGCAATCGGTCGTTACCTGCGTGCTGAAGAGGATGTGCTAAAAGTTGTGATTGGGTGCAACAACTCGGTAATAATCTATTTATGTACATTTTAAACTTAATAATGCACCTTTGAAATGTAACATCTATATTTTATATATTTTAACAGTTGGGTTATTAGACACATGACAGTATGATTTTTTTAACTATTTTATAGGTGCATTTTTTCCCATCTATGTGGGCATATGGACACCATTTTCGCACCGAAAATACCGATGATGTACACATGACACAAGTTTGTGGAGTGGAAGTCGAATCTAATCAATCTAGCCGAGCTAGCCACTGTGATCAAAACCTAGTATGAGGGACGTTAGGTTACTTCAGAAAGATACAAGAGATCATTGAAGTTGACTTCTCTTCTTTCCAATGTGTTATTTTTAGGTGCAAGTGGTGGGACGCCTTTGATCGGAATAATGTAAAGGAAGATAGCGATAGTAGGCTGATATGTATAAACTCTAGAAATATGTGGGATGAAGCTAAGGAGCATTATGTTTTCCCCAAACGCCGCAGCCAGGTGTTTTTTTACCTAGATGTGTTGGATAGGGATTGGTGGTTTGTATTGAGACATGACCCTAGATCAAAACATATTTTTGAGAAAAATAGTGTTATCATGCCAAGCGAGCTGGAAGATATTGAGGGTGATGGGAACAAAGACATATATGGTACATGTGTTATTTCATCATTTATACTATTTAAGATGAGTTTTTATAAAGAATATGACTTAACCATAATAATACTCTTTTTTTTCCAAACATTATAATATGTATTTTGAATTCATTGGTTTGCATTGTGCTAATGTTAAAATCATTTCACTTGATAATTTGCAATTATGTTGATCTCGAAAGCAATGCAATGTATCAAGTTTTTTTTTACGTCAATTCCTAAAATAACACAACTACTTGATTACTTTAAATGGTTTTTCATTATATCATTACTTAAATAAATGCACCATATATATATATATATATATGGTATACTGTTATTTTTGGTATGTAAGATCATAATAAACTAATGATAATTCTAAACATGAATTTATTTGCATTATTTTCTAACTTTATTTTTTTACAAATATTCATATTATTCTAGATTTATTATTTTACAATTATTTGTATTCTTACAAATTTACAATTTTACAATCATGGTAATTTAATAATATGTACGGTATACATTTTACAATTTTACGATGATTCAATTGTATGGGAGTTATGGTTCAAATTTGACAATTAATTTACAATTTGACAATTTTAATAAAATTGAATCATGACGATACGTACAATTACAATTACGATTTTACAATTTTACAATTTCACAATACAATTACAATTACAATTACGATTTTACAATTTTACAATTTCACAATACAATTACAATTACAATTACAATTTTACATACAATTACAATTTTACAATTTTACATACAATCACAAATAAAATTACAATTACAATCACAATACATACAATTACAATTACAATTTTACAATTTTACAATTACCAATACATTATATTTAATAAATGTCATGATTTAATATTAAAAATAAACATCATGACCATGATAACCATCGTACAAACATCATATTCTAAAATACACATTCAAATTCGCTAACATCATCTAATCATCGTGATCATGAACATATCTAACATGACCTAACAATATACACATCATGATGAACACCAACATGTAAATTAAGTACATCATCATGAACATAAAATACATGCACCATATATATATATATATATATATATATATATATATATATATATATATATAATGTCAAAAATATACAACTGTAATAGAACTGCGTATAAATGTAAATATCTAGTGTTACATCAATAATATAGCTAGTCGAGGCCTACTCAGTGGATGGTGCCTGCTCAGATGGTGCTTGCTCAGATGGTGCCTGCTTAGATGGTGCCTGCTTAAAAGATGCCTGCTCAGGACTAGATGTTAGTTTCTCATATTTGTGAGGTGAAGGAGGAGGAGGTGGAGTACTAGAATGATCACTCCCCTCATGATAATCATCCGAGTTGATCTGTCGTGCATCTCCATGGCACCTAACCCTCCTAACTGCCAGTAGCCTAGAAGCTCCAATGATATGATGCATAAGACTCATCATATTGCGTGGCATGTCCCTCCAGAGCTCCGTGAGCATACGATCTGCCTGGATGTATCTGATTGTCGCAAGGAAGACTCCCTCATCAACTAGGAGTCTACATAGTCAGTCGCCTAATTCCATCCTGAATCAAATGTCTGCCCTATGTCGCATTCCCGCGAGTATCTTCACCTGAGGAGGTCTCTCACCCTCTGCAACCTCCACCATCTCCTCAACATCTACAAGATCATCTGGTGGGGGTGGAGGCATATCCCTAATGAACGTGCCAATATATACAAAATATATAGTACACAATAATAATTAGAAATTTTCATTAAACAATTTAATAATACAAGTTAAAGAACGTGTTAGAATAAATTTTATTCTAATTAATTAAGACAATAAAATGAAACTATATTAATTTAACACTAATATTAACTCTATCATCTAGTGGCTCATCCTCTGTGAAGAGGATGTTGGTACACCCTTGCCAATCCAACCCCGCATAAGAACACGACACCATCACGATCATGTGGTCATCCTCACTGGCTAGTAGCTCTATTGCATCAGTAGAAATCATGGCCGAATACTCTAACGGGCCCCTCTTGGGCATCATCTCGCCTCAAATGTGCAGCTGTACCTGTAGCATAAACCTACAATGTTTACAGAAAAAATTTGGCCTCGTCTCTAGAAACCTCTAAAAAAATAAACAAAACAAATTTGAAGCAAAAGGGAAGTTCAACCTCCCATGTGCCTGAGAACGACATCTGTCTAAGGCTATATACAAAACCGCCATAAAATAATGGCATACCATCTAACAAGTCATAGCCTCTAGAATAAAGAATCAACATAAAATAAAGGAGGGCTACTAATGCGCTGCTCATCACTGGTATAATGTGCAATGGTGGTCAGTAATAGCGAGACGCACCTAACCTCCTCTGGACCAAAAGAAGCAATCCATAGTTGTCCACCAGACATTTGAAAATATGCAGGAGAAAGTATATCATCCCTGATGTATCTCTGGGAGTACACCAAATGACTTCCTACTGTATAACCGACGGGAAAATCAGTGAACTAGGGAAAATCCTCCCCTCTCTTAGACAGGCCAGTAATAAAATACATTTCCCCCTCAATGGGCTTTTACCACTGGTCAGGACTGACACAGAAAGCATGTCGGTGGGCATCCCACCTTTAGATCAAGTGTACTAATAAGCCATTGTCCCCCTTTAGGTTTGTGACCTCCTCATAGAACTTAATGAGGCCTACCTCCCTTAAGAGCAACTGGGTGGGTGGCATAATAGGGTGAGGACACGAAAGTCTCTCCCTCTCCCTTGCCTCACACTGTTGTATCATGTTATAATTTTCATCCCTATGCTATTGTTTTTTTATTTCCTCTCTTCGTTGACATCGCTGAATGATTCACATATTAAACACATCAGCCTCCCTCATACATAAAACCTAAATTTTTTTATTAAATTAAAAATGTATTTACAAATGTATAAATATAACTTTTATCGAAAAAAAAATACCATTCAGTGCACCACAAAAAACAGTCATGCACTTCCAACGATGAATACATGTATATCACACATCTTCCACAGTGTGCATTAAAAAATGTCATGCACCGCGAGAAGAAAAAAATATTACTTTAATAAATATTATAGGCGATGTATTGACAAAACATATCCGCTCTGGGGCATTTGTTATAACACAATGCACTGCCCATTTGCAATATTTTATCACTGGCGGTGCAGTACAAAAAAAAACTTCCATGGTGCAGTATGTTTGACCGACGCACCACACATTAGATGTGTTCTCATAATATAGATAGACCGGGTTATTATGTTTATTCTACATAATTCTTGGTGCATTCTGATAAAGTAACGCACCGCCGTAAATAAATTGTTATTTAAAAAAAAATGTCGGTGCGGTTGGAAATCGAAAGGCACCGAAGTATTTTGTTTATATTCTGGTGCACTTTTTCTCGGTACCTCTCCAGGCTGTCACATTAACTGCCTGGTGTGGTTTTGGTTAACAGCGTTCGCGGCGCAACCTATAAAGTTACAGGGAGCCCAGGGAATGGTGTGAGCCGAATGGCTCGAACACACTGTGCGGGAAATTTTTTTTTTTTTTTTGAAGTAATGAATTCTAACTCAATTTTAAAAATTTATCCACAAAAATATTAAGTTGGTGAGAAACAAGTACATTACTGCCACATTTTCACATCAAGGAGGAATCTTTCCTATGGAATAATAAAAACCAAATTTTCTCGTCGTTTTAAAAAATTCCAAGACCACATAGTCAGTAATGGATGAAAGCAATGGGGGCAATGGGAGCACAGATGGTAGGGCGCCTCAGAGAAGAAAAGGTCACACCAGTTCTTGAGAGCTCTACGACATTGTAATAAGTAAAAATGATTTTTTACTGCTGGTGTTTTTTTTTAAATTAACCCTTTTTCGGTGTGCTCCAGTAGGAGATGAACCCGGTGATTTTATCAATGGCGCACTGCACTTCTTTACGGTGCGCTGGATTACTGTGACGCACCAGGCAGATTTTTACGAAGCTCACAATGCTTCCTTTCAATAAAAACCATATTCCGGTGCGTTGTTGTACCTAAACTGCACCAGGATGTCATCGATAGTAAATAACACTGAAATGATGAAAACGCATTGGGATGGCGATATACGACCAACATAGGGGGTGTTATATAAAAATCACCATATATTTTCATTAAATAAACACCCTATTTCAGGGCGTCGTATCACCATAAAAACATTAGGGCATCATTGTTATAGTATAGCATCGTAATGGTTATATAGTGAGTCTCTCAGTGTGCCATTTGATAGTACGCATTGGTGCGCTTATATAAAACACACCAGTGTGTTGTATGTATGCAGTGAACCATTGTTTTCATAGTACTTAAAAATAAATTTGCAACGCTTCTTTAGCTTCTACTATGCACCGGTGCATCACATATATATCAAGCACATTGATTTGTGTTATGATTATAAACGCATCGCAAAAAATCATCCACAAAAACACCCACCAACCAACCTCCTCCAGTGACCTCTGCTACAAATCGATATCTGGGGTATTTTTATAAGGGCTTCCTCAAAAACATCCACTAGAGGGTCTTTTCCTTGTAGTGAAAATAATTATTGAATCATGGTTTTCATGCTCAAGTTCTTTATTTTATAGGTCAAGCACTATTTAAGGTCGAAGAAGAGGATGAAGAAGGAAGACAAGGAATCCGAAGTGTTTTTTGGGTATTTATCTCTCCTACGCATAAGCAGAAGCTAGGGTTTCTAAGCTAGGGCTACATTGAGATCGATCTTAGTGGAGAGGAAGAAAATAAGGAAAGCGAAGGGTTTATAGGGCCTGTATATGGTCCTACATCTCTAGAAAAGGTAAGCGAAGGCAAGGAGGAAGCTAGAAAAGGAGATCAAAGTCTCCTTGTGAAGGTGCATTAATTGCAGTAGTTGTTGTTGTGCAGAAATTTCAGAATTTTTGGGAGAGGTTGAAGAAGTTGCAGGCAGAGGTCATGCATATCTTGATATTGAAGGGTATTTTTCTAGGTCACTAGGTCATGGTATTCGTCTATTGAAGAACCTATAAGAAGAGAAGAGATTTACGGGTGGTTTTCCCCTAAAGAGGAGGGGTTTTGGCCCTAGCTTGCAACCTATATATTGTGTCACTGTTCTTATTGTTTTGGTAGTTGTTTGATGTATTAAACACTGTAATAATAAGGAACAAATATAAGAAGTTAAATAATAACACAATAATTTATCAAGAGAATTGAATTAATCATTTCCCTACTTAATTCGTAACATGGTATCAAAGTTAAGGTTGTCTAATGGAATAATGGAGCTCATCAAGAATATTGAAATTCATCTAAAGAAACATATCAAGAATATCTAGAAATTATTATTCTCTTCAAAGAATATAGCATTCATAGAAAGGAATGAAGGACTCTTCTCAACCCTCTCCGAAAATTTTGCAAGAAGAAGACATTTGGGTTATTGATAGTGGTGCTTCAAGACACATGATTGGTCACTAAAATAAATTGAAGACTATGAAAAGGAAAATCCACCTACGCTATGGAACTTGGAGACAAGAATAGTTATCTCGTGAAAGGCATTGCATCAACATCAATAAATCTCGAATATGGAATCAACATCTACCTCAATAATATTCTATTTGTTCCAGGTTTGCATAAAAAAATTCTTTCTATTTAAAGCTTAGAAGATAAAGGAGATAGAGTAGCCTTCATTGATGTAAATGTTTTTGTTTAGGGAAAAAAATCAAGTATATATCAATCCAAATTCTTCAACATCCAAGAAGGAAGGATTTATAGATTATTATCTCTTATATCCCCAGCCCTAGTTCACATTGAAATCAACCCCTGTGAACTATGGCATCAAAGATTTGTTCGTCTGCATTTCAAATCCTCCCATATAAAGTTCCATAGTAGATGGGATCCCAAATCTTAAAGAATATCATGAAGGTTTCTGCAAAGGATGTGCATTTGGAAAGAATGTTAAGAGACCATTTGGAAGCAATGCTTCATGGTCAAAATAAATATTGGATCTTATTCACTCTGATGTGTGTGGTCCCATGACTCCAAAATCACTTGGAGGTCATCTATATTATGTTAATTTTATATATGATCATTCAAGAAAGACCTGGGTTTATCTATTGAAGACCAAGGATGAAGTATTCACAAAATTCGAAGAATTCAAATCTGAAGTGGAAAATCCTACAGAAAATAAAATCAAGTTTAAAGATCTGATAATGGAGGAGAATATACATCCAAAGAGATCATATCATTTTTTAAGGATTCAGGGATTAAGAGGGAGCTAATAGTCCCATATTATCTTGAAAAAAATGGTTTTGGAGAAATGAAAAATATATTCATTGAAGAAAGTGTAAAATAAATTATTAATTATCAGGATCTACCAAAGTTCACGTGGGGAGAAGCAACATAGACAACAATATACATTCAAAATAAATGTCCTCATATATATTTGGACAATAAAATTTCGGAATAAGAATTTATTAGAAGGAAGCCATCTATAGATAATCTCTGAATCATTGGGTGTCCTGTATATCCATATACCGAAGGACAAAAGAAATACGTTGGATCCTTTTGGAATGAAGGGAACATTTGTTGAGTATAGTAACTCATCAAAATCTTATAGGATCTACATGAAATATGGACATCACATAGAAGTTATTTGTGATGTCATATTTGATGAAATCATAGCATTCAATAAATCAAAAGATATTTCCATGGACTTTGATGATGAAGAACTTTTGGTATTTGAGGACAAAGTGAACCAGGGAGAAGAGGAATATAACCATGATGAAGAAGGTCTTAGTGAACCTATTCAACCGGTGGTCATATTGGATACAAGGAAAATACCTAATTGGTTTAAATACACATTACTCGATGCAGAAGGTCATGGGGAAATGAAGGGGTCATTTAGAGAAAGTAAGAAACCCAAAATATATTCAGGGTATGTTGCATACATGAAAAAAATAATAGAAGCAAAAGCATCCACTTTTGAAGAAGATGTAAAGAATCCTGAATGGAAGGATGACATGAATGAATAATACCAATCTATCATGAAGAATGGAGTTTGGGAGATCATACCTAGGCTCGAAGACAAGTCTGTTGTTACTTCCAAGTGGATCTACAAGATCACAAAAATTTCTACTGACTCAAACCTATATATTAAGGTTGTAAAAGGTGAAACTGTAACCATTCTTCTATATGTATATGATATTCTCCTAATAGGTTTGGAAGGTAGAATTGAAGAGTGCAAGAAACAACTAGTTGAAGAATTTGATATGAAGGATCTTGGGATGATGCACTGCTATTTTGGATCAAAAGTCTAGAAAGGACCTAATGAAATCTATTTAGGTCAAGGAAAGTATGCAATGAAGATGCTGAAGAGGTCTAACATGATGGACTGCAAACCTATGGCCACTCCAATTTTCACAAACTTGAAGAGACTTAGGTATTCTAAATTATGCCCTGTGGATCCATCCAAGTATAGAAAATTGATTGGATATTTGATGTACTAGGTGAATACTCGACCATAAATATGTTTTGCAATGAATATTATTAGTAAATTTTAAGTGGATCTAAATCAGTATCATTGGATAGCATCAAAACACATTCTTAGATATCCACAAGGAACCATTAACTACTATCTAAAATATTATAGAAGGAATGAAGTCCAACTAATTGGATATACAGATTCCGACTAGTGGGGAAGTGAAAAATATGGAAGGAGCACTATAGGAGGGTGTTTTAGTTTGGGATCCTCCATTGTCCCATGGATTACCAGAAAGTAGGACATTGTTTCTTTGAGTAGTGTTGAGACTAAATATGTTGCAGCCTATGAATTAAGAAAATAATCGGTATGGTTGAGGAAGTTGTGATCCAACTTATTTGAAGTACCGATGGACCCTACAATGATACTACGTGACAACACCAATTTTATATTTCTGAAGATCCAGTATTTCATGGAAAGAAAAATCACAACAACAACAAGTATCACTATGTTTGAGAGCTAGTAAAAAATGGTGTGCTATAACTTCAGTATATTTCCATTGATGAACAAGTAGCTGATATATTGACGAAATCACTTCCAAAAAAGAAGCTTGTGTATTTGAGAAACAAACTTCATTTGGTGGATGTATCCTCCATATAAGAGAGGGAGAGATAGACACAACATTCTTGTCTTCACTAGAAGAAAGAGTGGAGAATTTGGTAACCATATAGCATCCGATGATATTTGAGAATGTGGTAGGGCATTCAAGAGAAGAGTAATTGTGGACTGATATTATTTGAGGATTAGCTACCCAAGATAAGAATAGTCCAAGAAGGGCATACTTGGTGAACACCCGGGTGGAGTATGTACCTTGGATACAATGATGATGGTGTCTATAATAATTGGTCACACCAGGATTGTAGCTCAATAAATCATGGAGAGATGGAGTTGCTAGTCAAGGCATTGTTATGTGTGATAATGTTGGATTGATATGATGCTAGAAATAGATGGGTTACAAATCCGACTCTTATTATGAGATCTCTTGAGATTGAGAATGACCATGTACCTCTTATGAATACCTCCCTAGTTAAGAGGGAGTGTTGAAAACTTTGTAACTAGGTTCGGTCTTCATAAGTATGAAATTTATTCTTGTAAATTGTAAATTATAAAATGGAAAGAAAATTATTATTGAAGCATAGTTTTCATGCTCAAATTATTTATTTTATAGATCAAGCACTATTTAAGATGCTTCTACGTTTGAATATTCATGTTCATATGTTGAAGACCCTATGGGCACATTGTAATATGTAAATATAAATTTATTTTGTCTCTAAAGTGTCTAAATACCTCCAAGATCAAGTCGGCCTAGAAAAATTCCAAGTCGGCCTAAATGAAGAGTTGTGTCACCTTGAAGAACACCTATATGAGGAGAGGAGATTGACCTCCTAAGGCATTCATTCCCTCTCTCTCATATTAGAAGAAGAGGAAAATAAGAAGGACGAAGAAGGAATACAAGGATGCTTAAGTGTTTGTTTTGGGTCTCTCTCTCTCTCCTACACACAAGTAGAAGCTAGGGTTTCTGCGCTAGGGCTACATTGAGCTCGATCTTGGTGTAGAGGAAGAAAAGAAGGAAAGCAAAGGGTTTCTAGGGATTTTCTATGGTCCTACATCTCCAGAAAAGTAAATTGAAGGGAAGGAGGAAGCTAGACAAGGATATCAAAGTCTCCTTGTGAAGGTGCAACAGTTGTTACAGTGTAGAAATTTCAAACTTTCTCGGAGAGGTCGAAGAAGTTGCAATTGGAGGTCATACAAATATTGATCTTGGAGGGTATTTGTCTAGGTCACTAGGTCATGGTATTCATTAATTGAATAATATATACTAAAGAGAATATATTTACGGGTTTTCCCCTCAAAAGGAGGGGTTTTGGCCATGGCTTGCAAGCCATATATTGTGTCAATATTCTTATTGTTTTGGTAGTTGTTTGATGTATTGCACAATGTAATAATAAGGAACAAAGATAAGAATTTAAAGAATGACACAAGAAATTATCAAGTAAGATAATTGAATTAATCATTTCCCTATTGAATTCTCAACATCGCAGGCTATCGCAGTGCGAGAGGTTCTGTTATATGTGGTCGGTCTCATGATAGATCACGTAGCCCACCAAGAGTTCATGTTCCCCTCATATATCCCACCTTCGATGCTAGTCAAATTGTTAGAGGTATTGTTTCTTTCTCTATTGATGACCATGCTATAGTCTAGTGGACCTTCTTCACCTATTAAATATACACCTCCTACATTTTTAAATCCTCTTTAAACTTTATGTTTTTATATCTTGAAATTGTCTTTAATTTTTAAATTTTCTTTAGCTAATGTGTTTTAAAATAATGTATATGCTAATATGATTCTAGTTTTTTAATTATATATGTTAAATTATGTTTATGATTTATAGGCCCTCAACGAGTTGAATTTTAGGATCATAATGCAACATCGATCCCTTCGTGAGATGATGCTACAGCTCATATCACATTATAGGATGTTACAACCCATCATATGCAGATCACATGAGAGTTAAATAGTATTCCTACCAATTCAATGACTCATATTGCATTGTCTTTGATGATGGATAGCATCAATAGGTTTATCAATGCATACCGAAGGTCATGCCGACACAACCACATATTACAACACATACAAAGAATTAGGAGGCATGAGGTTAGAGGCCTAGATACCTGGGAGGTGGTGAAAGAGCCACCGAGGACATTAATGTTCGTAGGGAGTTATTTAACATCCCTCCTGATCGCCCTGCTAGACATATAGGTCTTATTCGATTGAAATGTTTTAGGAATGTTGATGCAGCCCCTTTTGTGTATGATAGATTCAATGGAGTGTAGGGCTAGTTCCCCCACCATTACCAAGCCAACATTTATTTTTCTAAGCATTTATATGCAGATTTCGTGTTACATATAAGTTTGGATTACACTAATATCAGATCCCATTGTTATGGACCTGACTTCGGACCTACCTATGAGCGGGAGGGAGATCGTAGGGACCCTGGGCATGTACCACCACCTCCAAGATTCTTGTCACTACCATCTCGAAGCTTCGTATTACTAACAAAAATAGAGGATGTGTCACAACTCGGTGGTGATACCAGGGATACTATTTCAAACAACATACTGACGTCATTTTCCAGTTTGTGTGTCACATTATATGGAGAGATTAGGAGACCACTGTCATTGCCTCGTGACACATAAGTGCCCTTATATGATGATGCATTTCTCACGAGTTTTCCCTTTGACCAAATTTACATATACATGTATGTATCATGATGACTTTCTTGAGACTTAGAGGGTGCACGACTTGTGTGACACGGACCAGGTACATCTATATATAGAAATTTTGACAATTTAAGCTCCAAGATTATTCCCACTAACGTCTCGAATCTTGGTATTATTGACAAAGATAGAGGATTTGTCATAGCTCGATGGTGATACTAGGGATACTATTGTAAACAACAGCAGATGTCATTTTCCATTTTGTGTGTCGCATTAGATGGAGAGATTACGAGACCACCACCATTGCCTCATGACACATAATTGCCCTTATATGAAGATGCATTTCTCACAAGTTTTCCATTTGACCAAATTTTGATATATATATGTATGTGTCATGATGACATTCTTGAGACTTAAAGGGTGCACGACTTGCATGACATGAACTAGGTACATATATATACAAAATTTTTGACTCTTATTTTCAAATTATGAATAATTATTTATATTAAAATTTATAGTTCATATTAGATTTCATTTATATTAATAAGTTCATGATAACATGTAGACACATCCCAGCTACATGGATGATTTTATGAGTTCATCCGAGGGGGAAATTGATCAACCAAGCCATCCTCAACCAGAGCATGTTTCCATGGGTTATCCTACACCTCCACCTCCACCTTATATGCTCATTAATGTGGAGGAGAGCCACTATGTACAACCATATGGACCAAAAGTTGAGGTAAACTTTTTTATTCCTAATATTTCACGATTTTATTTTTTTAAGTTACACATATAAAATTTGTAGACTTATTATAATTTTTCCTTGCCATTGTGTACACAATCCCATATGCAGAGTGTCATTGATGTCATTGTTATGTGGATACATTAGTGGGATGTTGGGTTTAGAGGTAGTGATGATGCAGGTCTAATGGTGCATGACCTAATCATTGAGCCACGGGAAGGGGAGCACCAAACCTAGATTCATGATCAGACCCCCATCCTATATGACTTGCATTATGACTACTAAAGTTAGTATATTTGTGTATATATAATTAAAAATATGGTTCAAAATAATGATCTGATTGGTTTGAATTTGAATTTGTTATATTTCAGTACCAACTTATGGACACTTACTTTGCCCGACGGATCTCACATAGGATTTCTGGTGGTACTTAGAGTGTCATAGTTTGTATATTTTCAAGTTCATTTCATAGGGAACATTCACACGTGTGATACATATTTTGTATATTTTCATACATGGACAGTTTTTTATGTACATAATGGACATTATTTTAGTTTATGGAAGCTTATTATTTCATTTTATGTATTTTCATGTGATATATTTGTAATTTGTATATATTTTCATATGGATATTTTATTGATAGATGTATTCACTTTTTCAGTTTATGGATTTTTATTAATCTTGTTTATGAATGGTCATTAATTTTCGAATTTTATGGATCGATTAAAATATATCTTCAATTTTGATTTCCAGTTTCATAGAATAAGAAAATAAGTGCAATATTAATCTATAATTCAAGTCACTTTGATACTTGAAATTAACTAAAATATATCATGTATCAAATTAATATTGAAAATGGAAAGAATTCTAGTTGTGCTTCATCTTCTCTTGTAGAATGTGTCTTTTAGTGCAATCTACATGTATGTTATTAAAATTCAATTTTAAAAATAAATTATTTAAATTGTCAGTGCGGCCGGAAACCGAAATGCATCACACTATTTTGTTTTTATTGTGGTGCGCTTTTTCTTGGTACCGCACCAGGCTGTCATGTTAACTTCCTGATGTGATTTCCATTAACACTGTTCACAGTGCAACCTATAAATTTAAAGGGAGCCTCGGGAACGGTGCGAGCCGAACGGCTCAAACACGTCGTGCAAGATTTTTTTTTTTTCAAAAAAATAGTGAATTCTAACTCAATATTAAAAATTAATCCAATAAAATCTTAATTTGGTGAGAAAAAGGTACATTACTTGCACATTTTTGCATCAAGGAGGCATATTTCCTACGTAATACTAATAACCAAATTTCCCACCATTTTTTAAAATTCCAATTCCACATAGTGAGTAATGGATGAAAGCAATGTGGGCAATGGGAGCACCGATGGCAGGGCGCATCAGAGAAGAAAAGGTCACACTAGTTCTTGATAGCTCTACAACATTGAAATAAGTAAAAATGAATTTTTACGGCTGGTATTTTTTTTAAATTAACCCTTTTTCGGTGCGCTCTAGTAGGAGATGCATCGGGCAGTTTTATTAATGGCACACCACACTTCTTTACGGTGCGTTGGATTACTGGGATGCACCAAGCCGGTTTGTACGGAGAGCACAGTGCGTCCTTACAATAAAAACCATATGCAGGTGTGTCATTGTACCTAGCGCATTGGGACATCATCGATAGTAAATAGCACCAAAATGATGAAAACGCACCGGGCTGACAATATACGACCAACATTGGGCGTGTTTTAAAAAATCACCATATATTTTCATTAAATAAACACCCTATTTTGGGCCATCATATCACCCTAAATTCACAAGGGCGTCATTGTTAAATTATAGCACCACAATGGTTATATAGTGAGTGTCTCGGTGTTCCTAGTATGCACCGGTGTGCTTTATATAAAACGCACCAGTTCACTTTATATAAAACGGACAGGTGCATTGTATGTATGAAGTTCACCATTTTTTTCATAGTACTTAAAAATAACTCTACAATGCTTCTTTAGCTTCTACTATGCACCGGTGCATCACATATATATCAAGTGCACTGGTTCGTGTTATGATTATAAATGCACTGCAAAAAAACATCCTCAAAACATCCACCCACTAACCTCCTCCATTGACCTCTGCTACAAACAAATATCTGGGCTATTTTTATAAGGGATTCTTAAAAAACATCCGCTAGAGGGTCTTTTCCTTGTAGTGAAAATAATTATTGAACCATGGGTTTCATTCTCAAGTTCTTTATTTTATAGGTCAAACACTATTTAAGGTTGAAGAAGAGGATGAAGAAGGAAGATAAGGAAGTTGAAGTGTTTGTTTTGGGTATTTCTCTCTCCTACGCACAAGTGGAAGCTAGGGTTTATGTGCTAAGGCTACATTGAGCTCTATCTTTGTGGAGAGGAAGAAAAGAAGGAAAGAAAAGGGTTTCTAGGGCCTTTATATGGTCCTACATCACCATAAAATGCAAGATAAGGGAAGGAGGAAGCTAGAAAAGGAGATCAAAGTATCCTTTTCAAGGTACAGTAATTGAAGTAGTTGCTGCAGTGCAAAATTTTAGAATTTCTGGGAGAGGTTGAAGAAGTTGCAGTTGGAGGTCATGCAGATCTTGATATTGGAGGATATTTTTCTAGGTCACAAGGTCATGGTATTCATCAATTGAAGAATCTATTATAAGGGAAGATATTTACGGGTGGTTTTCCCCTCAAGAGGAGGGGTTTTAGCCCTCGCTTGCAACCTATATATTGTGTCATTGTTCTTATTTTTTGGTAGTTGTTTGATGTATTACACACTGTAATAATAAGCAACAAATATAATAAGTTAAATAATAACACAATAATTTATCAAGAGAATTGAATTAATCATTGCCTTAGTGAATTCTTAACATGGTATCATAGCTAAGGTTGTCTAAGGGCATCGTGGAGTTCATAAAGAAGATTGAAATTCATCTAAATAAATGTATTAATAATATCTGGAACTTATTATTATCTTCAAAGAAGATAACATTCATATAAAGGAATGAAGGACTCTTCTCAACCCTCTCTGATAATTTTCAAGAAGAAGACATTTGGGTTATTGATAGTGGTGCTTCAAGACACATGACCGGTCACTCAAATCAATTGAAGACTTTATAAAAATAAAATTCCACCTACGCTATGGAACTTGCAGACAAAAATAGTTATCTCGTGAAAGGCATTAGATCAACATCAATAAATCTCAAAGATGGAAGTAACATCTACCTCAACAATATTCTATTTGTTCCAAGTTGCATAAAAACTTGCTTTCTATTTAAATCTTAGAAGATAAAGGAGATAGAGTAGCCTTCATTGATGGAAAGGTTGTTTTTGGGGGAAAAGACTCAAGTATATATCAAGCCAAATTTATTTGCATCCAAGAAGGAAGGCTTTATATATTATTATCTCATATATCCCAAGCCCTAGTTAACATTGAAATCAACCCCTGTGAACTATGGCATCGAAGATTTGGTCATCTGAATTTCAAATCCTCCCATCTCTAAGTTCCATAGTAGATGGGATCCCAAATATTAAAGAATATCATGAAGGTTTCTGCAAGGGATGTGCATTGGGCAAGAATGTCAAGAGACCATTTGGAAGCAATGCTTCACGGTCAAAATAAATCTTGGATCTTATTCACTCTGATGTGTGTGGTCCTATGATTTCAAAATTACTTGGAGGTCATCTATATTATCTTACTTTTATAGATGATCATTCAAGAAAGACCTGGGCTTATTTATTGAATACCAAGGATGAAGTATTCAAAAAATTCAAAGAATTCAAATCTGAAGTGGAAAATCTTACAGAAAAGAAAATCAAAGTTTTAAGATCTGATAATGGAGGAGAATATACATCCAAAGAGATCATAGTTTTTTGTAAGGATTCAGGGATTAAGTGGGAGCTAATAGGCCCATATTATCCTGAACAAAATGGTGTTTCAGAAAGGAAGAATAGATCCATTGAAGAAAGTATAAAATCAATTCTTAATGATCAGGATCAACCAAAGTTCTTGTGGGGAGAAGCAACATAGACAACATTCTACATTCAAAATAGATGTCCTCATAGATATCTGGACATAAAACTTCGGAAGAAGTATTTACTAGAAGGAAGCCATCTGTAGAGCATCTTTGAATCGTTGGGTGTTTTGTATATCCATATACCGAAGGACAAAATAAATAAGTTAAATCCTTCTGGAATGAAGGGAACCTTTGTTGGGTATAGTAACTCATCAAAAAATTATAAGTTCTACATGAAAGATGGAAATCACATAGAATTTGGTTGTGATGTCATATTTGATTAAATCATATCATTCAAGAAATCAAAATATCTTTCCATGGACTCGGATGATGAATAACTTTTGGTATTTGATGAAGAAGTGAACCAGGGAGAAGAGGAACCTTACGATGAAGAAGAAGGACCTAGTGAAACTATTCAATCGGTGGCCATACCAAATACAAGAAAAATACCTAATTTGTTTAAATACACATTAATCGATGTAGAAGGTCATGGGGAAACAAAGGGGACATTTAGATAAAGTAAGAAACCTAAAATATATTTTGGGTATGATGCATACATGATAAAACTAATAGAAGTAGAAGCATCCACTTTTGAAGAGGATGCAAAGAATCCTGAATGGAAGGATGCCATGAATGAAGAATACCAATCTATCATGAAGATTGGAGTTTGTGAGATCATACCTAGGCCCAAAGATGAGTGTTTTGTTACTTCCAAGTGGATCTACAAGATCAAACATGTGATTGATGGAAGTATAGATAAATATAAAGTGATATTTGTGGCCAGAGGTTTATCTCAACTTGGAGGCATCGATTATGAAGAAACATTTTCTTCCACTACAAGGTACACAATAATTCGATCACTAGTCTCTCTGGTTGCATCGATGAGATGGAACATCCATCAAATGGATGTCAAGAGTATGTTTCTGAATGGTACAATAGATGAAGAAGTCTACATAGAAAAAATTTTGGGATTTGAATTCAAGGATAGAAAGGAATATTTATGCATATTAAAGAAAGCACTATATGGCCTCAAGAAAGCACCAAGGGTGTGGTATGCTAGGATGGATGCATATCTTCAAAATCTAGGCTTCACGAAAATCTATATTGACTCAAACCTCTATATTAAGGTTGTAAAAGGTGAATCTGTAATAATTCTTCTATATGTGTATTATCTTCTCCTGTCAGGTGTGGAAGTTCGAATTGGAGAGCGCAAGAAACAACTAGCAACATAATTTGATATGAAGGATTGTGGGCTGATGCATTACTATTTTGGATTAGAATTATGGCAAGGACCTAATGAAATGTATTTAGGTCAAGGAAACTATGTAATCAATATGCTGAAGAGGTTTGACATGGTGGAATGCAAACCTCTGGCCACTCCAATGTTCACAAACATGAAGAGACTTAGGTATTCTGAATCAAGCCCTATGGATCCATCCAAGTATAGACAATTGATTGGATCTTTGATGTACTAGGTGAATACTCGACCAGAAATATGTTTTACAATGTATATTATCAGTCAATTCTAAGTGGATCTAAAGAAATATCATTGGATAGCAGCAAAACACATTTTGAGATATCCACAAAGAACCATTAACTACTATCTAAAATATGATAGAAGGAATGAAGTCCAAGTAATTGGATATACAGGTTCCAACTAGCGGGGCAGTGAAAAATATGGAAGGAGCACTAAAAGTGGATGTTTTAGTTTGGGATCCTCCATTGTCTCATGGATTACCAGAAAGCATGACATTGTTGCTTTGAGTAGTGTTGAGGATGAATATGTTGCAGCCTGTGTAGTAAGCAAAGAAGCGGTATGGCTGAGGAAGTTGTTATCCAACTTATTTGAAGGACCGATGGACCCTACAACAATACTATGTGACAACACCAATTGTATACGTTTGTGTGAAGATCCAGTATTTCATGGAAATACAAAGCACAACAACAACAAGTATCACTATGTTCGAGGGCTACTACAAAATAGTGTGCTATAACTTTAGTATATTTCCACTGATGAATAGGTAGTTGATATATTAACGAAATCACTTCCAAACAAGAAGCTTGTGTATTTGAGAAACAAACTTCATTTTGTGGGTGTATCCTCCCTATATGAGAGGGAGAGATAGACACAAAATTCTTGTCTTCACTCAAAGAAAGAGTGGAGGATTTGGTAACCATCTAGCATCCGATGATATTTGAGAATATGGTAGGGCATTCAAGAGAAGAGTAATCGTGGACTGATATTCTTTGAGGATTAGCTACCCAAGATAAGAATAGTCGAAGAAGGGCATACTTAGTGAACACTCGGGTGGAGTAAGTACCTTGGAGACAATGATGATGTTGTCTACAATCATTTGTCTCACCAGGATTGTAGCTCAATATCTCATGGAGAGATGGAGTTGTTAGTCAAGGTATTGTTATGTGTGACAATGTTGGATTGATATGATGCTAGAAATAGATGGGTTACAAATCTGACTCTTATTATGAGATCTCTTTAGATTGAGATTGGCCATGTACCTCTTATGAATATCTCCCTAGTTAAGAGGGAGTGTTGAAAAATTTGTAACTAGGTTCAGTCTTCATAAGTATGAAATATATTCTTGTAAATTGTAAATTATAAAATGGAAAGAAAATTATTATTGAAGCATAGATTTCATGCTCAAATTATTTATTTGATAGATCAAGCATTATTTAAGGTGCTTCTAGGTTTGAATATTCACGGTCATATGTTGAAGACCCTATGTGCACATTGTAATATGTAAATATAAATGATTTTGTCTCTAAAGTGTCTAAATACCTTGAAGATCAAGTCGGCCTAAAAAAATTCCAAGTCGGCCTAAATGAAGAGTTTTGTCACCCTTAAAGAAGGCCTATATAAGGAGAGGATCTCGACCTCCTAAGGCATTCATTCTCTCTCTCTCATATTCGAAGAAGAGGGAAAGAAGATGGTCAAAGAAGAGGACGAAGAAGGAATAAAAGGACACTGAAGTGTTTGTTTTGGGTCTCTCCCTCCCTTACACACAAGGAGAAGCTAAGGTTTCTATGCTAGGTATACATTAAGCTCGATCTTGGTGGAGAGGAAGAAAAGAAGGAAAGAAAAGGGTTTCTGGGGATTTTGTATGGTCCTACATCTCCAGAAAAGGAAAGTGAAGGGAAGGAGGAAGCTAGAAAAGGAGATCAAAGTCTCCTTGTGAAGGTGCAATAGTTGCAACAGTTTCTACAATGCAAAAATTTCAAACTTTATGGAAGAGGTCGTACAAATCTTGATCTTGGAAGGTATTTGTCTAGGTCACTAGGTCATGGTATTCGTTAATTGAATAATCTAAAACAAGAGAAGATATTTACGAGTTTTCCCCTCGAGAGGAGGGGTTTTGGCCATGGCTTGCAACCTATATATTATGTCATTTTTCTCATTATTTTGGTAGTTTTTTGATGTATTTCACAATGTAATAATAAGGAACAAAGATAAGAAGTTAAATAATAACACGAGAAATGATCAAGTAAGATAATTGAATTAATCATTTCCCTATTGAATTCTCAACACTGTAGGTTATCGCAGTGCGGGAGGTTCTGTTATATGTGGTCGGGCTCGTGATAGATCACGTAGCCCACAAATATTTCATTTTCCCCTCATATATCCCACCTCCAACTCCAGTTGAATTGTTAGAGGAACTGTTTCTATCTTTGTTGATGACCATGCTACATCTAGTGGAACTTCTTCACATATTTCAGGTACACCTCCTGCATTTTTAAATCCTCTTTAAACTTTATGTGTTTATATCTTGAAATTGTCTTCAATTTATGTGTTTTAAATTAATGTATATGTTAATATCATTCTATTTTGTTAATTACATATGTTCCTCAATAGTTTGAAGTTGAGGATCATAGTGCAACATCGATCCCTTCATGGGATGATGCTACAAATCATATCACATTATAGAATGTTACAACCCATCATATGCAAATCACAGGAGAGATAAATAGTATTCCTGCCAATTCACTTACTCACATTGCATTTTATTTGATGATGGATAGCATCAATAGGTTGATCAAGGAATACTGGAGTTTGTGCCCAGACAACCACAAATTGCAACACATACAGAGGATTAGGAGGCATGAGGTTAGAGGCCCAGATACTTGGAAGGTGGTGAAAGAGGCCATCGAGGACATTAATGTTCATAGGGAGTTATTTAACATCCCTCCGGATCGTCGTACTAGACATATAGGTCTTATTCAATTGAAATATTTTAGGAATGTTGATGCAGCCCCTTTTGTATATGATAGATTCATTGGAGCGCGGGGCTAGTTCCCCCACTATTACGAAGTCACCATTTACTTTTCTATGAATTTATATGCATATTTCATGTTACATATAAGGTCAGATTACACTAATACCAGATCTCATTGTTATGGACCTAACTTCAGACGTACCTATGAGCGGGAGGGAGCTCGTAGGGACCCTGGGCATGTACCACCACCTCCAAGATTCTTGTCACTACCATCTCGAAGCTTCGTATTACTAACAAAGATAGAGGATGTGTCACAGCTCGGTGGTGATTTCAGGGATAATATTTCAAACAACGTGCTGACGTCATTTTCTAGTTTGTGTGTCACATTATATGGAGATATTAGGAGACCATTGCCATTGCCTCGTGACACGTAAGTGCCCTTATATGATGATTCATTTCTTGCGAGTTTTCCCTTTGACCAACTTTTCACATATACATGTATGTATCATGATGAACTTCTTGAGACTTAGAGGGTGCACGACTTGCGTGACACAGACCAAGTATGTATATATATATATATATATATATATATATATATTGACTCTCATTTTAAAATTATGCATAATTATTTATATTAAAATTTATAGTTCATATTATATTTCATTTATATTTATAAGTTCATGATAGCATGTAGACACATCCCAGCTACATGGATGAGCTTATGAGTTCATTTGAGGGGGAAATTAATCAACCAAGACATTCTCAACTAGAGCATGTTTCCATGGATTATCCTACACCTCCACCTCCACCTTATATGCTCACTAATGTGGAGGAGAGGGACTATGTACAAACACATGGACTTATTATAATTTGTCCTTGCCATTGCCTACACAATCCCATATGCTTAGTGTCATTGATGTCGTTGTTATGTGGAGACAACAGTGGGATGTTAGGTTTAGAGGCATTGATGATGCAGGTCCAACGGTGCATGACCTAATCATTAAGCCATGGGAAGGGGAGCACCAAACCTAGATTCATGATCAGACCCCCATCTTATCTGACTTTCATTTTGACTACTAAAGGTAGTAGATTAGTGTATATATAATTAAAAAATATGGTTCAAAATAATTTATTTCCATAATGTTTATTTTGTACAAATAATGACCCGATTAGTTTGAATTTGAATGTCTTATTACCAACTTATGGACACTTACTTTGTGCAATGGATCTCACATAGGAGTTCTGGTGGTACTTAGAGTGTCATAGTTTGTATATTTTCAAGCTCATTTCATAGGGCACATCCACATGTGTGATACATATTTTTTATATTTTCATACATGGACAGTTTATGGATGTGCATAATGGACATTATTTTACTTTATGGATGCTTATTATTTCAGTTTATGGATGTTCATGTGATATATTTGTAATTTGTATATATTTTCATATGGATAGTTTATTAATACATGTATTCACTATTTCAGTTTATGGATTTGTATTAATATTTTTTATGCATGCTCATTAATTTTTGAAGTTTAATGAACGATTAAAATTATTTTGCTAATTTCATATTTTTTCTATATACAATAAATTTTATTAGTAAAACATATGTTCAATTTTGATTTCCAGTTTCATAGAATAAGAAAATAAGTACAATCTTAATCTATAGTTCAAGTCACTTTGATACTTAAAATGAACTAAAATATATCATGTATCAAATTAATATTGAACATGGAAATAATTCTAGTCGTGCTTCATATTCGCTTGTAGAACGTGTCATTTAGTGCAATATACATGTATGTTATTAAAATTCAATTTTAAAAATAAATTATTTGAAGGAGTTATCTAAGTATCTTCTCCTTTGAGGTTGAAGCAAGCATACACATGTAAATTATGCTTGGATACAGATTCAGGAAGATTCAAATGACTTGGTCAAGGTTTAAGCTAGGTGTGGTTTATGTAGTGCAAGGAGTATCCGGGAAACTGGCCATCTGAGGGGTCAGCCCATGTGATAGCCTTAAATAGCCCTAAGAGCCAAATGTTTGATACTATACTTAAAGGGTTAGCCCTTGGTCTATCCTATGGTGACATGAGAAAAATGCCAAAAGAAAAGGATCCTAAGCACTCTAGCACCATTGATGAATTCAAAGTTCAATAAGGCATCATGTGTTGATACATTCAAGTGATAATTTCCATGGGTAAAAACATGGACCTATACAGATGGTAAAGGAAGGACCTAAAACATAAGTACAAAAGAGAAATACTTGTAGGAAGTTTTTGATGAGGTGGAGAAGAAAGGAAAACATTAACAAAAGGATCAGATGATGAAAGGAAAGAACTGAATAATTAAATAACACTAATTGGTGATCAGTGTTCCTTTTAGGTGGGTGCATGTTAAACTTTGGGGATAGGTGCATCCAGTGGGTCAAAGACTGAAAACCTAAGAAGGGGGATATATATCTCTTATAAGTGGTAGCTTGCAAATTTTGTAAGTGTAGGTAAGTTCCTAGAACAATCATTTAAAGAAAAGAAGAATTGTTTGTGGTTTTCTCCATTTATGGGGTTCCACGTTAAATCTTTGATGTTCTATATTTTCATTTAATTGTGTGATTATTTTATGTTTATTCCATAAATGCATAAGAAATAAGGATTGAAGAGAAAGTTTCATGTTGGGAAATAGAAATATTGATTCAACACCCCCTCCTCCCCGTATTCAATAATTAGTATCACAAAAAGGTTCCTTCAGTAACACCTTAACTTCTAGAAGGATTATCATACACAAAATGACAAATCATGATGATTTTTTCTCAAAAAAACCTCCACTATTCAATGGGAAAAAATTTACCTTTTGGAAAATTAGAATGATGATTTATCTAATGTCAGTTGGCATGGACACATGGAAAATTGTAGTGAATGGGTATCTAAACCAAGTAAGTCCTCCAACTAATGAGGTTGGTAAGAAAAATTATGAAATAAATGATAAGGATATGGATGCAATTTTGGGTGGCACTGAACCATCAAAATTTTTCAAAGTAATTAATATGACGCAACCAAGGAAATTTGGGATAAACTTATAAAGAGTTATGAGGGGGACACTATTGAAAAGTGTAACTAGGTCGATCTTCATATTGACTATGTAATTACAGATTTATAGAAGACAAAGATAATAAAATGTAATTTTTTTTGCACTTGCTTCATGGGTTACATGAGCAAGATTTTATTATAGGTCAATAGACTTCTTCTTGATGTCTATTAGGGTTTTTCTTATATTTTTCTGTGTAATTAAGAGTCATGATAATGAAGTGTCTAGTATGAAGAATTTCCTCTAATACCTTGCGAAAGAATGGCCCATAATGGCCCTCAAGATTGCCCACTATCTACGTTGAAATATCAGCTTAATTTTTCCCCTAAAGTCGACCTCCAACAGTTGGAAAAGTCGGCCCATAATATATGATTAAAGTCGGCCTAAATTTTGAATGTATGGTCGGCCTAAAACAAAGACAAGTCTACTATCAATAGACCTAGAGCTATGACTCATTTTGATAGAATACAAATGTGGATTCTCTCTGAGTTATAACAAAACAGAAAGTGTGGATTTGAAGGAGATGTACAGGGTGTTAGTGTGGATATCTTATGAGTCAATTACAAGTATAAAAGGGTCTAATCAATTGTGTATTCACTTGCGACTGAAGTGCGGATATGAGGTGCAAATTCCTATGTATAAAAATGCAGTAAATAAAGTGTGGATTTCCTAAAGTGGGGTAGTGTTAAAGTAAAGAATATAATGCAGACTTCTATGTTGATTACAGTGGTCAACAATGTAGGTTTGTAGGATATGACAGTGTGAAAGGGATGCAGATTTAATTTGAAGTGTCAACAGTGAAAAGTGTGAACTCCAACAGTCATGAAGTGGAGAAGTCAATAGGAATAAAAAAGTGGATTTAAGAAGTGATCAAGTGTAGATCATAGAGGCAAAAAAGAAGGTCTACATTCTGGAAAGATGATGTGCATGGAAAATACAAGAAGGAGGATATAAGGATAAACTTATAGATCGAAAGCTATTGGAGGTCAATATACATTAGTAAAGAATAAAAGGATTGGTGTTGGAGGAAGACATAGAAGAAGTGTCAAGGTCTTGGGGGAATTTTCATGTCAAGGGTCTGAGTCTTCGTCATGGTACTTGTCATTTGAAGATCTATAAGAAGAATTTATCATGGGTTTTCCTCTCCAAGAGGGAGAGGTTTTGCCCTAGCTCAAAGAGCCTAACTTTGTGTCTTTTGTATTTTGGTAATTGACTTGATGAAAGACTAACTAAGCTAAGAAAGAAAAGAAATAAGTAACTCAAGTAAGCTCACAAGTAATTATTAGGAAGAGAATTTGGATTAATCATAAACCCTCCAAATTCTCAACATGGGATCAGAGCTAAGGTGCTAAAGAAAAAGGGCTATTTGACAAGAGGACACTCAAGGATTAAAATTTAGTATTCTAGAAAGAATCAAGGAAAAATTCAAAGTCTACATTGTAAGGTCAAATCAGTTTGCAAGGAAATCCTCAAGTCATCTCAAGAAGACTCTCATCCTTATTCAAGGAATCCACACATCGAGGAGGAAATCTTTAATATCAAATATTCTTGATATTGAAGACATCGTTGGAAGACACATCATTAAGCATCACTTAACACTATTGAAGACATCTTCATTATGAAGTAATCCTTGAACATCAAGGATCCAAGATAAACTACTTTGAAATAAATCTAAGAGGGATTCCTTGTCATCATATTCAACAAGGAAGCTACTAGAAGAAGAAAAATATCTACTCAAGTAAGTACCTCTATGACTTCATATGAATCTATCAAAATGTCTTCTTTGAAAAGAAAGAAAAAAATTTGGTTAGGGTTTCAAAATTTCCTGCATGGAAGACAAGGACAATGAAGTCATTCCAAATATATGAAGGGAGATATAAGAGCACAAAGGATTCTTACAAAATCCATAAAAAGACTCTCTCATCTCTGATGTATAAAATCTAGAATCATAAAAAGGAATATATGAGAAATTAGTGGAGCTATTTTGCTATTAGTACTACAGCAGAAGCAATCTCTATGAGATCAACTACAGGAACTGGGAGAAGTAATGTCTGACACTGAGATGACTACAGTGGTGATGAATGATTGGCCAGAAGAATGGGGAAAATCACTTAAATTTTATATGGAAAGAAATAAACCACAACCATTCCATGATTTATGGTCTCTATGTAAAATGGAGGAAACAAGATTGAAAGTCAGATTTGTTGCAGGATCAAGTGAAGGGAATCAAGGCTTGCATCCATGTCCAAGAAGAAAGGAATATTCAGTAATTTTGGTCCTCAAAATAGAATATGATATATGGACAAAGCACGATGCTTTGGATGTAAAGAACTTGGGCATTATAAAAGAAATTGTCCTTAATATGAAAAGGACAAGAGAAATAGGGAAGAAGCCCATGCCTTAGAAATGAGGGAAGAACCTGATGCAAGGAAATCTAAGAAAGAAGAAGTGAGGGATCTCCACTATGATAATAGATCATCTTCTCCTTTAAGTGATTTATGTTGGTTGTATGATAGGTAGTAGTATTGCTTCATGATTGAAGCATGTTAGGAGTTATTGGTAAAATAACTATTGGAAAACCTCTCTGACAACATTACTGATGGAAGGAAGTCATCAAGATCAAGGGTCATCATGGAAAAAAAATTCTGGGATGTGATGATATATTGATAAAGCAGGCCAAGGGAATGAAGCTCTTCATTCAAGAAAAATTGTTGAAGGATGACTTAAATGAAAAGGTGTTAGGTATTTATGTATTTATATACGGACACTGGTTGAATTCATTTCATATGGTTGTAGGTAATAGACTTTAATATATGGAGGAGGATCTCTCAGTGCATTGTCAGATGAAATCAATATAATATATCCTCATAAGGAATATGAGGTGGTTAATGAACAAGGAACTATATATTAGAAGTTCCCAGGAATGAATAATGTGCAGAAGGTGGATATCATTAAATAAAACCATGTCAAGAGGTAGTTATCATCCAGAAGCCAAGAAGATGTGACTAGGAGATCTCATGGGAGGATATGTAGACTCTAACAAAAAATTGGTAAAGAAGAAGACCCTTGACAAAACATATCGTTAGGAGACATGTCAATTTGAATAAATGATGTCGATGCCTACCGGAAGATGTCATGGTGAAAGATCATCACTGAGGTAACTTTTTTTTTAAAGTTCATATGTATATGTTTATCTAGATGAATTTCTACTGGACTGCTAATAATGAGAAAGGATGTATGATCCTTGGAGATGATTTGAAGGAAAGTAGCATGGCATAATAGTGAACCACATGAGATAGAAGGATGAATCAATTTCTATTATATGACATGACTTATGAATGAAAGTGATGGATGCTCTATTTCTTGTGGAGATAAAGTTGAAGATTCCTCAATATCGAAATCCATGACATCGAGGGGAGGAATTCTTCATGAGCAACTGGGCGTCTCACCATTGCTGCTGCAGGTCCCTGATTAAGAGGGAGTCTAGTGATCAGCTTCTTACTTGGAAGAAATTGGGTAATTCCTAAGAATGAGATTAGGTACATTCCCTTGTGGAATAGGTCCTCCCTGGCTGAGAAGGAGAGATGGACACATCATTCCTGTCTTCACTTGAGAAGACACAATGGAGGATTGGGTAATCATATGGAATTTGACACTCTTTGATAATGTGTTAGGGAATTTAATATAAGAGTAGTAGGGGACCAATATTCTTTGAGGGCTAGCTACCCAAGAGAAGAATAATCCAAGAAGGTCATACTTTGGGAAAACCTAGGTGGAGTATGTACGTTGGAGACAATGACTATGGTGTCTATAAGTCATGTGTCTCGACAACGTTGTAGCCCATTTTCTCGTTGAGAGATGGGGTTGTTAGTCAAGGCATTGCACTAGGACAATGCTAGTTGATGTGATGCTATACAGATGTGATTACCAATTTGATTCTTCTTATGAGATTATTTAGTTTGAAAGTGACGATGTACCTGTATGAATACCTCCCTAGTTAAGAGGGAGTGTTGAAAAGTGTAACTAGGTCGATCTTCATATTGACTATGTAATTACGGATTTATAGAAGAAAAATATAATAAAATGTAATTTTTGTTGTACTTGCTTCATGGGTTTCATGAGCAAGAATTTATTATAAGCCAATAGACTTCTTCTTGATGTCTATTAGGTTTTTTCTTATATTTATAAGTGTAATTAAGAGTCATGATATTGAAGTTTCTAGTATGAATAATGTCCTCCAAAACCTTGTGAAAGAATGGCCCATAATGCCCTTCAAGACTTCCCACTATCTACGTTGAAATATTAGCTTAATTCTTCCCCTAAAGTCAGTCTCCAATAGCTAGACAAGTTGGCCCAGAATCTGTGATTAAAGTCGGCCTAAATTGTGAATGTATGGTTGACCTAATATAGAGACAATTCTACTATAAATAGACCTAGAGCTACGACTCATTTTGATAGAATGCAAATGCGGATTCTCTCTGAGTTATAACAAAACATAAAGTGTGGATTTGAAGGACATGTACAAGGTGTTAGTGCGGATAACTTATGATTCAATTACAAGTATAAAAAGGTCTAAACAATTGTGTATTCACTTGTGACTGAAGTGCGGATTTGAGGTGAAGATTCCTATGTATAAAAATGAAGTAAATAAATTTCAGATTTCCTGAAGTGGAACAGTGTTAAATTCAAGAAGATAATGCAAAATTCTATGTTGATTACAGTGGTCAACAATGCAGGTTTGTAGGAGATGACAGTGTGAAAGGGATGCAGATTTAATATGAAGTGTCAACAGTGAAAAGTGTGAACTTCAATAGTCATGAAGTGCATAAGTAAACACAAATAAAAAGGCGGATTTAATAAGTGATCAAGTGTAGATCATAGAGGCAAGAAATATGGTATACATTCCGGAAAGCTGATATGCATGCAAAAGACAAGAAGGAGGATATCAAGATAAACTTAGAGACCGAAAGCTATTGGAGTTCAGTATACATTGGTAAATAATAAAAGGATCAATGTTGGAGGAAGACTTAGAAGAAGTTTCAAGGTCATGGAAGCATTCACAGGTCAAGGGTTTGAGTCTTGGTCATGGTACTTGTCATTTGAAGATTTATAAGAAGAATTTATCATGGGTTTTCCTCTCTAAGAGGGAGATGTTTTTCCCTAGCTCGAAGAGCCTAATTTTGTGTCTTTTTTATTTTGGTAATTGACTTAATGAAAGAATAACTAAGCTAAGCAAGAGAAGAAATAAGTAACTCAAGTGATCTCATAAGTAATTATCAAGAAGAGAATTTGGATTAATCATAAGCCCTCCAAATTCTCAACAGACACCAAGGTCAAAAATGTAAAACTACAGACCTATAGGATGCAATATCAAAACTTGAAAATGAATGAGAATGAAAGCATAAGAAGTTTCCTTCTCATAATGAATGAGACTGTAAACAAAATGAAATCATTGGGTGATAAAATTGATGATGCTACAATATTCCAAAAGGTGTTGAGCTCTCTTACCCCTATATTTGATGCCAAAGTCTCAGGTATAAAATAAAAATACACGAATTAGATAAGATGGCCATGGAGAAGATTCATTGAATACATACAACCTATGAGATGAGAACACAAAAGGATCAACTAGAACTCAAAGAATTTGATTTCAAAGTATCAAACAAGTCAAAAAAATATTAAAACCAAGACTTCTCCAACCGCATCTTATATGAAGAGGAAGAACATTTTGTTAGAAAACTACAAAAGGGAATTGGAAAATATAAATTTTTGTTACCATTAAAGTGTTTTCATTTTGGTAGAATAGAGCACTTTTCTTCCAAATTTCCTTATAGAGAAACTAAAATTGTTGAAAAGGAAGAAAAGGAAGAAAACAGCCAAGAAAAATATCAAGAAGAAGTTTGTTAAAATTAAAAGTTTTTATTCACAAGAAGAAAATTATAGTTCACCAAAAGATGAAGTAGATTATGAATCTGACACAAACATTGGATGAGAATCTCCTTGTGGTACTTGAAATCCAAATGCTTGGTCTAGAGAAGACTTATTCAGAATAATTTGAAGCAATTGTTGACATGGAAAGTGAACTTCTAAGTGCATTGAAGCAAATAGATAGGCTCAGAAGAATTAAAAATGAAAAAAACAAAAAGAAGAAATACAAGCTTACAAAGAAGAAGAGAAAAGAGTAAATAAAGAAATGGTTCTTTTAAGAGTCCAATTACAAGATTCCAAATGAGAGGAAGAAGTTTTAATGAATAAGTTATAAGATAAGGAGAGATATTATGATAAACAAGAATGAGAAATTGTGTCTCTGAGAAAAGATATAGATAAGACTAACACACAACTAAATATGAGCCTAAAATTTGAAGGGATAAAAAACTTCGAAAAAAAATAGTCCTGAGCAATATCCATCAATCAAAATAAGACTTGGTCATAAAGAAAAACTTGAATAAGAAAAAATAGATCCAAGCTCCAAAGCATCAAAATGGAAGGATTCAAAGATTTGTTTTAATGATCTTAAGGGAGTAAGTAGCCAACCAAAAAAATCCAGTAGAGGACACAATCATCAACATAAACATAGTTATCCAAGCAGCTAAAGTAACACAAGAGTAAGGAAGCAACTGAGGCTAGACCTTCATTAGATAAACAAACAAGGACTGATTACTTCAAAAGGATCCTTCACTCCCAGGGATTTTTTGAGGCCTCGAAATTCTGTTGCCACGATATGGGGGAAAACCAACCAGTCGAGACGTTAGAGCAAGTCCTTTTTCATTTGGTGTGGTGGCTCCAAATGGGGATAAAGGGACCAATTTCCCAATAAGGATGATTTTGGGGTGTGTTTTGTTTATATAAAATGCAATGGGAAATTATTTTAATCTATCACATGCATTTATCTAAAACTATCTATTCTACTATATACCCGAGGTTTTTCTTCATTTATGTGATCTTAAAAGATATCCTCCAACTATTAGTAATGAAGATTATTTAATAGTTGAAAGAGATGAAAATTATGTAAAGATAATTCTTTTAACAAAATAGTTTGATTAAAATAATTGTAAAAATTGTATCGCATTCATATGTGTGATTATATATTAGATAAGAAATCATAGAAAAATATTAGTACAGAAGTGCATTTAACATTCATTTATGATAACAATTCAAATATATAATGCAAGTAGAAAGATAATTTTCAATCTAGAAAGCAAAACTTAATATAAATGAATAGAAATACCATATATATGAAGTCCTGCTCATATAAACTGACAATAGTTTTTTTCTCATCTACACTTTCAAGCAATTTAAAGAGTACAATAGTGCAACATCAGTTAAACAACTTCAAATTTCAAAAGATAACAAATTTTGTTCCATTAATCCATCAAAGCGTTTACAAACTTATAGAAGTGAATTCTTTGCAAAAAAAATTTGAAAATTTTCTGGACCCTTCTCTAAATGCATGAGAAGGCTTTAAATACTAAACTACAATATGTTTAAAAATATATTATTACATAAAAATAGAGGAGGTTTCAAACAACCATCCTATCAATTTTTGTAGATGTTCTATGCTTGATGCAACTTTACATTTTATCCCCAATATCATTCAGCAATCACATAAACAAGAAAGTAAAATGTTGATAGAACGTACCAGTAGATCGACAGAAGACAAGCCAAAAATATATAAGTGTGTTGGTGCATTACGACGGTCAACAGGATGCTTCAACCAAAAAAGTCTCAATATGGTCAGCCAACTAGAAGTGTCACACAACCCTCTAGGACAACCAGATCATTCAACCCAAAAGTTCAATGAAATTCAATGTTGTAAGTCAACGGTCAACGCAAATAGCAGTAGCAGCAGCAAGGTCAAAGCAGCAAAGCCAAAGTCAATTTCCAACCTCGATAATTGTGCCAAAAAATGCGAAATGAGGAAATCAAAAGTTTGGGAGAGTTTCAGGTCAATTTGATCACGCGTTGACCAAATTCAACGTTGTTCAATGCTACGGTAGAAACCCTAGGCTGAAAAAAAAAAATTTCCCCTCGCTGAAATTTCCCACATGTGAAGAGAAGAGCCTCCAAGGTGATCGAACCAATCAGATGATGTGAGAGAAATGTGTAAGGATGAGATGAGTGAAAATGTCCTCCAACGTTGACCAATTTATATCCATCAATGAGGGCGTGTGACACAACTGCTGGGGCTTCAAACCTTCAAGTCGAAGTGCACATATTTTGAATAAATTAAAAATAAATGTTCTGCTCATCGGATCAAGATGATATTTAGATCGATCTTGCACCTATCTGAAAGAGGAGTCCAAGAAAAATATTTGAATCTTCATTTGAGCATCAAAAAATGGATTTTGGACCTAGTTGTCCAAAATTAAAGCTCCCTCTCAACTAGGGAAAACTCCATCCACCTATGCAATCCAAATATCGTGTGTCATACCGTCATAACTTGATTTGCTAGCTTCCTTATTTCAGAACAAAGTTGGGTCAGTCACAAAGACATCATTCTCGGCTGACAGATTCAACCCAGAGGTCTGAAACCTCTATAGGACTCAGAGAGTCTCATACCATCCTGAAGTTAGTAAGAGGTTTGAAACCTCAGTAGACTTGATCCCAGATCAAGTGGTTGGACATGTGCCATCCTACACAGAGAGTATGGAAATATCTAATGTGTCGATTAGTATTTGCTACTAGTCTCTAGATTTTCCCGCCTCACTGGCCAAATGAGAGGTACTTCCCATGAGCCATGAACTCAATGGGTAGGATGCATACGGGGCACAAATCATGAGAGTTGAACCTACTCAAACATCATAACAGTGGGGAAGAAGCACCAAAATATTCATAAATCCTAGCCCCGTGAGTTCTTATAGCTCCGAGAAGTTATCCCCAAAGCCCCCCAGAGCTCCCAGATCTCATTGTCCAACAGGACCCTCAGAATAAGGTCGTTCCACGATACTAAGATTCTCGCGGAAGGTTAGGAACTTGACCTTCCCTAGGGGCTTTGTGAGAATATTTGTGACCTGCTCATCAGTTCCTATATGATCGAGCCTTACGGTGCCTCGCTGTACCATATCCCGGATAAAATGGTACCTCATATCAATATTCTTGGATCGATCGTGGAACACAGGATTCTTGGACAAACAAATCCCACTCTAGTTATCACAGAGTATCACAATGGTATCTAGCACATACCTGAAAATCTCATTGAAGAGCTTTTGCAACCAAAATAATTCACAACAGGCCATACTCGCTGCAATGTATTCAGCCTCCATAGTGCTCAAAGCCACCAACTTCTGCTTCCTGTTCATCCATGATATCGAAGCAGAACCAAGTGTGAAGCAGAATCCCGATGTTCTCTTACGATCCAGCACACTTCTAGCCCAATCGGCATCAGTATATCCATGGAGTGTCATGCTCCCGATAGTGTATCTCAGCCCATGGTTTATCATGCCCCGAAGATATCTCAAAATATTCTTGGCACCAACCCAGTGAAAGTGATGAGGCTCAACCATATGTTGACTCAAAGTGTTCATTTCAAAACATACATCTGGATGGGTGTTCACTAAGAAGATCAAGGCCCCTAGGAGTTAACAATACTCAATAGGATTTTCTAGCACGGGCCCAGTAGCACTGCCACTCAACTTCTTAAAGTTGAGCTCCATCGGTGTCGACACAGACTTAGATTCCACCATACCAAATATTTCCAGAAGCTTCAAAATATATTTTTGTTGAGAAAGGAAGATCTCTCCAGGTCTCTGCTAGACCTCTAGGCCTAGGAAGTAATGCATCAATCCTAGGTCCTTCATCTCAAACTTAGCAGCAAGCTCCCTCTTGCACTGATGAATGAGAGGGTCAACATCTGTCAGGAAGAGGTCATCCACATACAACACCAGAATGAGAGGCTTTTCTCTATCAACCTTGAAGTAAAGGTTTGGATCAGCATTACTATGAGTGAAGCCCAACTTCATCAGGTAGCTATCTATTCTCTCATACCAAGCTCTGGGTGCTTGCTTCAGCCCATAGAGGTATTTCTTCAACCTGCAAACATGGGTGTCCTGATCTTGGACTTTGAACCCCAGAGGTTGCTCCACATACACCTCTTCCTTTATCGCACCATGCAGAAATGCGGTCTTTACATCCATCTGACGAAGACTCCATCCTTGCGTAGTAGCAAGGGCTATGATAGATCGGATGGTGGTATATCGGGCCACAGGTGCAAATATACCATCATATTCTACGCCTTCCTTTTGAGAGAAGCCACAGGCAACGAATCTTGCCTTGAATTTTTTAGCACTGCCATCAGATCCATGCTTGATCTTATAGAGCCATTTCGAGGTGACAACTACTTTGTCCTTCGGTCTTGGAACCACATCCCAAACATAATTCTTCATAATGGAATCATATTCTTCATGCATAGCATCCTTCCAGACTTTATGCTTTACAACATCCTCAAAAGATCCAGGCTCAGATTGTACAATAGTACTCATGGCTGCTAGATACCCTTGGTATCTATTAGGCTTCTTTCTTTCACGGAATTTCCCCCTTGGGGCCATATGTCCCTCAGCATCCTCGAGAGTGTCCCTGAGCCATGATGGCCTCTTCCTCATTGAAGGAGGTGGATCAATACAGTCCATCGGTCCTTCAAAATCGGCCATCGTCTCATCCTTCGTTTCTTCTTTATTTCTAGGCCTTGCTTCATGATCTTCCTCAGATCTCGGAAGATTGACTACTTTCCTCAGGGAAGCATCTTCATCAAAGGTAACATCGTGGAATATCTCCTCTTCCCTTTTACCAGGCACATAAAATCTATAGGCCTTCGAAGTTTTGTTATAGCCCACAAACATTCCCTTCTTTCCAGACAAATCCAGCTTGCTCCTCTTCTCCTTCGGCACATGAAAAGAAACAAGACATCCAAAAACTATAAAATGAGAGACGTCAGGTTTCTTACCAGAGAAAACCTCTTCGGGAGCTTTGGAGTCCACAGAGGAATGAGGGCATCAGTTTTTTATGTACACAGAAGTGTTCGCAGCTTCTTCCCATAGAAACTTCAGAAGACCTTGGTCACATAGCATGGCACAGGAAGCTTCCACAATGTTCCTGTTCTTTCGTTCAACAACGCCATTTTTCTGAGGAGTATAGATAGTTGTGGTCTCCCTCTTGATGCCAGATTCTCTGCAACAGTTCTTGAACTCGTTCATCTCATATTCAGTGCCATTATCAGTCCTCAATATCTTGATATTCTTCCCTTTCAGATTTTCCACCAAGGATTTTAAGGTACAGAACCACATGAAAGCCTCATCCTTCTTCTTCAAGAAGTATATCCAGGTTTTGCGAGAGAAGTCATATATGAATGTCATATAATAAGAAAATCCTCCCAAGGATGTCACGAGCAGCATACCAGATAGATCAAAATGTATCAATTGTAAGACATCACATGTCTTTGTGACACTTGAGGGGAAAGGTCCCCTTGTATGCTTTCCTTCTACACAGCCCTGGCATACACCTTCATGATCATTTTTGAACTTGGGAATCCTTGTCACCACCTTCCTTTCTTCGGGAAGGGATTTTTATTGAATATGTTCGAACCTCTAGTGCCATAGCTTAGTCTGTCGGATAGTATCACACGTCATCTCTCCCAGTTGACTTCCTCCAACCTGGTAGAATGTATCAACTCTAAACCCAATCGTGATAGATTCCTTGAATCTATTCTTCTAGATACACACCTTTCCATCAACGAATGGAAAATTGAAACCTTTGTCTTCCATGGTCGATATAGACACAAGGTTCTTCTTCAACTCAGGTACATATAACACATCTTGTAGGCGGAGGAATTGACCTTAAGACAAGTGGAGGGTCACAGTCCCTGTCCCTTTCACAAGATATGTGGCATTATCTCCAAGGATATTTTTCAGATTATTATCCTTCTCAACCATATCAAAAATTTCTTCCTTGAACCCACTGATGTGCCTTCAGGCACCACTATCTATCAACCAGACATCCATAGTATCGGGCGGAGATGCAATAGAGAGGGCAGATACAAGAATGTATTCATTTCTTTTATCATTAACAACATTTGATTCCTCATACCTATAATTTCTCAACCTTTTTAAAGATTTCCCATTTCCACCAAAGGGAGCCTTCATCTTCCCTTTGAACCTGTTGTTCCTTTGATTTCCATTCCTCTAGTTGTTGTTGTTGTCATCATCATCGGGAGAATATTTCTTGAGAGGGAATTCTCTAGCATAGTGTCTAGGCTTATGGAAAGTGTAAAATTTTCCTTTCTTTCCTTGGGCCCCTACTCTTTCTTTGTTCTTCATACCACCAAATTTCTTCTTCTTAGCATGAGCAGTGAAGGAAATATTTCCTTCATTTTCATATTCCTTCATCCTTGTCTCTTCTTGTACACATATTGATAGTACTTCGTCAAAATCAGGTATGACATTGTTATTGAGAATGGTAGTGTTGAATACATGTCATTCGGATGAGAGACCTCCAAGTGCAGTGAGAACCATCTCTAGATCAGCTATTGTCTCCCCAATAGCCAAAATATTATTCCTGATTTTGTTCAGCTTCAGAAAATATGATTGAACAGACTCATCCCTACCTTTCTTCAGATTCTTCAATTGGTTCTTGAAGAATAGGACTTGATTCACATTGTTGGCCTTGAACATGTTGACCAACTTATCATACATCTTCTTAGATGTGCCCAGCTCAAATATGTATGCAACCAGACTCTTATGAATTGAGTCCTTGATCATCGGCTTTGCTTTTATTCCCCCCTTCTTGTACTTTTATTTGGTAGCAGCAGTTGTAGTGGATGGAGGCTCTTGGATTTTACCTTGCACATAATCCATGACATCTTGATCATCCAAATTAAGATCCAGTGTCATATTCCAAGCATGGAAGTCTTCCTTCACATTCAATTTGTCATCAACCTTAAAGCCATTTTAATTTGAGGAACCCATCCTCTTCTTCGATGATTACTACAAACTAAGGCTTTGTCTTCACCTCAGCTCTAATACCATGTAAATTTTTGTAGATGTTCTATGCTTGATGCAAATTTACTTTTTATCCCCAATATCAGTCAACAATCACATAAACAAGAAAGTAAAATGCTGATAGAACATACCAGTAGATCGACATAAGACAAGCCAAAAATATATAGGTGTGTTGGTGTGTCACGACGGTCAATAGGATGCTTCAACTAGCAAAGTCTCAATACAGTCATCCAACCAGAAGTGTCACACAACCCTCTAGGACAGCCAGATCAGTCAACCCCAAAGGTCAATGAAAGTCAAATCTATCAGTCAATGGTCAATGCAAACAACAAAAGTAGCAAGGTCAACATAGAAAATTCAAAGTCAACATAGCAAAGTCAAAGTCAATGTCCAGGCTCGAAAATTGTGCCAAAAAATGTGGATTGAGGAAATCGAAATTTTGGGAAAGTTTAAGGTCAATTTCACCATACGTTGACCAAAGTAAACGCTAGTCAATGTTGCGGTAGAAACCCTAGACCAAAAACAGATTTTTCCCCTCGTTGAAATTTCCCATGTGTGAAGAGAAGAGCCTCCAAGGTGATCGAACCAATCAGATGATGAGAGAGAAATGTGTAAGGATGATATGAGTGAAAATTCCCTCCAACATTGACCAATTTATATCCATCAATGAGGGTGTGTGACACAACTACTGGGGCTTCAAACCTTCAAGCTGACCTGCACATATTTTGAATAAATTCAAAATAAATGTCTTGCTCATTGGATCAAGATGATATTTTGATCGATCTTGCACCTCTTCGAAAGAGGAGTCTAATAAAAATATTAGCATCTTCATCTGAGCATCACAACATGGATTTTGGACCTATTTTTCCAAAATTAACACATCCTCGTAAAGAGTAAACTTCAACTACAATCTAGGGAAATAAGGTAACAATATGACTATGAATGATGATCCTCCTTATGGATTTAATCTCGAAGTTGACAAAAATCAAGCATAGGTTTAAGCTAAGCTAGCTGCGAAATTCTCGATCTGACCTGGCCCTTGAATGTTGCCTTTAAAAGTGTTGGTTGTGACCTTTTTTTTGAGTCAATTAATGACTGCAGGGTTTGGTATTGATGATAAGGTTTGATAAAAAAATTCCAATAATTTTATTGATCAAATTTATTTAATTTTTTAAACATTTCTTCCTGCATCTCTATCCTTTGTTTCCACTGTGCTTCTAACAACTTGATTTTTGAGAGCACTTCAGATGTGGACGCTTTGATAAGCTCGACTTTCAAAAGTTGTTCATAAACATATTCAGTAATTTCTTCTGTTAACCTTGATGATTTTGTTGTTGCTTTGTCTGCTTGTCTTATCTGTGCTTCCCAATCCTTAAATAAAAGTTCCTTGTGAAATTTATCTACTTGGGGTAGATCATCTTCCTTTCCTGATTCTGATGCTTTCCATTGAATGAATTCATTAATTTTCTTCTCAATTTTCTTATGCTCAAATTTCTTATTAGCGACTTGCTGGATCAGGATTTCACTTGAATCATAATAAGACCTGGTGATTAAGCTTGCTATCATCATACTTCTTGTTGTTGCTTTAGCTTAGCATTCACTTCCAATGCTTCTCTTTTGAATTTCTCTACATGTGGATGGATTTTTAATTTGTTTATTGTTTCTTTTAGTTGTGTTTCCTTTTCTGTAAGTTACACCTGATGCTGCAAATTTAATCTTTCAAAATCCTTTTGGAACTGAGACATTTTCACTTCCATTTGCCTGCTAGAGTTAAAATTTTCATTCTCTAACAATCTCTCTAACTCTTGTATTTTTTCTTCTCTTTTCTTCAGTAACAATTGAAATTCAGTAGCCTTGTCAATAGTGGCAGTAGCATATGCCCCTGCAAACTGTGATATATTAGTTAAATGTTCAGTAGGATCGGCTAGAGGATCCTTCCATAGAACATCACCAGATTCATTTGTAATATTTGAAACTATATCATCCATTCTTCTCCTTTTTATTCTACTGACTACAACCATATGACTAGGACTGTAGAAGACATCCAGTGAAGGAATTTATTCAATTTGTAAAACTATATGCTCTGTAGGGTAGGCTGGAATGATCTCTCGATCATGAGTTTTAGGTACCTCTTGTAGCAGAGTTGTAGTTTCCACTAATTTCTAAGAATCCTCTGGCATTTTAAAATTGGTAGATTGATCAGTATTAGGATTTGGTTGTGACATTTGTAGTGGCTTATAAAAATTTTCCCATTCATTCTTCAAATCCTTTGGTTGAGATTTTTCTGCCTAATCAGGTGTATTTTAGTTGTGTTGAATTTCTTAGGAAGACGATCCAGTTCCATTAATTCCTCCTTTCTCTTGCATTTCAATATCTTTGATGACTTTATCAATTACCTTTTATGGGCTCTCATTTATGTTTTCGGATTCATTATGTTCTGATTTCCCTGACTCATCTTCAGACATGTCTTTAGCTTCATTATCCAAGCCAATACTTGGATTCGCTATGTTTTCATCTTCAATAATCAATAAATCTAAAGGAATCCTTTCCAATCTCTTATTTTTGTATGTTTAGAAGGCTTCAAAGTCATCTTGATTGAGCTGACTAGATGCATTTTTTAGTACATTTGTAAACTTTTCAACGCCTTGAAAGAAATCATCAAATCTATCTATCTCTTTCTGAAAAGGTTTCAATTTCAGCTCTGTGGTGAAATTATTAATCACATCATTGGGGTCATATGGTCACTTTGGTGTTACAACCAAATTCAATAAATTAATATTTGAAACTTCCTTCAAGGTATGACCAATATGAAAAAATTGCAAAAGTTCTGCACTGTAAAGGGAATTAGGCCAAATGGCCTTCTTGGCATCTTTGAGTTGCTTTGAAATACCACTTACTACAAGTTGGTAAGAAATTTCTCTAGCAAGTAGCTTGTCAGGAAAATAATAGGGCAGGACTGTTACACAGTAATTTGTCACCATCCCTACAATCCCCATCTCGCCCATTGGAGGGTCGTTTCTGTGACCAATAATCAATTTCATGCCTTGCAAATACCATCATTGCACCCCTTTCCATGAGGACAACATTTCTTCTGTTGATCATTTCCTGAGCAGACCCCTAAAAACACATGTTTTTGCCTTGGCACTGGTAGCCCGTTATGTACTCACGCCAATGAGGAAAATTAACACTAAGCCCGCGCCAATTGGCGCTCTGTCCCAGTTAAGCACCTGCGCCAATCTGCTTTTGGAAAGTTTTTTAAAAAAGAGGCGAAGTTTCGATTACAACAACTTCGTGGGTGAGTCATCAGGAGTGGTTTTGCCTGAATAACCACAGCCTTCCTCCTTTGGCCTCTTGTTTCCACCTTTTGGGGAACCTCCCAAGGGATAAGGCCTCCCTTCCACTATTGTAGGGATCCCAACCCCCCCCTCTCCTCTATAAATATAGCCTTCATCCATTGATGAAGGGCTGAATTGTTGAATGGCTGAATGGCTGAATAGCTAGTCTTCAAGTTCCCAAATTCCCAAGAGCCTTATGCTGCAAGAGCCTCCATAATTCCCTTAAGGCCGAATCTAAGCAAGGAGACTATTGTCAAGATCTGAAGAGAGAGGTTTTTCCCATCCTTGACAGGCTTTTCGAGACGTGTTCTGCTGGCGACCCGCCGAAGGAGAATTCAGCATCAGAATTATGGTTGTATTCTTCCTTTGATTGATTAATAATAAACGACTATTGGTTATGGTTCCACTCTTGTTATTGTTTATGATGATGAGTTATGTCCTTTCTGACTGAAATATAGTTGCATCTACTGGATTTTACTCTTGCATTTGTTTTTTTTCTTGCACGTGCAAGTGTCCATCATGGAGATCGTGGGGATTGTGATCTACCAGAGCTAAGGAACGGGAGCGCTACCTTTTCTACAAGCAACAGCGTTGGATTCTAGGTAAGCCTTCATCGCTAGTTGGTTTATTTGCAATTAGGAACCTGCACTATAGCGTGAACGATTGTTGCTAGACCCGGTCTGGGCTAGTAGGGATCGCCTCTGTCCGCAGAGGGGATTTACCTCCACAACAATTTGGCGACTCCATTGGGGATCATTAGCTTGTTGTCGTTCGTTTTATAAGCTATAGATGGAGCCTGAAGTTGGCCAGATAGCCTTCGAAATGCTATTGCTTTGCATTAGCGAAGTAGATCAAAGCTGCTTCAGTCAATCTCCAGTTTAGTTTATGAATTGAACACTTGGAGTATTGTCTTGTTTTTTTGGTTGTTTCTCGATTATGCTTCCTTGATCGGCTCTTTTGGCTGGCTCTTTTCTAATTGTTTGGCTTTTGGTTCAGCCCCAGAGGATCAGATCTGACCTCTGTTTTTCCGAGTTTTCATCCTTTCATGGTTGGCTTGATTGGCGCGGTTTCCACCCTGACAGTCGCGCCAATTAGCGCGGGTTGCCAGTTCATCACTCGCGCCATCCCCTGTCTGCCACGAATTATAGCCAGACATTCGCGCCATCTCCTGTAGGTGCTAGGGTTTAACCTTGTTTGGAAGTTTCTTTTGGTCAGTACTTTGCTTCTCGGTTTGTTTTAGATTCTGCTTGAAGTGGTGAGTTTGGTCTTGGTTGGGAGAAATTATTTGTTTTTTCATTTTCAGGCGTTGGCACTTGTTGTCAGTTAGCAACCCGTGCCAATTGGCCATTGGCGCTAGTTTTCAGTGTGCAAGTCGCGCCAATTGGCGCTAATTGTCAATGTACAAGTCGGGCCAATTTCAGGGTGTATGAAATTTGAGACTTTTTCCCTAAATCCTTCACCAGTGTGTCTTTCCCTTCCAGTATTTTCACTGTATGAGCATAGATTACATTGCTCATTGTTTGAAATATCTTCTTTCCATGATTGTTTGATGTAAAAGGGAATGAATGCCTTGTTTTGATCTCTTTCTTTGGAAGTCCTCTTTGTGTTTGACCTCATATGTCTTGTCACCTTTTGAGGGATTCTGTTACAAAGTGTTCGAAACAACGATTGCATTCTTAGTGTTTGTTTACATCTCTTTTGCATTCATCTAGGAGATTTGCGTTCATTTAGTTTTCGTCTCAAAGTTTTCTTTTCGTTTAAATGCATTAAATCACATTGCATCGAAAAGTATTTTTTGAGATTTATCATTGGACTTAGATCACATTGTTTAATGATTGAAAGCTAAAAGTCGCTTTGAGTGCATTCTCTTTCGTTAAAAGCAGGCATTAAGTAGATTCTCATTTCATCAAAAAATGCATTGAGTGCATTCTTATCATTTGAAAAGGAAAAGAAAATTGCGCATAGATTACAATTGCATAGTTTTCGGAAAAGAGGATTTTGCATAGATTACATTGCATTATTTGCATCGTTGAATGTTTGGAATTACTTTTGGATAGTGAAAGTCATCTAGTTTGGAAAAGTTTCATTTTCAGTATTGCTGTTTGTTGCATCATTGTTTGAAGCTCTTCCCTTTACTAGATAGCATTCATCGAATTGAAAAGTTTTCTTTTCTCATATAGCTGCATACAGGATATTGTCATATGACATTCGGTAGGGCCTGAAACCGAAACATAATTGAAGATAAACATTAAAATTTATTCAATTTACACTAAGGCAGCATTGAAACATTAACGCAACATTTAGAGGTCTAGGCTAGAGACATGTTCCGGCGTCTTTAAACCTAGTAGCTGTCGTTCGCCTCTTGGCCTTAGACAACACTAGTACGGACTTGTGCTCCCCGTACCGTCGAGTATATAAAGGGAGACCCCACTAGGTTGCTATCCTTTATCCATAGGAAGCCGAGTCTGCCGCCTTATACCCGTGATACACCGGACACAGCATTCGGGGAGATTGCCTGCACGTACGTTAAGTCCTTGGTTGTTTTCTCTTTCATTTTGAAACGAAGGTGTATATTGCAGTTCACGGTTATTTGGTACACCCTTTGCCTAGCATTCCTGAGTAGTAATTTCGATCTTTTCTGACTCTTTAAATTTGGAAAGTTCATCAAGCGCTTGTCCTTTCACGCTTATTTCCAATCTGAAAGTGATAGAGTCACCTTTTTCCTGTTTCTCGACTCTTAAAAGATGAAACAACAGAGTTTTGTTTCAATGTTTTAAAAAATTAACTGCCCACGAAATATTCCTGGTTAAAGTTAGTTTCCTTAGGGTGTTGTTCTGAAGATCGTTTCTGTTGGCAACTTTTCCAGAGTTCACCAACCAAGGAATCCCCTTCGATGGGAATCCGAGTCATTTTCCTCCTTTTGGGAATGTTGGTGCTCCTTATATGGCAACGTTCTCCCTTCCTGGGTTAACTGTTGGGTTGCCTATTTGGTTTTTTTCAACCTCTGTGGTCCCGAATGTCTCGGCTACTGTTCAATCAGTTACTCCGCCTGAGCAACATCATGTTGATTCCAAGGTGGACCTCTCCCCTTCTTCGCCTGTTTCTGCGTCCTCCTCTTCTACTTCTCCTGGTGAAAGTCTGGATTCGAGTAACCAGGTGGCTAAGAAGAAGAAGAAGAAGACAAAGAAGAAGAAGTCTGATAAAGGAGAGGCTAGCTCTGCGGCTATTGCACCTAAGAAGCCTTCCGTCGATAAACCTCCCAACCCTCCACGGAAAGTCAAGTTCCCTTGCATGTTGTGCATGGGAGACCATCTTCTTCGAGACTGCCCTGGCATTCCCAAGGTGCTCAAAGTATGGTCCAACGGTCGCCCACCGTTGCCTTTGGCTTCTACGAGTCAGGTTGGGGGCATGTCTTCAGCTTGTACTGATAAGACTCATAAGAAACAGGGTGAGATTACCAATCCCTGTAAGTTGTGTGAAGGGCACCATGTCATTCACCTTTGTCCGTATATGGATGAAGCCAAGAGAGTTTTGGACAGCTCAACTATTTCTACACCACACCTCCCGGCTGGTTATAAACAGCTTTCTTTGAGTCCTCCACCAGCTGATTCCATGATTGGTCAAGATTCATCCTTGGTTGATTCCGCTCCCTCGGAAATTCAAATTCAGGAATCCATTCCCGACCAACCATTGGTCATGGGATCGGTTGAACTGGCCCCATTTGCGGTGCACCAGGTCTTTTCCGTTGAGAGTGGATCTCACACCCCTCATGTTCTTCTAGTTTCTTCAGATTCTCCTATACCTCAAGAAGTTGCTCCTCCGCCTCCCGTGATGGAGGTCTCGGAGGATATTCTTCCTGACTCCATGATGGAAGTCATGGAGGATGCTCCTTCTCCTTCTGTAACACCAGGGGAAGACCATCTCGATTCGATGGTAGCCCCTCCGAGTAGTTTGGTCGCTTCCTTTGATTGGAATCGATTTGCAGGATACCGCCTTCTGTCTTATGTGCCTTTCGAGATCACAGTACAAGCTTTTGGTCTATTTGTACCCAGCACCATTATAGATGAAAGCGCATCTGTTAGTGTTCTATCCTCAACTACCTGGCAAGCTTTTGGCTCGCCGCCGCTTGCGCCTATTACGCAGAATTTGTTGGCATTTAACAGAAGAACGAGTCAACCCTTAGGGATCCTTCCAAGGTTACATGTTACTTTGGGAGGTAAAACCATCCATATGGATGTGATGGTTGTTCCAGGCCCCTTGGATTTCAATCTGCTCTTGGGGCGCGATTACACCTATGCCATGGGAGTGCTTGTCTCCTCCCTTTTTTGTGTGGTCTGTTTTCCACATGAAGGACGGATCGTGACCATTGATCAGCTTTTGTTCTTTGGTCCCGATGTGGCCACTGGCCCACCATCATCCCTTCCTGGTTTTTATCCACCCATTGTATTTGCCCCACCGCAGGTCAACTATGTGGCTACCTACCCTGTGCCTATACTCAGTGATAGTGCCGTAGTGCATAGTGTGTTGGGGGCATTGGTTCCAGACTTCCAGGATGTTTTCCTTCCATTGGGAGTGGAACTCTTGGAAGCGATGACTTCTTGTTCATTATGATTAGGTTGTCGGAGCACAGTTCGTTTTCCTGTGTCAAGCTCCTTAAAAAATGAAACAAGGTTGTCGGAGCATGGTTCTTTTCCTGTGTCAAGCTCCTTAAAAAATGAAACCGGGTCTACCGGAGCAGAGTTCGTTTTCTTGTGTCAAGCTCGTTAAAAAATGAAACAAGGTGTCCTGAGGATAGTTCTTTTAATGTGTCAACCTTGTTAAAATAATGAAACACGTTCCCGTTCAATTCAAGTCTTTGATGAGATCTCGTAAAATCCCAGTCGAGTCTTTCTCTTGATCTCGTAACTTGAACCTTCACTCCATCTGCCTTTCATATGGATTGAAGCTTGGGGGGCATGTACCTCGAATTGAGTCACCATGCTGGGGGCATGCTTATAGTTTTCAAGCATAGTTTGTTTCTGTTTCAAGCTTGTGTAAAAATGAAACCGGTTTCAAGCATAGTTTATCTTTGTTTCAAGCTTGTGTAAAAATGAAACCATTCCAATTTTACCTCTTGTGATTGCCATCTTATCAGCCTGTTTTTGCCAGATGAGCCTTGGTTTTCTCACTCCATCGTCACTATCTGCTTGGCCGATCACATGCCTTCACTTGGTTGTTTTACCCATTCCTAAGGAACCGCTGCGATGAGTGGTCTTGTTAGCCAGCCTCTTGACCCCTTTTTTTTCTAATAATTTCCACCATCACCGGAACCAGTTGCTACCCTTTATACCACTCGTTCCTCCAGGAGGAGTCACCTTTCAGCTCTTTTTTTACTCTCTAAAAATGAAAATATTGCTGAGTCCCTTGTCGTTTCGATCTCGTTAAAGTGGACACAAAACGACATCTACCCAGTATATGTTTACCCATTTTTTGGGTCGGGATAGATTATTTATGAAAAAGGAATACCCTAGCCTATTGTGACTAGGAGGTTTTCTCAGATATTGTTTTCTACCTTTTCGTGTCTGAGGAACTATTTACAAAAAGGGACCTTTGGAGTTTACTTTTCCTCTGTCTTTTCAAACTCTCTAAACATGAAAAGACGCCGAGTTCTTCCTCTGTCAAACTCGTTAAACCCTGATGACATTGGATTCAGTCGTAATGATGTTATCCGAGTTCCTCCTTCCTAGGGCTCGTTAAATGTACTAGGATGGATTCGTCTGAAGGACGGACTTATATGACAAGCATATGGTATCCTCTTCAAGCTTGTGTAAAAATAAAGAGGCACTCGCCAGAAATGGTGGGGAAAAATGGAACCAGAATCGTTGTAATGTCGGTAGAATGTCGCTCTTGAACATGGCACTTTTCTGCATTCGTGTCGGGTTGGGGACATCTCATCTCGTTTTCCACTTGCCTCCGTGGTTTTGGGTGATCCCTTTTGACCTCTCATCCACTCTTTTCCTCGTCACCATGACCTCTAATCTGTTGATGTCAAATACTGCCAAATCCACTATCGTGCCGCCGATATGTTCAAGAGAAGTTGACCTCTGCAAATTTCAACCTTCCTCTGATTCTCATCTGATCTTGATTCACAAAGACATTATGTTCCTCTGTCTCATGTCGATGATGTGGGAAACACTATGGCCCACCTTCGATCAAAGTCACTTCCTGTCGACTTCAGCTCATTATCCAGGAATTTGATCTAGAGACTCCCTTCTGGTACCTTGGAGTCTGCATGCCTCAATGGTAGGTTCTTCACATTCGACGTGAGGTTCTCATTATTGGCCTTCGATCGAGTGATTCTACGGGTGTTCGACGCTAGCTCACTAATTCACATGCCGTATATTGTACCTGTAGTACCTTGAGGGCCATTGTCATTATTGGTGGTACCTCTCGCGTCTGTTAACAGCTTTCATCATTGGCTGGTAATCAGGCGATGTTCTCGCATGTTCGACTTCAACTCACATATTCGCATGCTTGAACTTGTACTTTGTTCGGGTCGAGATGGAGTGCAAGACCCTAGATTCCTGTCTGTTATAATCCAGGCTTCGATTTTGTGGATTATTATGATTAGTTACATGACTCACTGATTGGATGGCTGCGACCATACCTGAGTCTATTTATCGATCCTCACGGGATGGTTGCGTCCATGCCTTGGATCTGGATTATTGTGTACTGTGTTATGGATGGTTGCGCCCATACCACATATATATCATGTATCTGAGATATCAGTTTTACTTCTCCATGCAGGTTTTCCGACGCCGGAGTTTTCAGTTGGACATGTTCTGGTAAAGCATTTCACCCCTCTCTCTCTCTCTCAGGCCTCATGCTTTAGGGGGCATCTGTTACATAGTAATTTGTCACGGTCCTTGAAATCCACATCTCGCCCATTGGAGGGTTGTTTCTGTGACCAATAATCAGTGTCATGCCTTGCAAATACCATCATTGCACCCCTTTCCATGAGGACAACATTTCTTCTGTTGATCATTTCCTGAGCAGACCCCTAAAAACACCTGTTTTTGCCTTGGCGCTGGTAGCCTGTTATGTACTCGCGCCAATGAGGAAAATTAACACTGAGCCCGCGCCAATTGGCGCTCTGTCCCAGTTAAGCACCCGCGCCAATCTGCTTTTGGAAATTTTTTTAAAAAAAGAGGCGAAGTTTCGATTACAACAACTTCGTGGGTGAGTCATCAAGAGTGGTTTCACCTGAATAACCACGGCCTTCCTCCTTTGGCCTCTTGTTTCCACCTTTTGGGGAACCTCCTAAGGGATAAGGCCTCCCTTTCACTATTGTAGGGATCCCAACCCCCTCCTCTCCTCTATAAATATAGCCTTCATCCATTGATGAAGGGCTGAATTGCTGAATGGCTGAATGGCTGAATAGCTAGTCTTCAAGTTCCCAAATTCCCAAGAGCCTCCATAATTCCCTTAAGGCCGAATCTAAGCAAGGAGACTATTGTCAAGATCCGAAGAGAGAGGTTTGTCCCATACTTGACAGGATTTTCGAGACGTGTTCTGCTGGCGACCCGCCGAAGGAGAATTCAGCGTTAGAACTATGGTTGTATTCTTCCTTTGATTGATTAATAATAAACGACTATTGGTTATGGTTCCACTCTTGTTATTGTTTATGATGATGAGTTATGTCCTTTCTAACTGACATATAGTTGCATCTACTAGATTTTACGCTTGCGTTTGTTTTGTTTCTTGCACGTGCAGGTGTCCATCACAGAGATCGTGGGGATTGTGATCTGCCAGAGCTAAGGAATGGGAGCACTACCTCTTCTACAAGCAACAACATTGGATTCCAGGTAAGCCTTCATCGCTAGTTGGTTTATTTGCAATTAGGAACCTGCACTATAGCGTGAACGATTGTTGCTAGACCCGGTCTGGGCTAGTAGGGATCGCCTCTGTTCGAAGAGGGGATTTACTTCCACAACAAGGACGTGGGGAGAAGCATAACTCCCGAAAACTCTGACATAGGTGAAATTTTCTTCAAAAAACCATCTAGCAATGGGAAAAATGTCTGTACTATCCTCTTTAGAAATCCTACGGGATTTCTCGTTAAATATAACCTGATGCATAAGTAGAGTGAATCTATGAAAATTTTGTAAAAATGTAGATGAAAATATGACTCCCAAAGGGCTCTGTGGTAAATATGGATTGGAGTGGGGTCTAGTGTCGTCCACTTCCATCCCATGGTAGGAAAACTCAAACAAAGGAATTTTTTTTCCATGACATAGGCACTCATGTAAAATGGGGGTATTATCCTAGAGGAAATACTTCTTTTACTTCTATATTCCATGATATTTCTGGCCAAATTATCAGACAGGATATTTTCCCAATTCAGAATTAAAGAATTGATGATTTTTTCACTTAACAGGACCCAGTCTATAGAAAACCTAGTAGTATCAGGCCTTGCAAACAATCCACACAACATTCCAGTAGTATATCAATAAGGGGAAGGAATTTGTGCTATCGGGTACATACCAAGTTTGTCCTGTTTCAGCTTGCCTTGTTCATCCTTAAATTACTTTATAACTTTCATCAGGTCCGTATGTTTCTTTCTAAAGCTTTGGATAAACTCTTGGTCATAGTTCTATTGCGGGATGGGTAAGTGGTACATTGTCCTGAAATATTCTGTTGTGAATGAACCAATATTCTCGTCCTTTGAATTCTTAAATGTCCTATCTGATATATTCAGGTGGTCAATTACCCACTTAATCATATCTGTATAGGGGAGAATCTTCAACCTCATTGCTACTTTGTGAAGGAATGAGCATGCAATGTCGAAATAAGATGGGTTTGAAGAAACTGACGTCGTCTGTTATAAAAATTTTGGTTATTACCCTTGGTTGTTCATTCTCAAAGAATTGGTACATTGCCTTCCATGAAGAATTGTTGCAATCCTTGTTGTAGGTGGTATCTGAGAATAAGGAAGACACGTCTGAGTCCTCAATATTTGATGTTTGGGCAATTTCCTTGCCTTTCTTGTTCATCCCTATTATCCTTGCTTCATTAAGCAGTTTCCTGAATTCAAGTGAAAAAAGCAAACATTAGATCTGAGATGAATCGAGAGACAGATAGAGTTAAAATTGATATAATAAAAAACTTGGTGTTCAATCATTCAAAACATGCTCAAATTAGATATCAATCTTTCAAACCTTACTTCTATTAAATTTCTTTAATCACCCATAATACTTCCTATCGAATCTCTTACACACCTTTATGCAAAAGGTCTATTCGATCAATTTAAGACGTTAGATCTTATATCCGGTTAATTAGATATGAATCATTTCGCACACTTGAGCAATAACTATCAATATCGCATATCGCAACTCAAAACTATTTTTATTAGTTGTGTTTTTTGTTACCGATGAATTTCGCGAAATGCAATTTGCGAAATCGCAGATCGCAATTTCCATACAGTAATAAAACTTGCATTTTTTTATTCATTGTGAAATGTGAAGTGTGTTAGGAATCACGCCAATGTGCATTATCGTACATTTGAAGTTTTATGATTGTTTCTTTATTAATTCATCGAGTCCAACTCATCACAACTTTTACCGAATTGTCATAAGTTGATCGTTTTTTTAAAATGCACGATGCGATTTATTTTTAAAGCAGTGTTTAAAGCTTTTATAATGGAAGTTTTATATGACTCAAAAATTTTGTAGCGAATATCTCAGCTCGCAATACTTATTATGTTTTAAGTTTTTTTGACTTGTAAATTATGCGATTTGTGATGAGCGCTAAGAAATCAAAGCAAAAAGGGAAATAACATTATTTCCTAAAGTTTTTTATACTTAGGCTAAGATAAAATCAAGCTTATAAATTTTCTATTTATTTTAAAGGGTCCCCATTTAGTGAAAATAAATGGGGGGTGTTGTATAGTACAACAATTGGCGATTCACTTGGGAGAACCATCTATCTCTGATTAGTTTTTTGAAATTTCTAAAAAAAAATCGAAATAAAAATAGTTGCAGGAATGAATTTCAATAAATAATATCTCACTAAGCAATAAAATCTCTGTCGATTATAATTCATAAGAATTCCTCTTTAAAAAATAAAATTATGAGTATCTATATCAGTCTTTACTCAGTTCAAAAAGATGAAGCAGGTGGCTCTTTCAGATTAGATTTATAAATATATACTCTTTTATCACAGGTAGAGCCTTTGATCCAATAGGAAATTAAGCTTTTGGCAAGGTTATCTTTTACCCAACAATGATTCATTGTCCCATCCAGTTTTTCTTACAATCTTCAAAAATAAATTCCAACTTTATATACTTCATCTCTTTTGGAACTTGTTTTTCTTTGTAGATATTTTATATTGTATTTTTATTTACTTAAAGCCATTGTCTTGGGTTGGTAACCAAATATTGACAATTCCATTCACTGGTTGTACTTGAAATGATCAAGATGGCTCTTGATGAGACCTCTTGTCCTCTTGATATAATGTCAAATCATTACCCTATTTTGGTAGGCAGGGTAATGTCAGTTCAACTATTTCCTTATGAACATGGTAAACAAGCTCTTGATGAGACTTATTATCTTCTAAGAATTTTAGCATAATTTTTTGAATTTCTTTCTAAAAATTGATAATTTTTCCTAGATGGGGTGAATCATTGGTCCTTATGAGGATTATGGATGATAATTTTTATATTTTTAAGATTGCTTATCTGTAAAAGAGTCTTTACTATGTTAAATATACTTTTCTTGGTTGATAACAGATTAACCATGTTTTATAAAGGTGAGAGTTCATCAAAGAATAAATAACTTCGGTGAAATTTCATCTTTTAGTAAAATATTATATAATTGAGATTTGAATCTTTCAATTGTTTTCTTGACATTTCTTATTTCTATAAGCGATAAATAAAAAATATTTTCTGAGATATTTACTTGAAAAGCCAAAAATCAATACTATGCAACTTTTATTTTTCTAAGGAAAATAAAAGACAATAATATACAGGGAATAAAAAGGGTTTCCTCCTATGAAAATTATTTCTTTAAAATTTGCCCATTAATAGGCAAAGAATCTCTTTTGCCTGATATATCTTGCAATAAAAATGTTGATGGGCATATTTCCTCAGTGATTTGAAATGGACCTAGCCATAGTCTTTGAAATTTGGTGTGTTTACCTTTTTCCGCATGTGTTTTGTCCCATTTCAATACCAGATCACCTATTTGAAAGTTTTTTGGAGTGACAGAAGTTGAATCAAATGAAGATTTTACTATCTGTTGATGATGTGCATGAATAACTTTAGCTTTTTCCCTTTCTTCTTCAACCTTAAGAATTTGAAATTGTCTTACTTGCAAGGAAGAAGAAGGAGATTCATCAATAAATTGAAATAAGGCAAGAGAAGGAATAACTACATTGGTAGGAAGAACAAATTCTTTTCCATAAAAAATATTGAATGGAGAAGTGCCAATGGAGGCCTTTTGAGTTATTTGGTCTGCCCAAAGATAAAATGTTAATGACTTGTGCCAATTTCATTGGTTTTGATCAACAGTTCGTTTGATGATTCTAATAATGTTTTTATTTGTGGATTATGCTAAACCATTTCCTTGTGAATATTAATTAGTAGAATACTTAATTTTAAAACCCCTTTTGATTGCAAATTATATCATAGTAGCTCTTGATAAATAAGATGCATTATCGAACATTAAAGCAGTAGGTAAACCAAACCTAGTTATAATCAATTGATCAATAAACTCAATAGTATTCTCAAAATTGGCCACCTTTAGTGGAATTTCGTCCACGCATTTAGTAAAATAATCTGTAGTTGTGAGAATCTATTGATGTTGTTTGGAAGAGTTTGGAATGATCTCATCGATTATATCTAATCCCCATTGTTCAAATGGTTGCTCAATATTAACTGGTTGTAATGGGAAGGTTGGTTTCCTTTGTCTTCCAGATGCACTTTGACAAAATTTTCATTTTATTGCATATTCATGAGCATCTTTGAAAAGTGTAGGCTAATAGTAACCTACATGTAGGATTTTATGTGATGTTGTATTTCCTCCTAAATGTCCTCCAGCTGGTCCATCATGGAGTTCCTACAAAACATTTTCTGGTTCAATTTTATCTAAGCATCTTAATAACATAGAATCAAATTTTCTTCTAAACAATACGTCATTGATTATTTCATATTGCTTTGGTTTTAATCTCAAAGCATGTTTTGTTTTACAAATAAGTTGAGTTGGGGCACATCCATTTTTCAAATAAAACTTGAGATCAATGTATTGAGATTGCACATCGTTCAGGCTTACCTCTGATATTTTCACATTATTACCTGAATCTTCCTTTGATGATAAATGGGATGCTCCTTTTAGCATCCTGCAAAAACCTTGACCTCTAATAATTTTAGAAGGCCTAATTTCCACATCATATTCTTGTAAAGCAATAACACAGTTAGCCATTTTCTCTCCTAATTCTCTTTGCATCAAAAGTTGTCTCATGGCAGAGAATGGAACTATTATTTTGGTGTGATTTTTAAGGAGAAATGGCCCAAAATGATTTATATCTTTAAAGACATAAAATTTGTGTTTCTCAGCAAATGAATAATTTGGTTATGCGTCTTGCAAATTGGCACTGAAAAATGACATTTGTGCTTCAATTTATTGGTCATTAAGCTGTGTCAGAACAACAACGTAATGGATAATGGATTGTTTGATTAAATCAAATGCTTCTCTTTTGTTATGTCCCCATTTAAAGACTGGATTTTTCTTAATCATGGTTTGCAATGGTAAAACTATTTGTGAAAAATCAGGGACAAATATTTTTACAAAATTTATCTCTCCAAGAAACGACTTCATAGTTTTCTTGTTATGAGGGAAATGAATTATTTTAATCTCTTCGATTATTTCAGGATCAATATAGATACTGTTATCGCACCCTAAATTTTCAAAATTCCATACTTGAAATTCAGTCAAAATTCTCCTTCAAATTTGTTAGGTTGCAAGATATCATAAAATGATAAATTTTATGGTGAATTTAAGTTTTTAAACTTTGGATAAGGTGTTAGAAATGATTCCAAGTCACACCGAAAGAGTATGTTCTAAGTAGATACCTTGAAGTGACCACAATTCCTAAATCTGGCCATCTGTCAAAAATTGTCTGAGTCCGCAACAAATTCAGCATGAAATTAACCGAATTCGTTATGGAAACACCTAGTAGTTCCCTAGCAAAACTGACACTTGTAAAATGAAACATGCTACGAAAAAATCTCCCAGCCTATAATGTTTTAAAGAGTAATTATGAATGGTTAATGTTTGAGGATTTCAAGGACCTACTGCCAGAACAAAGTCATCATTCAAAAGCTATACCTTTTTTGAAACTCATCCATTATTTGTAAGGAACCCTCTCATTCCACTTTCAAATCAGCTCTCATCCTTTTCACTATGTCTTTCCGCATTCATGTTTTGCTACCAAAGTAGCTCTCTGTCAATTGGATATCCAGTAAAAACCCTTTTTGTATATCAGTCTTTTTCCTAATATAACAACTCTCTGTCATCAAGGGTATTTTCCTAAACAGGTGTAAAGTTATAAAGAAGGCCACGACTGCATAACATAGGAAATGGCTACACCAAATAAGGTTTATAAAGGAGGTTTGTCGTTTAGATATGAACCTACATCTCCACATTTAGTTTTGGAAGATCAATATTTCACTGAGTTATTTACAAAGGCAGGGTGCATTCAGTTCTGTCAAAAATTGCAAGGTCATCATCAACAGGTATCAAGAGACTTCGTGGTCAATTTCAAAGGCACATATACAAAGGTCGGTTGTCTTCATATCCCAATTACACCTGATAGCATTTCCAAAGCAACGGGGATTCCGAGAACTAGAGAAGAATGGTTTAAGGCTACCAAGTTTGATTTGAAAATTTGTAATGACTTCTTAAAACCTGAACATGCAAGGATTGAAATGACTGAAGGAATTCCCAGAACTTGTCTTAGAGATGAATATTCCAAATTTTTAACAGTCATACAAAAACACTTTACATGTCAAGGTCGTTTTTAGACAATTTATATGTATCATTTCAAATCACTGATTCATTTCATAGGGAAGAATTTGATAGATATTCCATTCTATCTTTTTAGAAGTCTCAAAAAAATGGCAGACAAAGTGCAAGGGAGACCTGAAAGGAATGAAACCTCCATTTTTCACCATGGGCTGATGAAATTGCTAGTTCTAGAGGAGTTGAGTAAACTAAAACGAGACTCGGCATTGTTCCTGTTCATGAATGATTATGAGATAGATGTTTTATCTCCAAGAAAAGTCTCCAAGCTAAAATCTTCTTCTTCTAAGCGAGAAATGAATGCCACTACAGATCTAGAGGGAGATCGGCATGAAGGTTTAAAGGTTACAGATAAATACTTGACAGAGGAAGTTGATTTATCACCTCCTGCAACTAGAACTAGAAAGAAAACTAACAAGCATGTTATAGACAACAAGACCAAATCTAAAGCAAAGATTTCTAAAGGAAACACTGAAGAAGTTGTTAGAGGTAAAGGTAGATTTGAAGACATTCTACAGGCCATAGACATTGCAGAAACTCCTGTGGTGAAAGCAGCTGAGGTTAAAAAATCCAAAGCCAAAGGTAAGGGACTCATAGTCAAGAAATTAGACTTCTCTTTAGAATATTCAAGCTTTCTTTTCAAACCTCGAAAGCCTCTCACTAGGTCTCAAATACTAGAAACTATTACCATGGGTGATAGTAAGAAGAAGGAAGATAAAATAAATGGAGCAATGTCTCAAGAAGTTATAGTTATATCTCCCAGTGAGACAGAGGTTACCAAAGAGAAGAAGAATCAAATTAAAATAAAATTTCAAATGGAATAAAAAACAGATTCTCTTAAAAGACAGAGCAAAGACAAGGAAAAAACAGTGAAACTGAGAAAAGGAAAAGACAAGGTCATAGAGAAAACTGAAAAGGAGATTTTGGAAGAAAAATTGAACGTTGTTAAAGATGATTTGTCTGAGACAAAGAAAGAGATAGAAAGATATAAGAAATATAGACAAATGATAGATGAGGTGGAGGAGAAAATGAATGACCAGGTGACTCATTTTGAGAACTCTATTGAAAAAGCCAAAAATCTGTTGAAGAGAACACAACCTTTACGCATCATAGTGTCACATACAATAAAGAGAAACTTATGGTTACAAGCAGAGATAAGAAGCCTTCAAAGAAAAGTTAAGGAGTTAAAAGAAGATATGGAGTTAATGAAGACAGAATCAGAGAGAAGAGACTTGGAAAGAGGAATCATGAACAAAGATGATTGAAACTGCTCAAGAAGAAATTGCTGATAGATAAGGAGGTAACAAATGGATTATGATATTTTTCTATTATATTATCAATTAATTACATGCAAGCATGTTCATAGAACTTTCCGAAGCTCAGGCCTAAGTTTTTCCAAGTCTTCAAAGTATTATGCAATTTCACAGCAAGTGTCAGGCTTGAAACACAGTTTTTACTGCGGAATTTCTGAAGATTTCTTTTTGGCTTTATGGCACTTAAAATGATAGGGATGAAAAATTTTGAAGGTTATGTTTAATTTATTTTCATCACTAAACATCCTCCAAAAGTTAAAAACAGTAGAGGAGTACCACATATTACCTTTTTTCTGTGCGCTACTAAAACTAGCTACTTTCGTAGCTCAAAACAGAGTTTTGACAGCAAGGTTAGTTCTCATGATTAATGTTGATAAAAGGGAAGAAGGTAAAAACATGTTTAAATTTTTTCCTCACCAGAGTGTCAAAGAGTATCAGATGATGACAAAGAGGATCAGATTTTCCAAGTGGAGACTGTCAGTTAAAGGTATAATTTGAGGACACTAGTCTACATGTGCCAGATCATCAAACTAATATCCCCTTGATAATAGGCAGAGTTACTTCATGAAGGGATTCATCATATTAATGTTTTGATGATGGCTGTCATGGTTAAAAGATAGGATTCCTTTCAAGGAATATTTGGATCACTTTGGTTTAAATGTAATAATTAGGTGTTTTAGTCATAGTAGGACTCTAACTCTTAATTCGAAAAGGTGCCAATCCTAGTTTTATGAATCTAGTTAGTAGTTAGATTTGGTGTCAGTTGTAAAGTATAATGGTCTAGCCACTTGGCAGACTTGATGTAAAGGCTAGATGCCTATAAGTAGTGAAGATTTCTATGTAACAAGGGTTGGAAAATGTTTTAGGAACAATCTACTTTTGTAAATGTTTTGGATGGACTGATATATACAGAAGAAAATTAACTTTTCTAGACCTGAGATTCTTACTGTATTTCAATGAGTTCATATCTTATCTTTGAAATGTTTCCTTTTCATAGTTGCAATGCTTATTACTCAGAATTCATGGTTGGTCATGCTCTTACTTCCTTTAAGTGTTGAACTATGGTCTTATTAGTTTTTTGGGTCCTATCTGTGGATGGTTTTATTCAATGTTTTAATACTCATTACTCAGAATTCATGGTCATTCATGCTCTGACTTCCTTTAAGTGTTAAGCTTTGATGAAAATCTTTTAATACTTTCCTTTTCAATACCTTGATGTATCATTACTCAGAATTCATGAACCACATGCTCTGACTTCCTTTGAACCTCAATTTATTGAGACTTTTCCGAATGTGTCACTCTTTCATTGAAGTATATACAAGCCTTAGTTTTATAAGAAGAGTTATTTGTTATCTTTATCTCTGTCACTAAATCCATAGCCCAATGGTAGCAAGACTCCATCTTTCAACCTATAAACATACAAAATCATAAACCATAGAGTTAGCCATCCATCTACATCTTTAAATAAATATCATTAACCCTTGAGAGAGCCCTCCTAGGCTGAGGAGGCTAAGCCTCAACTAAAAGATTGATTTTAAATAGTTACACCGAGATTTACTTGATGAGCAGCCTATCAGGGTCCTATTTTGGTGATAACAAATACCTCTCTTTGACACAATGAATCCTAAAAGTTTTCCTTCAACTAAAGAAAAATATGACTTCTTTGGGTTTAATGAAATTCCATACTTTTTACATCGCTCTAATACTTGCTTTAGGTCATTCACATGATTGGTTTCTTCTCTAGAAAAAACTCTAATTTCATCTAGATAAATAACCATTGATTTGTTGGTGAGTCCTCTAAAAGTTGTGTCCATGGCTCTTTGAAAAGTGGCACCTGCATTGATTAACCAAAATGGCATCTTTTGATAGGCGTAAGTTCCCCACTTAGTTCTAAAGGTAGTCTTTAATCTATCATCTGGGTGTATGAGGATTTGGTTATATCCTAAAAATCCATCTAGAAAAGACATAAGTTTAGAACTAGCTACTATTTGCAGTGCTTGTTCCATGATTAGTAATGGAAAATTGTCCTTCTGACATGCTTTCTTTAAATTCCTAAAATCAATACAAATCCTAATATCGTCATTTTTCTTCCTCACAGGAGACAAATTTGAAACCCATTTAGAATTTCTAACTGGAAATATGATCTTTGGTTTGAGGAGTTTATTCAACTATGTTTCAATTTTATTTTCAAGATTCGAGTGAATTTTCCTCAATTTTTGTTGTATAGGTTTCTCATATGAAATCATAGGAATAGTGTGTTGACAAACAGAAGTGTCATATGTTTTAAGATCAATGTAATCCCAAGAAAAAATACTTTTGTAAGTCCTTAATAACTTGACAAATGATAATCTTTCATCAGAAGATAGACCAAGACCTAAATTGACATTTTTAGGTTTATCATTAGTTCCGAGATTTAATAACTCAAATCTTAAGGTAGCACTTTGAGTTTTAGAGTTAGTAACTCATTTAAACCTATATTTTAGATCATAAAAGTCTTCTAAATGGACAACTGACTTAGGGATTGGATTTTCATATTGTTCATCCTTTATCTGAGTGTCATGTTCATTTTCATATAGAATTTGATTATCATAAGATCCTTCAGATGTAAGGAAATCTATGATATCTGAATCATTATTAAATACTCTCCAATTGGTAATATTGTCAAGAACATATGGTCTAAAAATCAATTTAATGGAAAATCTATCAGGACTAAATTCTTGAGATGGAATTAATTTCGATGCTACATTAGCCAATAAATATGCTCTATCATTTTTTATTCTAGGTACGGAAGAAATATTGAAAGCTAAGAAATGAATGGTCAGTTATTGGACTAATGATTGGTAATGCTTTAAATGTCCAGAGTGACAATGGATGGTATTTATTGCATGTTTAACAATGATTTCCGAATCTCCTAGGACTTTTAGATATTTGATGCCGAGATCAATTGCTTTGTACAAACCTTGGATTAATGCTTCGTATTTTGCTATATTTTTTGTGCAATCGAATTCAAGTCTGCAGGCTAACATGGTTTTTTCTCCTTCTGGGCTTATTAAAATACAACCAGCTCCTGCACCATATTCTGATTTAGAGCCATCAAAATAAAGAATCCAAAATAAATAATTAACTATTGGTTTATCTACAAAATGTTTACATTTAGAAGTGTTTGTCTGGGAAAAATTCTCGATTTGAGAGATAACTGCATTATCGAAAAAGGGTGATGGTTGAGCATTAAAATTTCCAAGAAATGATTCTACCGAGTAGTTTCCGATAATATTATTATTGAATGCTACTGGCCCATTTATCCCTTCAAGATCAGTTATTGTATGTTTCATGAATTTCTCTCAGTCTACCCAGATTTGATTTGGCTTTCCATTGTGTGGTAGCCACATATATGACCAATCTGTTGCAAAATATCCATGAAGCTTTTCAGACCATTCTCTGCTTAACGCTAACCCATAAAACTCAGGAATGTTAGCCACCAATATATCAATTATCTGGGAAACCTTATGGTTTGATGACAATCTGATAGAGATAGAATTCATTTCTCCTGCAACCTCTACTTTAGTTCTATCAAGGTGTACTATATGAATAGTAGAACTTTGAGGAGTTATGTTCAACTTAGCACATACTGATTTTGGAATGATATTAGAGAAAGCCCCTGAGTCTATTAAACAATTATGGAAATTTTTATTATAGATCATAGGTTGAAAGAAATGGACGAGTATGAGAGATGGATCGGACACCTATCATAATAAAATCTGTAACATCTATTTTAGTTGAAGGAGAAGGAGGTTTACCCATTTGATTAGCAGCTTGGACTACTACTAGGGTAGGTAAGGCTGAAGCAGGAACTGCATTTATATCTCTAAGTAAGATTTTCTGTTGTTGCTTTAACTTAGTAAGTTCATGAATTGAAATATTGGCCCTGGTTTTTTTCATATCCTCAACTACATTATACTCCATAGTGTCGGAGACTACCATTGTCTTTGATGTAGGTGGAACATATGAAGTAGGAGGGCTTGTTTGTTTAGTCTTAGATGTAGAATTTTTACTTATTGTTTTATCTTTAGCAGGCATCGAATTCTTCTGTTTATGATTTGGCTGCGTTGCTTCAGTATTATTCTTACTCCTTTTACTCACAAGTAAAGCTTCTTGTTGTTCCTCATTTGGTAGGATAAACTCCCACATTCCATTTAGTTCAGCTTCTTCTTCTACTTCAGTTTCCACTTCTTCAGTTTGATCTTCATCTGTATCTTGATTAGACTCAGCATTAGATATGATATTGGGTGGTTGAGAATTAGAAGACTGATTTTTCTTAAAGGGTCTGAAATTATTTTTTGAGCTAGAAATTTCAGCAACTTGTTTCTTGATAACTTCCATTTCATTTGTCATGGTCTTTAAAACTTTCCGAAGACCTTCTACATCAAAATATTCTTTGGATGGCTTCTTTTTTTAATCATCTTTGGAGGATACTTTCTTTGATTTCCTATCTTCTTGGGAATTCTTCTTTTCAAGAGCGATTATGCATTTCTCTACAGATAATGATTCCTTCATATTTTCTGCCAATGTAGGCAGTTTTCTCTATCAACAAAAATGGATATATTAGATGGGAGAGACGAAATATACCACTCAATTTTAACTTTTGCACTAGAAACTGTTGTAGCAGGAATTTTATTGAGCAATTTATTAAAGCATGAATTAAAATATTTTATTTTATCCCATGTTTTAGCCTTTAGATTTGATAAATCATTGATGAGAGATGCATTGGTTCTACCATCTTCAACTTAGCTAAAAAAATTTCTTCAAACATATTCCAACTAGTTATAGAGCGGGCAGGTAATGAAAAATACTAGCCTTCCTGCAGATCCTGTGAGAGTATATGGAAATAATCTTACAACATAATCTTCTTCAACTACCTCCTTTAAATTAATGGCTAACATGTAATTATGAATGTGATCTTCAGCTGGAAGACCCTCATCAGGATTAAATTTAGGTAACCATCTTCCAGGTTATTTTGGTAGAGGGTGAAGAGGGGCAGGCAATTGTACAACCCCTGGATTATTCCATGGTCGTACATTTGGTGGAGGTACTTGGCATACCATTAGACTTTGGGTGGATGTGATGGATTGAGTTTGAGTTGAAGAAAAGGCAGGTCGAGTGCTAGAACTAGTTGAAGGAATAGTACTATGAGTACTGGAACTAGTTAAAGTAACATTGATTGTTGTAATGGAAGTTGTGGAAGTGAGTGGAGGTGATGGAGGTGAATGGGGTGGATTATTAGGTAATACCTCGCTGGTGATTGAATTTGATTCGATCTTCTTTATCTTCCTTCGAGAAGTATAGATGGGAAATTTAAAAGGATGTATATCTTTTGAGTTTCTAATTGAGTTAATATTCTTCTGGGTGGTAAAGAGGATGAAACACTAATATCCGATGATTGAGAGGTTTCATATTTTTTAGTAGAAATGGATACTCTCTCTAAATTTTCTATCAAAGATTGAAATTCAGGGGAATTGTGAAGAAAATCAGGAGATAGTATGGGTTGAGTATCACTAGGAGACTTAGGAGAAGGATGTTCAACTTCAAATTTTAAAGATTTAGATCTAGCTAATGTTCTAGAAGTTGAAGGGGATCTAGAGGGAGAGAGACTCTTAGATTGACTTTTAGATTGATTAGATATTCTTTCCATTCATAATTAGCCCTCCTTCTAGTGCCAAAATGTTGAGGCCTCGGAATTCCGTTGCCACAACATGGGGGAAAATGTAAGTTTTCGTAGATGTTCTATGCTTGATGCAACTTTAATTTTATCCCCGATATCAAACAACAATCACATAAACAAGAAAGTAAAATGTTGATAGAACATACCAATAGATCAACAGAAGACAAGCCAAAAATATATATGAGTGTTGGTGCGTTACATGATACTTCAACCAACAAAGTCTCAATACGGTCAGCCAACCAGAAGTGTCACACAACCCTCTTGGACAACAATATCAGTCAACCCAAAGTCAACGATGTCCTAGTCAACAGTCAAGGCAAAACAGTAGCAGCAAAAAGTCAACACAGCCCGGTCAAAGTCAACGATCAACCTCAATTTATGTGCCAATAAATATGGATTGTAGAAATCAGAATTTTGACCAAGAATGGGGTCATTTTGACCATGTGTTGACCAAATTCAACACTGGTCAACTCTGCGCTGAAAACCCTAGGTCGAAAAATAGAAATTCCTTTTGCTGCATTTCCCACATGTGAAGAAGAAGAGCCTCCAAAGTGATCGAACCATTCAAATGATGTGAGAGAATGTGTGATGATGAGATGAGTGAAAATTTCCTCCAACGTTGAACAATATATATCCATCTGTGAGGGTGTGTGACACAACTGCTGGGGCTTCAAGCCTCCATATCAATTCTAGCCGACCTTGCACATAAGTGGAATAAATTCAAAATAAATGTTATGCTCATCAGATCAAGATGATATTTAGATTGATATTGCAACTCTCTGAAAGAGGAATCCAATAAAAATATTGGCATCTTCATCTGAGAATCACAACATGTATTTTAGACCTAGTTGTCCAAAATTAACACTCCCTCTCAACTAGGGAGATCTCCATCCACGTGTGCCATCCAAACATCGTGTGTCATCCCACCGTAGCTTGCTTTGTTGGATTATTTATTTCAGAACAGAAAGAGGTCAGTCACAAATACATCATTCCCCCCTGACAAATTCATCCCAGAGATCTAAAACCTCTACAGGACTCGAAGAGTCACATACCAACCCAAAGTTGGTTTATCTGACACGAAGTCAATTGGAGGTGTGAAACCTCACTAGAATTGGTCCCAAATCAAGTGGTTGGACAAGTGTCATCCTAGAAATAGAGAGTACGGAAATATCTGATGCATCCATCACTCTTTTCTACTGGTCTCTATATTTTCCCACCTCATTGGCCAAATGAGAGGTACTTCCCATGAGTTCGAAAATCAATGGGTAGGATGCATACAAGGCATAGATAATGAGAGTTGAACCAAATAAAATATCATAAAGGTGGGGCAAAAGCACCATAAGGTTCGGCAAGCCTAGCCTCGTGTGTGATTATACCTTCGAGGAGCTATCCCCAAGGCCCCCCTGGAGCTCCCCAAGCTCATCGTCCAACAGAACCCTCAGCATAGGTTCGTTCCATGATTCCAAGATTCTCACAGAAGGTTAGGAACTTGACCTTCCCTAGGGGTTTTGTGAGAAATTTTGTGACCTGCTCATCAATTCCTATATGATCGAGCCTTACGACACCTCGCTATATCATATCTCAAATAAAGTGGTACCTGATATCAATATGCTTGGATCAATCATGGAACACTGGATTCTTTGAAAAATGAATCCCACTCTGGTTATCATGAAGGATAACGGTGGTATCTAGCACATGCCCAAACATCTCACTAAAGAGGTTTCACAACCAAACTACTTCACAATAGGCCATATTCACTATAATGTATTTGACCTCCGCGGTGCTCAAAGCCACCAACTTATTCTTCTTTCTCATCCAAGATATCGAAGCATAACCAAGTGTGAAGAAGCAACAAGATATGCTCTTGCGATCCACTACATTGCCAGCTCAATCGAAATCAGTATATCCATGGAGTCTCAAACTCTCGGAAGTGTATCTCAGCCCATGGTTTATCGTGCCCCAAAGATATCTCAATAGATTCTTGGCACCAACCCAGTGAATATGATGAGGATCAATCATATGTTGACTCAAAGTGTTCACTGCAAAAAATACGCCTGGACGGGTGTTTACTAAGAACATCAGGGTCCTTACGAGTTGATGAGACTCAGTAGGATTGGTAAGCATAGGCCCAGCTGCATTGCCACTCAAATTCTTAAAGTTGAGCTCCATCGGTGTTGACACGGACTTACAGTCTGCCATTCCAAATCTTTCCAGAAGCTTCACAATATATTTTCCTTGAGAAAGGAAAATCTTTCTAATTCTGTGCCAGACCTCCAAGCCTAAGAACTAATGCATCAGTCCTAGGTCCTTCATCTGAACTCAACAGTGAGCTCCCTCTTGCAATGATGAATGAGAGGGTCAGCACCTGTCAGGAAGAGGTTGTCCATATACAACACCAAAATGAGAGTCTTTTCTTTATCAACCTTGAAGTAAAGGTTCGGATCAGCATTACTATGAGTGAAGCCCAGCTTCATCAAGTAGCTATATATCCTCTCGTACCAAGCTCTGGGTGCTTGCTTCAACCCATAGAGGGTTTTCTTTAACTTGCAAACATGGGTGTCTTGATATTGGACTTCAAAAACCATAGGTTGCTCCACATACACCTCTTCCTTTATCGCATCATGCGGAAATGAAATATTCACATCCATATGATTAATATTCCATCCTTGCGTAGCAACAAGGGCTATGATAGATCACATGGTGGTATATCGGGACATAGGTGAAAATATATCATCATAGTTTATGCCTTCCTTTTGAGAGGAGCCATGGGCAACGAATCTTGCCTTGAATTTTTCAACACTACCATCAAATCCATGCTTGGCCTTATAGAGCCATTTTGAGGTGACAACTTCTTTGTCCCCTGGTCTTGGAACCACATCCCAGACATCATTCTTCATAATGGACTCATATTCTTCGTGCATAGCATCCTTACATACTTGATGCTTTACAACTTCTTCAAAAGATCTAGGCTCAGATGGTATGATTTTACTCATGGCTGCTAGATACCCTTGGTATCTATTCGGCTTCTTGCTTTCACAGAATGTCCCCCTTGAGGCCATATGTCTCTCAGCATCCTCGAGAGTGTCCCTGAGCCATGATGGTATTTTCCTCATTGAAGGAGGTGGATCAATAGGGTCCATCGGTCCTTCAACATCGGCCATCATCTCATCCTTCGGTTCTTCTTGAGTTCCAAGCCCTGCTTCATGATCTTCCTCAAATATTGGAAGATTGATTACTTTCCTCAGGGAAGCATCTTCATCAAAGGTAACATCATGGCATATATCCACTTCCCTTTGACCAGGCACATAGAATCTATAGGCCTTTGAAGTTTTACTATAGCCCATAAACATTCCCTTCTTCCCAGAAGCATCCAGCTTGCTCCTCTTCTCCTTTGGTACATGAAAATAAATGGGACATCCAAAAACTCTAAAATGTGAGACGTCAGGTTTCTTACCAGTGAAAACCTCTTCGTGAGTTTTGGATTCCAAGGTTGAATGCGGGCATCGGTTTTGTATGTACACAAAAATGTTCGCAACTTCTCCCCATAGAAACTTCGGAAGACCTTGGTCACATAGCATGGCACGGGAAAATTCCGCAATGGTCCTGTTCTTTCTTTCAGCAATGCCATTTTGCTTGGGAGAATATATAGTTGTGGTCTCCCTCTTGATGCCAGCTTCTCTACAAAATTTCTTGAATTCTTTCATCTCATATTCAGTTCCCTTATCGGTCCTCAATATCTTGATCTTCTTCCCTGTTATATTTTTCACCAAGGCTTTGAAAGTACGAAACCACATGAAAGCCTCATCCTTCTTCTTCAAGAATTATATCTAGGTTTTGTGAGAGAATTCATCTATTAACATCATATAATAAGAACATCCTCCCAAGAATGTCACGGGAAGCATACCAGATAGATCAGAATGTATCAGTTGCAAGACATCAGATGTATTTGTGATACTTGAGGGGAAAGGTCCCCTTGTATGCTTTCCTTCGACACATCCCTAACATACACCTTCACGATCATTTGTGAACTCGGGCATCCCAATCACTAGCTTCCTTGCTTTGTAAAGGGCTTTGTAATGAAGGTGTCCAAACCTTTGGTGCCATAGTTTAGTCTGTCGAATAGTATCACATGTTACCGCTTCCAGTGGACTTCCTCCAACCTGGTAGAGTGTATCAACTCTAAACCCAATCATGATAGCTTCCTTGAAAATATTATTCCAGATGCGCACCTTCCCATCAATGAATGCCACATTGAAACCTTTGTCTTCCATGCCCGAAATAGACACAAGGTTCTTCTTCAAATCAGGTACATAGTATAAGTGGAGGGTCACAGTCCTTGTCCCTTTCACGGGATATGTGGCATTATCTCCAAGGATAATTTGGAGATTAGTATCATTCTTAACCATATCAGAAAGTGCTTCCTTGAACCCAGTGAGGTACCTTGAGGCACCACTATCAATTAACCAAACATCCATAGTGTCGGGTGGAGATGCAGCAAAGAGGGTAGATACAAGCACAAATTCATTTCTTTTATCATCAACAACATTTGATTCCTAATACCTGGAATTTCTCAGTATTTTGAAATATTTCCCATTTCCATTGCAACTAGAGGGAGCCTTCCTCTTTTCTTTGAACTTGTTGTTCCTTTGAGATCTATTCCTCTGGTTGTTGTTGTTGTCATCATCCCCAGGAGAATCCTTTTTATAAGGAAATTCTCTAGCATAGTGGTTGGTCTTGTGACATGTGTAACATTTTCCTTTCTTCCCTTGGGCCCCTGCTCTTCCTTGGTTCCTCGGACCACCATAGTTCTTCTTCTTAGCACAAGCAGTGAAGGCAACATTTCCTTCATTTTCGTATCCCTTCATTCTTGTTTCCTCTTGAACGCATCTCAACAATAATTCATCAAAAGCAGGTATCACGTTTTTATTGAGAATGGTAGTATTGAATACATGTCATTCGGAGGGGAGACCTCCAAGTGCGGGGAGAAAAATTTCTCTATCAACTATTTTCTCCCCAATAGCCAGAATATTATTTATGATTTCAATCAATTTTAGAAAATAGGATTGAATGGATTCATCCCTGCCTTTCTTCAGATTCTTCAGTTGTTTCTTGAAGAAAAGGACTTGATTTGCATTCTTGGCCTTGAACATGTTGACCAAATTATCATACATCTCCTTGGATGTGCCCAGCTCAGAGATGTAGGCAACCAAACTCTTATGAATTGAGTCCCTGATCATCAACTTTGCTTTGATTTCCCCCTTCTTATACTTTGTCTTGGTGGTAGTAGGTGCAGTGGATGGAGGCTCTTGGATTTTACCCTACACATAGTCCATGACATCTTGGTCTTCCAAAATAAGATCCAATGTCATCTTCCAGGCATGGAAGTCTTCCTTCCCAGTCAATTTATCATCAGCTTTAAAGCCATTGTAGTTTGAGGTACCCATGCTCTTCTTTGGTGATTGCTACAAACTTGGGCTTTGTCTTTACCTCAGCTCTGATACCATGTAAATTTTCATAGATGTTCTATGATTGATGCAACTTTACTTTTATCCCAAATATCAAACAACAATCACGTAAACAAGAAATTAAAATGCTTATAGAACATACCAGTAGATCAACAGAAGACAAGCCAAAAATATATATGAGTGTTGGTGCATTACAGCAGTCAACAGGATGCTTCAACTAGCAAAGTCTCAATACGGTCAGCCAACCAAAAGTGTCACACAACCCTCTCGGAAAACAATATCAGTCAACCCAAAGTCAATGAAATTCAACGTTGTCCCAGTCAATGGTCAACACAAAACAACAGCAGAAAAAAGTCAATGCAACCTGATCAAAGTCAACAATCAACCTCGATTTCTGTGGCAATAAATGTGGACTGCAGAAATCAGAATTCTAACCAATATTGGGGTCATTTTGACCATGTGTTGACCAAAGTCAACGTTTGTCAACTTTGCGCTGAAAACCCAAGGTCGAAAAATAGAAATTCCTTTTGCTTTGTTTCCCACGTGTGAAAAAGAAGAGCCTCCAAAGTGATCGATCCAATCAGATGATGAGCGAGAATGTGTGATCATGAGATGAGTGAAAATTTCCTCCAACTTTGACCAATATATATCCATCTGTGAGATTGTGTGACACAACTGCTGGGGCTTCAAGCCTATGTATCAATTCAGGCTAACCTTTCACATAAGTGGAGTAAATTCAAAATAAATGTTCTGCTCATCAGATCAAGATGATATTTAGATCGATCTTGCACCTCTCCGAAAGAGGAATCCAATAAAAATATTGGCATCTTCATTTGAGCATCACAACATGGATTTTGGACCTAGTTGTCCAAAATTAACATAAAACCACCGAGTCCGGACCTTAGAGCAAGTCCTTTTATGTTTAGTGTGTTGGCTCCGATTGGGGATAAAGTGAACAGTTTCCTAATAAGGATGATTTTGGAGTGTGTTTTGTTTATATAACATGCAATGGGAAATTATTTTAATCTATCACATGCATTTATCTAACACTATCTATTCTACTATATACCTGGGGTGTTTATTCCTTTATGCGATCTTAAAAGATATCCTCCAACTATTAGTGATTTGGATTATTTAAAAGTTGAATGAGATGAAAATTATGTAAAGATGATTCTTTTAAAAAAAATAGTTTGATTAAAAGAATTGTGAAAAGTGTATCGCATTCATATGTGTGTTTATATATCATATAAGAAATCATAGACAAATATTAGTACAAAAGTGCATTTAACATTCATTTATGATAACAATTCAAATATATAATTCAAGTAAAAGGATAATTGCCAATCTAGAAAGAAAAACTTAATATAAATGAATAGAATTACCATATATATGAAGTCCTACTCATTTTAACTGACAATATTTTTCTGCTCCTCTCCACTTTCAAGCAATTTAAAGAGTACAATAGTGAAACATCAGTTAAACAACTTCAAATGTCAAAAGATAATAGATTTTGTTCCATTAATCCATCAAAGCATTTACAAACTTACAGAGGTGCATTCTTTGCAAATGTGTTTTGAAAAAAATTTGGACCCTTCTCTAAATGCATGAGAAGGGTTTAAATACTAAACTACAATATGTTTAAAAATAGAGGAGTTTTCAAACAACCATCCTCGTAAAGAGTAAACTTCAACTACAATCTAGGTAAATAAAGTAACAATATGACTATGAATGATGATCCTCCTTATGGATTTGATCTCGAAGTTGACAAATATCAAGCATAGGTTTAAGCTGAGATGGCTGTGAAATTCTCGATCTAACCTGGCCCTTGAATATTGCATTTGAAAGTGTTGGATGCGATCTTTTTGTTGAATCATTTAATCACTGTAGGGTTTGGTACTGATGATAAGGTTTGATCATAAAATTCCAATACTTTTCTTGATCAAAATTATTTACTTTTTAATCACTTCTTCCTGTATATCTGTCTTTTGTTTCCACTGTGCTTCTAATGGCTTGATTTTTTAGAGCACTTCATATGTGGACTCTTTGATAAGCTCAGCTTTCAAAAGCTTTTCATAAATAGATTCAGTAATTTCCTTTGTTAACCTTGATGCTTTTGTTGTTGCTTTGTCTGCTTGTCTTAGCTACGCTTCCCAATCCTTAAATACAATTTCCTACTGAAATTTATCTACCTGGGGTAGATCAGCTTCCTTTCTCGTGTTTGATGCTTGCCATTGAATGAATTCATTAATTTTCTTCTCAATTTTCTCACACTCAAGTTTCTTATTAGCGACTTGTTGGATCCAGATTTCACTTGAATCATAATAAGAGCTAGTGATTGAAGCTTGCTAGAAAAATACTTCTTATTGTTGCTTTAGCTTAGCATTCACTTCCAATGCTTCTCTTTTGAATTTCTCAACATGTGGTTGGATTTTTAATTTGTTTATTGCTGCTTCAAATTGCATTTCCTTTTCTGTAAGTTGCACCTGATGTTGCAAAGTTAATCTCTCAAAATCCTTTTGGAACTGAGACATTTTCAATTACATTTGCCTGTTGGAGTTAAGATTTTCTTGCTCTAACAGTATCTCTAACTCTTTTTTTTGTCTTCTCTTTGCTTCAGTAAAAATTGAACTTCAGTAGCCTTGTCAATAGTGGTAGTAGAATATGCCCCTGCAAACTGTGATAGCTTAGTTAAATGTTCAATAGGATAGGCTAGAGGATCCTTCCATAGAATTTCAATAGATTCATTTGCAAGATTTGAAACTGTATCATCCATTATTCTGTTTTATTCTCTTGACTACAACCTTATGACTAAGACTGTAGAAGACATCAAGTGAAGGAATTTCTTCAGTTTGTAAAACTATCTGCTCTGTAGGGTAGGCTGGAATGATCTCTCGATCATGACTTGCAGGTACCTGTCATAGCGGAGATGTAGTTTCCACTAATTTCTAAGAATGCTCTAGCATTTGAAAACTGGTAGATTGATCAGTATTAGGATTTGGTTGTGACATTTGCAGTGCCTTAGAAAACTTTTCCCATTCATTCTTCAAATCCTTTGGTTGAGATTTTTCTTCCTGGTCAGGTGTATTCTAGTTGTGCTGAATTTCTTGGGAAGATGATCCAGTTCCATTAATTCCTCCTTTCTCTTGCATTTAAATCTCTTTGATCACTTTATCAATTACCTTTTCTGGGCTCTCATTTATATTTTCGGATTCATTATTAGAATGATCTGAATTATGAGAATTATGTTCTAATTTCCCTGACTCATCTTCAGAAATTTCTTTAGCTTCATTTCCCAAGCTAATACCTGGATTCGGTCTGTTGACATCTTCAATAATCAATAAATCTAAAGGAATCCTTTCCAATATCTTATTTTTGTATGTTTGGAAGGCTTCAAAGTCATCTTGATTGAGCTGACTTATAAATTTTCGTAGATGTTCTATGCTTAATGCAACTTTAATTTTTATACCCAATATCAAACAACAATCACATAAACAAGAAAGTAAAATGTTGATAGAACATACCAATAGATCGATAGAAGACAAGCCAAAAATACACTTTACTTGATCAGCAAAGTATATGTGTTGTGGTGCGTTACGGCGGTCAACATGATGCTTCAACTAGCAAATTCTCTACACGATCAGCCAACCAGAATATGTCACACAACCCTCCTGGATAGCTCTATACTAGCCAACCCAAAGTCAACGAAATTCAACGTTATCCAGTCAATGGTCAATGCAAAACAGCAGCAGCAAAAATTCAACGTAGCCTAGTCAAAGTCAACATCTAGCCTCGATTTCTATGCCAAAAAATGCGAACTGCATAAATCAGATTTTTGGGAGAGATTAGAGTCAGTTTGACCAAGATTTGACCAAGAATTGACCAAAGCTAATGCTAGTCAATTCTGCTTTGAAACCCTAGGTCAAAATGGAAATATCCTTGCTGCAATTTTCCCATGTGTGGAGAAGAAGAGACTCCAAGTGATGATCGAACTAATCAGATGCGGAGAGATAATGTGTGATGAGTGATGATGAAAATTTCCTCCAACGTTGACCAATATATATCCATTTTTGAAGGAGTGTGACACATCTTTTGGGGCTTCAAGCCTACATTATAATTCTGGCCAACCTAGCACATAAGTGGAATTAATTCAAAATAAATGTTCTACTCATCAGATAAAGATGATCTTTAGATCGAACTTGCACCTCTCCGAAAGATGAATCCAATACAAATATTGGCATCTTCATCTGAGCATCACAACATGGAGTTTGGACCTAGTTGTCCAAAATTAACACTTCCTCTCAACTAGGGAGAACTCCATTTACCTATGCCATCCAAACATCGTGTGTCATCCTATCGTAACTTGCTTTGTTGGCTTCTTTATTTTAGAATGAAAAGGTGAGTCACAAAGACATCACTCTCGGATGGAAAAATCAGCGCAGAGGTCTGAAACCTCTATAGGACTCAAAGGAGTCACATACCAGCCTGAAGTTGGTTTGAATGACCCAAAGTCAGTTGGATGTCTGAAACCTCACTAGAATTGATCCCAGATCAAGTGGTTGGACACGTGCCATCCTAGACATAGAGAGTACAACAATCTCTGATGCGTCCATTGGTATTTTCTAATGGTCTCTAGCTTTTCCCACCTCATTGGCCAAATGAGAGGTACTTCCCATGAGTCTGGGACTAATGGGTTGGATGCATAAGGGGCACATATCATGAGAGGTGAATGAACTCAAATATCATAATGGTGGGGCAGAAGCACCACAAGGTTCAAAAATCCTAGCCCCGTGTGTGCTTATAGCTCTGAGAAGTTATCCCCAAGGCCCCCTCGATCTCCCAGAGCTCATCCTCCAACAGGACCCTTAGTATAGGGTCATTCCACGATTCTAAGATTCTCATGAAAGGTTAAGAACTTGACCTTCCCCAAGGGCTTTGTGAGAATATCTGCGACCTACTCATCAGTTCCTGTATGATTAAGCCTTATAGTGCCTCATTGGACCATATCTCGAATAAAGTGGTACCTGATATCAATATGCTTGGATCTATCGTGGAACATGGGATTCTCTGACAAACGAATCCTGCTATGGTTATCACAAAGGATAACGATGGTATCTATCACATGCCCAAATAGATCACTGAAGAGCTTTCACAACCAAACTACTTCACAACAGGCCATAATCACTGCAATGTATTCGGCCTCTGTGGTACTCAAAGCCATTGACTTTTGCTTCATTCTCATCCAATATATCAAAGCAGAACCAAGTGTGAAGCAGCATCCATATGTGCTCTTACAATCCACCACACTGCAAGCCCAATTGGCATTAGTATATCCATGGAGTCTCAAACTTCCGGCAGTGTATCTCAACCCATGGTTTATCGTGCCCCAAAGATATCTTACCATATTCTTGTCACCAACCTAGTGAATGTGATGAGGATCAACCATATTTTGAATCAAAGTGTTCACTACAAAACATACGTCTGAATGGGTGTTCACTAAGAAAATCAGGGCCCCTACGATTTGACAATACTCAGTAGGATTTGCTAGCAAGGGCCCAGTAGTGCTTCCAATCAACTTCTTAAAGTTGAGCTCCATTGGTGTTGACACGGACTTACATTCCAACATCCCAAACCTTTCCAGCAGCTTCACCATATATTTTCCTTGAGAAAGGAAAATCTCACTAGGTCTCTGCCAAACCTTCAGGCCTAGGAAGTAATGCATCAGTCCAAGGTCCTTCATCTCAAACTCAGCATCAATCTCCCTCTTACACTGATGAATGAGAGGGTCAGCACCTGTCAGGAAGAGGTCGTCCACATACAACACCATAATGAGAGGCTTTTCTCTATCAACCTTGAAGTAAAGGTTCAGATTGGCATGACTACGAGTGAAGCCCAGCTTCATCAAGTAGTTATCTATCCTCTTGTACCAATCTCTAGGTGTTTGCTTCAACCCATAGCGAGCTTTCTTCAACCTGCAAACATGGGTGTCTCAATCCTAGACTTCAAACCCTAGAGGTTGCTCCACATACACCTCTTTCTTTATTGCACCATGAAAAAATGCGGTCTTCACATCCATCTGATGAAGATTCCATCCTTGCATAGCAGCAACGGCTATGATAGATTGGATGGTGGTATATCGGGCCACAGGTGCAAATATATCATCATAGTCTATGCCTTCCTTTTTAGAGAATCCTCGGGCAACGAATCTTGCCTTGAACTCTTCAGCACTCCCCTTAGATCCATGCTTGATCTTATAGAGCCATTTCGAGGTGACAACTTCTTTGTCCTCCAGTCTTGGAACCACATCCTAGACATCATTCTTCATAATAGACTCATATTCTTCATGCATAGCATCCTTCCAGACTTGATTCTTTACGGCTTCCTCAAAAGATCCAGGCTCAGATTATACAATTGTACTCATGGATGCTAGATACCCTTAGTATCTATTCAGCTTCTTTCTTTTACGAGATGTCCCCTTTGGGGCCATATGTCTCTCAGCATCCTCGAGAGTATCCCTGAGCCATGATGGTCTTCTTTTCATTGAAGGATGTGGATCAATAGGGTCCATTGGTCCTTCAACATTGGGCATCGTCTCATCCTTCGACTCTTCCTTATTTCCAGGCCTTACTTCATGATCCTCCTTAGATCTAGGAAGATTGATTACTTTCCTAAGGGAAGCAGCTTCATCAAAAGTAACATCGTGGCATATTTTCACTTCTCTTTGAGTAGGCACATAGACTCTATAAGCCTTCTAAGTTTCACTATAGCCCGCAAACATTCCCTTCTTCCAAGAAGCATCCAAATTTCTCCTCTTCTCCTTCGGTACATGAAAATAAATAGGACATCCAAAAACTCTAGAATGTGAGACATCAAGTTTCTTACTAGATAAAACCTCTTCTGGAGTTTTGGAGTCCAAGGTGGAATGTGGGCATCAGTTTTGTATGTACATGGAAATGTTTGTATCTCCTCCCCATAGAAACTTCGGAAGACCTTGGTCACATAGCCTAGCACGGGCAACTTCCAAAATGGTCCTATTCTTTCTTTCAGCAATGCCATTTTTCTCAAGAGTATATATAGTTGTGGTCCCCCTCTTGATGCCATCTTCTCTACAAAATTTATTGAACTCGTTCGTCTCATATTCAATGCCATTATCGGTCCTCAATATCTTGATCTTCTTCACTATTTGATTTCCCAACAAGTATTTGAAAGTATGAAACCACTTGAAAGCCTCATCCTTCTTCTTCAAGAAGTATATCTAGGTTTTGCGAGAGAAGTCATCTATAAACATCATATAATACGAACATCCTCCCAAGGATGTCACGGGTAGCATACGAGACAAATCAAAATGTATCAATCGCTATACATCAGATGTCTTTGTGACACTTGAGAGGAAAGGTCCCCCTATATGCTTTCCTTTGGCACAACCTTGACATACACCTTCATGATCATTTTTGAATTCAAGCATCCCTATCACCACCTTCCTTGCTTCGGGAAGGGATTTGTAATGAAGGTGTCCAAACCTCCGGCACCATAGTTTAGTCTGTTGGATAGTATCACACATCATCACTCCGAGTGGACTTCCTCCAACCTAGTAGAGTGCATCGACTCTAAACCCAATCGTGATAGCTTCCTTGAAACTCTTCTTCCAGATGCACACCTTTCCATCAACGAATGCCACATTGAAATCTTTGTCTTCCATGGCTGAAATAGACATAGGGTTCTTCTTCAAATCGGGTACATATAGTACATATTGCAGGCGGAGGACTTGACTTTGATATAAGTTGAGGGTCATAGTCCCTGTCCCTTTCATGGGATATGTGGCATTATCTCCAAGGATAATTTTCATATTATTATCCTTCTCAACCATATCAGAAAGTGCTTCTTTGAATCCAGTGAGGTGCCTTAAGGCACCACTATTAACAACCATACATCCATAGTGTCAGGTGGAGATGCAACAGAGAGGCTAGATACAATAATAAATTCATTTCTTTTACCGTCAACAACATTATATTCCTCATACCTAGAATTTCTTGACCTTTTGCAAGGTTTCCCATTTCCATTGTGACCAGAGGGAGTCTTCCTCTTTCCTTTGAACTTGTTTTTCCTTTGATTTCCATTCCTTTGGTTTTTGTTGTTGTCATCATCCCTAGGAGAATCCTTATTATAAGGGCATTCTCTAGCATAGTGGCTGGTCTTGTGACATGTGTAACATTTTACTTTCTTTCCTTGATCCCTTGCTCTTCCTTGGTTCCTCAGACCACCGTTGATCTTCTTCATAGCATGAGCAGTGAAGGCAACATTACCTTCATTTTCATATTCCTTCATCCTTTTCCTCTTGTACGCATCTCGATAATACTTCGTCAAAATCAGGTATCACATTGTTATTGAGAATGGTAGTATTGAATACATGCCATTTGGAGGGGAGATCTCTAAGTGCGGTGAGAACCATTTCTCGATCAGCTATTGTCTCCCTAATAGTCAGAAGATTATTTTTGATTTCGATAAAATTCAGAAAATATGATGAACGGATTCATCCTTGCCTTTCTTAAGATTCTTTGGTTGGTTCTTAAAGAAAAGGACTTGATTTGCATTATTGGCCTTGAACATGTTGACCAACTTATCATACATATCCTTATATGTGCCCAACTCAGATATGTAGGTAACCAAAATCTTATGAATTGAATCTCGTATCATCAGCTTTTCTTTGATTTCCCCCTTCTTATACTTTGTCTTGGTGGTAGCAGGAGCAGATGATGGAGGCTCTTGGATTTTACCCTGCATATAGTTGACGATATCTTGGTCTTCCAACATTAGATCCAAAGTCATCTTCCAGGCATGGAAGTCTTCCTTCCCTGTAAACTTGTCATCAACTTTGAAGCCATTATAGTTTGAGGTACCCATGGGTCCTTGAAAAATGCTCCTCTTCAGTGATTTCTACAAACTTGGGATTTGTCTTCATGTTAGTTTTGAAACCATGTAAATTTCGGTAGATGTTCATTGTTCTATGCTTGATGCAACTTTACTTTTTATACCCAATATCAAACATCAATCACATAAACAAGAAAGTAAAATGTTGATAGAACATAATAATAGATTGATAGAAGACAAGCCAAAAATATGCTTAACTTGATTAGAAAAATATATGTGTTGTGGTGCATTACGATGGTCAACAAGATGCTTCAACCAGCAAAGTCTCTACACAGTCAGCCAACCAAAATATGTCACACAACCCTCTCAGAAAACTCCATACTAGTCAACCCAAAGTCAACGAATGTCAACGTTGTCTAATTAACGGTCAATGTAAAACAACAACAACAAAAAGTCAACGCAGCCCCGTCAAAGTCAACGTCCAGCCTCGATTCCATGCCAAAAAATGTGGATTGCAGAAATCGAACTTTTGGGAGAGATTAGGGTCATTTTGACCAAGCATTGACCAAATTCAACGCTAGTCAAATCTGCACTGAAACCCTAGGTCCAAACAGAAATATCCTTGCTACAAATTTTCCACGTGTGGAGAAGAAGAGACTCCAAGTGATGATCAAACCAATCAGATGCAGAGAGAGAATGTGTGATGAATGATGATGAAAATTTCCTCCAACATTGACCAATATATATCCATCTGTGAGAGTGTGTGACACATCTGTTGGGGCTTCAAGCCTACATTATAATTATGGCCGACCTTGCACATAAGTGGAATTAATTCAAAATAAATGTTCTGCTCATCGGATCAAGATGATCTTTAGATCGACCTTTCACCTCTTCGAAAGAGGAATCAAATAAAAATATTGGCATATTAATCTGAGCATCACAACATGGATTTTGGACCTAGTTGTCCAAAATTAACATGACTGCATGCAATTTTTAGTACATCTGTAAACTTTTCAAAACATTGAAAGAAATCATCAAATCTATCTATCTCTTTCTGAAAAGGTTTCAATTTTAGCTCTGTGGTGAAATTCTTAATCACATCATTGGGGTCATATGGCCACTTTGGCATTACAACCAAATTCAATAAATTAATATTTGAAACTTCCTTGAAGTTATGACCAATATCAAAAAGTGAAAAAGTACCGCACTACAAAGAGAAATTAGGCCAAATGGCCTTCTTGGCACCAAAAGTGGAATTTATTCATCTATGGGGTTTATGGGTCCCTCCACCCTTTTATTTACTTAATTAATTAAGAAAAGCAAGGACTCTAATATTCCAATAATCCGATGGAATATTTGGAATATTACATCCATCCAAAAACTCAGTGCATTTTGTAGCAAAAATAACTCATGCTCTGAAACCAAGAAATTGAGCAAGTTGAAGTGTAGTGGAATCGCTTTGGGCAAGATGAAGCTACATGTGATATGGATGATCAAATGTGGGATATGTATCCTTCTTTATCTACTAGTTTAGAAAATGTGTTTGGTTTATGTGCTTTGGTTTTTATTTCTTTATGCATATGTGTGTTGTAAATATTGCATCAAGTTGTGTTATAAAGCTCCAATAAGCATATTGGTGTTCATGGTTTTAGCAGTTTGTAATGATGTAAATGTTTCATCGAGATGGGTTATAAATATCCATGGGTAGCATGTTTTTTTTGTTTATAAGTGTCTTTAAACATTGAGGACGATGTTCCCCTAAGGGGGAGGGGTTTGTAACAACCCCCAGTTGATTTTTTTATGTAAATAAAATAATACCAAGGTCATGGGACACATATTCCAAGCTGAATGTTGGGTAAAACATTTGACTGGACATCACTTGTGATTAAATAATGGCTATGAAAATTGGCAAATGGAAAGAGGCAATAAATGGAATTTAGTAAATAAAATAAAATAAAATAGTAGAAAAGGAAGGCGAAGAGACAAAAATTTGAATCCAAGGGAAATTAGAGGAAAAATGAAGGAAAATGAAGAAAATAGAGGCATCAGTGATAAAAATGCATCAAAGAATTAGTTCACAACTTTTTTCTTAGATTTTTTTGGTTTATATTTTGTGAGTTCAAATTTTGGATCTCTCATTAATTCTCTCAATCTATCATACTCTTTCACACTTAGATCATTCTTGGAGCATGCTTGGGTTACTCTATCATTCACTTGGATTTGGAGAAAGAAAGTAAGATAAAGAAAGGGAGTGCAAGGGAACATTGGGATCAACAACTACAACTGGATTTCTTTGCAAGTAACAAGTTGCATGTATGCTCTCCTTTGTGATTTTTGGGTGCATGGTATATATATGTGGTTCATTGGTTATGTGTTGTCATTAGCATGGAGATTTTCCTGGATTGATAGTGGTTTCAACCTTGCCTTGCCATTTCCTAGATATCCATGGTGTTGTGGGTTTTCCACTTTTTTCTATGATTGATGCTTAGGTTATCAATGGTTGTGGGTTGGAACAAACACTATGGAAGCCCTGGAACAGTTTGGGCTGAGTTACTAGTTCCTAGAGTCGTAGGTTGGGAAAAATGCTCTAGAGACCTTGGTGGGTTGAGTTACTAGTTTGTATATCCATGGTTGGAACAAACACTTTAGATCCCTAGAAGGTTGTGGGTTGAGTTACTAGTTCCATTAGCGTTGAAAAATTTGGGTAGATATTTATCTGGTTGATGTTAGTGAATTATGAACCGTAGAGGTGGAATCATTGTGGTTAAGGGTTGAGGTGGTTTGGCCTCTAGATTCCCTGGTTGGTTTTGTTTTGGTTAAATACATGAGATACCACATTCATGGTTGGAATATGGTGTGGGAGTGATTGGTTGAAAGAGAGATTAGGTTCATGCCAATCTATGGTTAGTTGGTATGTGGAAGTCCCTAACTTGGTTGGAATTTTTATATGTTAATAAGAGTTATTTTCCTATTTTTATTTATAAGAACATGTATTGGTTATGATGCTGACATTATGGTTGATTTTTCATGGTTTCTATGCTACTTATTTTCTCATTATATGATGTAATCTATCTATGGATTTTGACATGTTTTGATAATTTATTCATTGGTTGGTGAATGCATGGACTAGCAAGTGTTATTGTAGCTAGCTAGAGAGGACTTGGAGCCTTCTCGGTGATTCTCATATGAATACTGTCATTATATGATAATATATGCATTCATGACCTGTAGCTTACATGTTTTCCATATGTTTGGAGAAATGTTTGTTATGGATTTGGAATGTCTAGGTCGAGTTATTGCTTCAATTTTTAATGTTTGGCATTTTTCTCATGTTAATTATGATTATGGAAAGTTACATGCAATTTTGGGCAATGTTCTGGAGGCTATCATAAAAAATTGGCTCAAATCTCGAAACTATTGGCATTGAACTAGAGGATTTATGTCATAACTGCATGGAAGAATGCTTATGTGTGTAGTGAGGGCCTCATAATCGCAATATTTCCATATTGTGCATACGGTTGGGGTGCAAGGTCAGAGAAAAAAGGTTCCAACATAGGGATTGATCACCTGGGGTAGTTGTTCAGCTCCTCATTGATCTGTAGTCCCTGTAGGATGTCAGTAAGTGTTCAATTTGTAGGCCCCACTTCCTTAAATGGAACTTGGAGTTCGAGTCATGTCATAGTGACACTCCTCTCATGTTTACCTGAGCAAAATTTTGAATTTGGGTAAATGTGGGAGGATGGGTTACAACTTTTCTGTAAAGGGTATGCTCAGAAAGGAGGAGTAGGCTTTGAAGAAAAATTTTCTCCTGTTGCAAGAATTTAAGAAATTAGAATGTTTTTAGCATTTTCTTGTTATTGAAGATTCAAAGTTTATCATATGGATGTTATGTCAACATTTTAAAGGGTGACTTATAGGAGGATGTCTATGTTGAGCAACTAGAATAATTCCTATTTTTCAATAATAAAGATTATGTTTTTAAACTCAATAAATCTCTATATGGATTAAATAAAGCATCAAGGGCATGGTATTACATGGTAAACATGTATTTGTAGCAACAAGGTTTTAAGAAATGGATTGCTAACAACAATCTCTACATCAATGTTGAAGGTAATAACCCACTATTAGATGTAGTGTATGTTGATGACAAAATTTTTTGTAGTAATATTGCATCAATGAGTCAAAGGTTTGTAGCTACTACACATCAGAAATTTCAAATTTCTACACTTAGATAACTGCCTTGTTTTCTTGGACTACAATTTCAATGAATAGAACAAGGACTTTTTATTTCTCAAACTAAGTACCTCAAATAAATTCTAAGAAATTTGGGGATGAAGGACAATAAACCTATAAGTACACCCATGGTTACAGGTTGTAGCCTCAATAAGGATGGTGAATCTCCAAAAGTCAATAAATATGCTTATAGATCAATGTTTGGGAGTTTACTCTATCCCACAGTTACAAGACCTGATATTATGCACACAATTGGACTAGTGGGACAATTTTAATCAAATCCTTAGGAAACTCATGTCAGGGAAGTCAAGAGGATATTTAAATATCTACAAGGAATTTTATACTTTGGTTTATGGTATCCTAAGGATGTAAAATTTACTCTACAAGCTTATAGTGATTTTGATTAGGATGGTAGTATCGATGGCAAAAAAATCATCAATGATGGATATTTCTTTCTAGGAAATTATCTTGTTTCCTATATAATCAAGAAATAGAACTTTATCTTCTCGTCTACTACTGAAGAAAAATGCATTGCAACTGCATCATGTTATACATAGATGCTTTATATGATGAAAAATCTTAAAGGCGTTCAGGTATATTACACTCAACTTGTATCTATATTCTATGATAACACCAGTGCAATTAATATATCCAAGATTCCTATGATGCCCTCCAAAAAAAATCAGATTCCTATAAAATATCATTTTCTCAAAGAACAAGTATTGGGTCAAATAGTTAAGTTAGAATATGTAACTACTAAGGAGTATATTTCAGACATCTTTACTAAGCCCCTTCTAAGAGACCCCTTGTGTATCTCAAACATAGATTGGGAATGATATATTTCTAATATATTCCATATATTTCTTACATGTGAACAAGGGTAGTTGTACAAATATGGAAGGACGCCATAGAGAAGGATATAGAATCAACTCAGGAGGAGCTGCAAGCACAACATGTGTTCAGGGGAAGAGATTCGCACTCAAAATATGACAAAATGAAAAAAATTTATCCTCATATGTCTCATATTATTTCTTTTAGCATTTAGTAGGACCAATAGCTTGATATATTGAAGTAAGGGGAGCATTTGTCTATTGGAAAAACCATTAGTGTATCTTGGTGCAATTTTTTTAGTTATACTTAGTGTCAACCTCACTCGCGAGAATGAGCAACTAAAGCCCTTTTTCCATTAAATTCAAAGGGAGAGAATGAGTAGACATTGGAAATTCAAAGAAAGGGAGGGTATTATATAGTAGAACTTTATAGTTATCAAAGTTACTTGTAGTACCAACAACATAACAGGGGGATTCAATTTCACTACCGTCAATGACTAGTAATGTCTAGTGTAGTTGCCATAAATGACAAAAGGGGGAGATTGTTGGTAGTTTGTTATTGTCAATGATGTCAAGTTATGTCAACTTTAGGGAGAGCTTGTTGATTATTCATGATGATAGTGATATCATTGTCGCTTAAGGTGTCTACTTTCATTAATTGATGAGTATATGTTGCAGATTGTTTGACTTGCAGCCATGAACATAAACGGTTATATAACCTAGCTTGGCATATTTTTTTCCTATGTTTATCTTTATCAAAAGAGGTTGTAAATAATTTATTAGATATCACTCTATGAGATATTTCCAATGATATATGGCATTTGGTCAAACTCACAAGGAATGAGGAGAAAAGTTGTTTTGAAGTGAAGCAATATAGGTTAGGTTCTAGCCTTGTCAAATTTCAAAAATATATTTCATCTGGGGATGTGCTAAGGCATTCGAGCATCCAATAATTTTGCATGCAACAACCTGTGGATAGGCTAAAATGAACCAGATACTAAAGTATCCATATTTATCTAGGATTTGAAACCATCCAAGGATTTCCCAAGACAAATACCTACGAGGTAGTTTGGATTGCAAATTTATCGAGTAGGTGGTGGACCCCCTTACAAGTGGAAAAAAATGATGGTGTTCATATAGTGGCAATGATGTGCATTGTAGGTGGAAGGTCAATGACATGGAAATAGGACAATAGGATATGTCACATCCATATCTCAATTCAAGTGGCACCATGTGCTAATGACATGGCACAAATTATGACATGTAACTATGTGGTGATGACACATGGTAGGTGGATTTAGCATTTTTTGGTGGCCTAGTGGCCCCTTTTCAAGTGACATGACGATGATGTGACATGATAGGTGGCTGAGAGACAAGATGGTAGGCGATGCGCTATGATAGGTGGTGAAGAGATGACATGGTAGGTGAAATGAAATGATAGGTAGAAAAGAGATGATGTGGTAGATGATATGGAAGTGACATGGAAAATGATGTTGAAGATCTCAATATTTGTGCTAAGAGTCTGTTTTGGTATATTTTTCCTTTATATTTTAATTTTCTGAAGCGAACCTTTATATCTTGTGTTATGCAGTTTATCTGGGCATTCACCCCTCTAGGGTTAAGGCAAGAAGTTATACATCACTAAGCACATATCACTATATTGAGGGAATTTTTCACTGCGAGAAGGAGTTATATGAGAATTTTCTCCTCCAGGGTCGTAGCAAGAAAGTGTACATTATTAAACATGGATCACTAGATTAAGGGATTTTTCTGCTGCAAGAAGGAGTTATCTAGGCATCCGCTCCTCCACGGTTGAAGAAAACATACATAAGTAACTTATGCCCAAATATATATTCAAGTGGAGTCAAAGGGCTTGGCCAAGGTTCCAGCTAGGTGTGGTTTCCAGAGTGTGGGGATTATTTGGGAATTCAGTCATTCAGGGGGTCATTCCATGTGATAGCCTCAACTATATCTAAGAGTTAAATGTCGAATACCAAACTTAAAGGGTTATCCCTTAGTATATCCTATGGTCATATGATAAAAGCACCAAAATAAAAGGATTTTGAACACTCCAGCACCATTGAAAAATCCAAAGGTTGATAAGGCATTATGTATCAATATAGTTAAGAGAGAATTTCCATGGGTAAAATCATACATGGAACTATACCCATGGCAAAAGAAGGACTTAAACCATAAATACAAAAGAGAAATAATTGTAGTAAGTTGTTGATGGAGTGGAGAAGATGTTGAGTATATTCGCAGTTTTCATCATCATGATGAAAGTGAGGAAAAAAAAAAGATAGAGTCTACATATCTGATTGAGTGAAATATCGATAGTCTGAGTATGTTAGAGATGCAGTTGGATATCTAGCTAAGTTATAGTTGAAGAAGAAATAAAATAAGCCCAAATATTAAAAGGGAAAGAAATCATATGGGTATGAGTTTGAAAATGGATGAAAGAAGGATCTATATGTTGAGCAGGTTAGTGCCTACACATTCAGGGATAGGAGTCTACTGCAAGTTGGTTCCTATAAAATTCATGGAATTGGTGCTTCCTTCAAGTAAGTTCCTATAAAGAAATGGAGTTGGTGCTTCCTTCAAGTCAGTTCCTATAAAGAAATGGAGTTGGTGCCTCCTGCAAATGGGTGCTTGCAAATGGTTCATGATAATAAATTTGATGTAGCAGTAAGTTGGAGCCTATAGGAATATTTTTACATAAGCTTTGTGGTTTTCTCCATTCATGTGTTTCCATGTATATATGTGTTCCTATGTGTTACTTATATGGTTGTTTATTGAATGGATTGATTATTGTATATTGTTAATAATTTTTAAATTCTTACATTATACTAATTCACCCCCCTCTCATTATAATGATGTTTCTAAAAATTGGTATCAAATAAGGTTTCTCCAGGAACAATTTATCCACTGGAGCAAAGATCACAAAGGACCATGGCTAATCGTGATTGGTTTTATCCAAGTGCAACACCATTATTGAATGAATCATGTTATACAATCTAAAAGGTAAGAATAAATAATTATTTAATTGCTCTTGGCTTGGACGTATGACTATATTTAGTAGATGGAAAGAAGAATAAATATAATACAAAATCCAAGAAAGCTATCTTGATTGGACTATCAATTCTAGACTCTAACAAAGTGAGACATTGTGAGAATATACAAGAAATTCTAGATAATTTGCAATGTAGATATGAAGAAGGAAATCAAAAGGGACCAACAAATATTAAATTCATTGACTACATAAATAATGAATTAAACAATAAATGAGACTCTCTTTTCATAATTTCCCAAGTTGTTTATCATCAAAATAACAATTTGTATTGAGAGGATGAAGATAGAGGTGAAGAAGATGATAATGAGGTGCAATCCACAGGTAAGCTACTATTTTTTTGTAATTGTAAAAGGATAGGTCATATTTCCTCTAGATGTTCATATGAAAATTTAGAAAATGGTGGTAATAAAGGATAATTTGAAGTTAAGATAACACCCCATGAGAAAAATAATAATTTTTTTATGAATTTCCATCCGAAGGAGATAATAGTTTTAGTTGTAGTAGTGGTGAAGAATGGATTCTACTCATGACTATGGAAGAAACTTTGAACTTAGATAACGAATAAGTATGATCTTCGATAGTTTCCTTGATTCAATGAAGAAGCCTAGAAAAAATAAAAAAAGAAGCTTGAGTGGGCCTAATGTTTAAGAGCATGTGTTTCCTCGTAAGAGGTCACGGGTTCAAAACCAAAGGGCGGTAGAGTATGTATGCCTTCGTAGACTTAGCAGTCAAATTTCTGCGCGGAGGTGGGTCCCTTGTCCCACAAACAAGGGGTTCTCTGATCCAGATGGATATTGGTGGCCACCCGCCTATTCCACTTGGGGCCCCACCATTACCTCTTTCAGTTTTTCAGTTTCGGCACAACTTACTATTTTTAGCAGTTTTTCGGGTCCTGAACTTCCGGAGCTGTTTTGAGGCCCTAAACGACGTTTTTTGGGCATCGCGCCTCCAACGGTTATCATTCTATTTTAGAATGGATATTTGTGGCGAAAGTTGTAGTCCTTGGATAGATCTTTCTAATGATGTACCATGTGCGTCAAATGAAGATAGTATGTCAAAGTTACGTCCCTGGGAAGTTGAAACACCAATTTACCCAAACGGGGCCCATAGTTTTGGCGCTTCATCTCCTAGGGTTAGGTTTTTGGATGTTTAGAGTTCTCCATTGTTTCTCAATAATAAATAGGCCCTAGCCTCATTGTAACTCAGTTCAGAGGCCTGTAGCCACCACATCTCTTCTCAGAGATAGCTACCAACGCCCTAGCTAGTTTTATTTCCATTCTGTCTGTAAGCAAATTTCAGTGCTTTGATATTAATGAAATGAAGTGTTATTTCCGCTGCATCTCTGTATTTATGGTTATATGTTTATTTTGTTGTATTCCTCCATAAATCCAGATCAGTGGTATCAGAGCAATTTGCTTTTTCTCGATCTTTCTTTGCATGTCCCCAACGAGGTCAGGGTATAAGGAGCTAGGGCTTGATCTGGTGGAACCTTTGCAAGATCAACCTCGCAAACCTTGACGGACACCCATGGGGGACGAAAAGAAAGATGAGGGAGCAAGAGATCCTATCAAAATATTGCTCGAGGAGGCCCTCGAAAAACAAAGTAACACGATGATGGATAACTTTGCTCAGATCCTTCAACGGTGGCGCATCTGCATCCAGCAGCCACTATGGAGGCGCGACTCCTTTTAAGGTACAAGTAAATTTTGACATTCCCATATTTGAGGGTCAAATAGATGCAGATTCCATAGATAGATGGTTGAATATATTAGAAGGATATTTCTCTGTTCATGATTTTTCAAACCGGGAGAAGATTATTTTTGGACTCCTCAAAGCTACCCCCCATGTTAAGGACTGGTGGGAAACCTTCTATGAGAACAAGGACCAGACAAAACCCTCTATGTTCTCAGCTGTACCAACTTGGAATTCTTTCTAAGACGCCGCCAAGGAATAGTACTATCCCATGGGGATCTATGAGGACAAGTACATACAATGGACCACGCTGCGACAGTAGAGGGATCAAGATGTGCATGAGCTGACGAATCTGTTCCATACCCTGCACACAAAGTTGGGTATCAAAGATTCAGAGAAACATCTAGTGCTAAATTATCGCAGCTATCTGCACAGATACATTCAGGAGGAAATGGAGTTCCTCGACATCTCCTCACTTGGTACGACATACCGGTATGCTGCCAAGATTGAGTAGAAATTCAAACAGAAGAAGTGAGACTTTGGATCTGCGAATCAAAAGCAAGGGAAAGGTGCTTCCAAACCACAGAACAAAGGACAGAGCCAAGGCATGGCAGCTAAAGACAACCCGTCAAAGCCACAAGAAAAGAACAACACCGCAAAGCCAAAGAAGGACACGGGAAAGTGGTGTGAGTTCCATAAGAGCTCCACTCACAACACAAGTGAGTGTCGGGCCAAGCAGTCGCTAGTGGCCGAGATGAGGGCTTCTGAGTCAGATGCATGCTCCGACTCCGAATCAGAACCTGAAAAGGGGAATGAAAAAAGGAAACAGATTATTGATGCGGAGCCCAACGCCACTGTTGCCACTACAAAGGTCCAGAAGGAGGAACCGGAAGATCCAGAGGAGGAGGAACGTCTCTTCCACTCCCAGATGTGGGTAAAGGGCTCCCCCGTACAGTTCATTGTCGACAATGGGAGCCAAAAGAACCTCATTTCAGCAGACGCCGTGAAGCGGTTGGGCTTGCCGACCACAGCTCACCCACATCCATACACCATCGGGTGGCTTCACCAAGGACGAGATCTCCGCGTCAACCAGCAGTGTCGCCTTCCCTATAGCATCAAGCCCTTCACGGATGAGGTATTATGTGACGTTGCTCCTATTGATGTTTCTGATGTATTATTAGGACAACCATACTTGTGGAAGCGTCATGCTGTGTATGAGTCTCGGCCTCGTGCTTTTATTGTTACTTTGGGAAATAAGTTGTACAGGATACCAGAGGTACCACCTCCTGCCGCTATCTCTTTGGTTACTGCAAAACAATGTAGTAAGCTCATTTCCCAAACCAGGAAATTCGTTTTCCTGATGATCCGCCCCCAGGGCAAGAAGAAGACCGTGGCCACGACCTCCAGACAGGGCCCCTCTGCACGACAACAACAAATGGATAAGGTCGTGGAGGAGTACGGGGACATCTTCACCTCACCCACAGGGGTTCCTCTGCACTGCCAGGTCAAGCACCCGATTGATCTGACCCCAGGTGCGCCGCTACCCCATGGACCGATCTATCGACGCTCTGTTCTGGAAAATGATGAAATCAAGAGGCAGATTCAGGAGCTGTTGCAGAAAGGTCACATCAGACCAAGTTCATCGCCCCGTGGGAGCCCGATCGTGTTGGTACAGAAGAAGGATGGGACGTGGAGACTCTGTATTGACTATCGGGCGCTGAACAAGATCACTGTCCGGAATAGGTACCCAATCCCACGGATTGATGACCTTCCGGACCAACTCAAAGGTGCAAAATATTTCAGCAAGATCGACCTGAAGTCTGGGTATCACCAGGTACCGATTGAACCCTCCGATGTGTGGAAGACTGCCTTCAAAGCCAAGGAAGGCCTTTTCGAATGGCTGGTCATGCCTTTCGGGTTGACGAATGCTCCTGCAACCTTCATGAGGATGATGGAAGACATCTTGCGGCCATTCACCAACTCATTTGTAGTGGTGTACTTGGATGACATTCTTATCTTCAGCCAGACTTGGGAAGAGCACCTTCACCACATCCGACAAGTCCTCCAAACACTGCGGCAACACAAGTTGTGTGCCAATTTGGAGAAGTGCACTTTTGGCATGACCCAGGTTCAATATCTGGGATACATTCTTGATGAAAGGGGGGTGCATGTGGATCCAGCCAAGATCCAAGTCATTCGGGATTGGCCAGCCCCAACCACTATAACAGAGCTTCGCAGCTTTCTGGGTCTTGCTAATTTCTACCGGAGGTTCGTGTTGGGATTCTCTCATATCACTTGGCCCTTAAGTCAAGTCACCAAGGGAGGAGCGAGAGAAATTTTTTTTTGGTCGGAACCTCAACAAAAGGCATTCACAGAATTGAAAAATCGCCTCTATTCTGCCCCAGTGCTCACTTTACCGGACTTGCAACAGCCATTTGAGATCGAGACAGATGCCTCGGACTATGCTATTGGGGCAGTTCTTACTCAACAGGGACATCCAGTGGCATTTCACAGTGAGACATTGTCTGACACAGTTCGCAAGTACCCCACATATGACAAAGAAATGTACTCCATTGTGCAAGCTTTTCGACAATGGAAGCATTACATTTTTGGGAAGGAAACAATCATCCACACAGACCACAGGCCCTTGCAGTTCATACAGACACAAGGGAAGTTGCAGAATGATCGCCATCAGAAGTGGTCCACATATCTGCAACAGTTTCATTTGAACATCAAGTACAAGAAGGGTAGCACGAATAATGTTGCAGACTGCCTCAGCCGACCACCGATCGTGGCGCTCACCACCGTGCTCAACTCTTGTGGGCACGAGACTTCTGATTGGCCGCTTCTCTATGAGAGTGACCCAGAATTCGGCCACACTTACAAGGCACTCTTTGGGGGTACGCAAGTTCCAAATTTTCACCTCCAAGATGCACTTTTATGTCACATGGGACACCTTTGTGTTCCTTCAAGCGAGCGTGCCAAGATGATATGGGAAGCACACTACAGTCGAGTCGTTGGGCATTTCGGGGTCGAGAAAACAGTAGCAATCCTGCAGAAGTATTTCTATTGGCCGAACCTTCGAAAGGATGTCGAGAAGCAAATCAGATCCTGCACTGCTTGTGCCATTGCCAAACCGACCATAAAGAAGCAAGGCCTATATACTCCTCTACCTACCCCTAGTCGACCTTGGGAATCCATCTCCATGGATTACATGTCGGGCCTGCCTTCTACTAAGCAGGGAAATGACTGTGTTTTCGTGGTCGTCGATAGATTCTCGAAGATGGCCATTATGGCGGCCTGCAAGAAGAATATCACAGCAGAAGCCACTGTTAAACTCTTCTTTGAACGAGTGTGGGTGCACTTTGGGATCCCACAGTCTATCATATCAGATCGAGATAGCAGGTTCCTCAGCACATTTTGGTCCAGCCTCTGGTCAATGTTGGACACAAAGCTCACCAAGTCCACAGCCTTCCATCCCCAAACAGATGGCCAGACAGAGGTCGTCAACAGAATGATTGTACACATTCTGCGCATGTACAATTCAAAGCATCCACGCACATGGGACGAGAGCCTCCCATATGTACAACATAGTTATAATCGGGCTCTCCACAGTTCAATCGGCCATAGCCCCTTTCAGGTGGGCTTGGGATTCCAGCCACTATGTCCTATTGACGTAGCCATACCATTTGCAACTGCTCAGGCTGATTCAGCTCATGTCCAGTCTGAAGTTGACAAAGCAAGTAGCTTCATCGAGCGCATTCAACACATCCGCCAACAGGTTCATGATATATTGGACAGAGCCAATGCGAAGTACAAGCAGCGCCATGATCAACACCGGGTGCCACACAACTTCCATGTGGGCGACAAAGTATGGCTACATTTGCAGAAGGAGCGCCTCACTGGACCCCACCACAAGCTTCGCCCGCTCCGATACGGGCCGTACACCATCACCAAGGCTGTAGGGAACAATGCATTCGAGCTCAGTATTCCACCATTCCTTGGTCTGCACCCAGTCTTCAATGTGGATCGCCTTCGTCCTTACTTCCCATCTCTACTGGACACCTCAGACATTGCAGAACAACTCACACCAACTGAGTTAAATCCAGACTGCATGGAACAGGCCACCACAGATTGCATCATGGACATGCAAATCAAGAACACTCGCCAGTAGAAGATCCAACTATATCGGGTTGTCAAAGCTGGCCAACTCCTGCACCAAGGAAAGTGGTTCACCAGGGACCAAGTTCAGCAGAAATTTCCTCATCTCATGGAGGAACTTAACGCAATGGGGACCATTGCTTCCTAATGGGGGAGGAATGATCCAGGTGGATATTGGTGGCCACCCACCTATTCCACTTGGGCCCCCACCATTGTCTCTTTCAGTTTTTCAGTTTCGGCATAACTTACTATTTTTAGCAGTTTTTCGGGTCCTGAACTTCCAGAGCCATTTTGAGGCCCTAAACGACGTTTTTTGGGTATCATTTTAGTAGCAAATTTGATCATCAAATTTGTCTCGAAATTTTTAGTCCTCGGATAGGGCTTTCTAATGATGTACCATGTGCGTCAAACGGAGATAGTATGCCAAAGTTACGTCCCTGGGAAGTTGAAACACCAATTTACCCAAACGGGGCCCATAGTTTTGGCGCTTCATCTCCTAGGGTTAGGTTTTTGGGATGTTGAGGGTTCTCCATTGTTTCTCAATAATAAATAGGCCCTCGAGCCTCATTGTAACTCGGTTCAGAGGCCTGTAGCCGCCACATCTCTTCTCAGAGATAGCTACCAGCGCCCTAGCTAGTTTTATTTCCATTCTGTCTGTAAGCAAATTTCAGTTCTTTGATATTAATGAAATGAAGTGTTATTTCCGCTGCATCTCTGTATTTATGGTTATATGTTTATTCTTTTGCGTTCCTGCATAAATCCGGATCAGTCTCATGCACCAATTTGGTGTCTGGCTTAGCTGTGACCTTAAAATTGGATTATTATTATATAGAAAGTGGATGCTCTCATCATATGACAAGAGATAAAAACATATTTCTTTCTATAAAAGAGGTCAAGGGTGCAATGTTAGTCTTTGAAATGATACATCAACTAATGTAATGGGAAAATGAAAATTTAACCTTGATAATAAAAGGACTAATGTTGGAAAATTTTATACTTGTCAAATATTTAAAAAGCATCTTGAGTGTAAGTCAAATGATTGATAGATGACATGGAGTCACATTCAACTCCAGAGGATGTAGAATTACGGAGGAAGACTCTAGAAAATTAGTAGAAAAGGGGATCATGACGCTAGATAATATATATGTACTGAAAGAAAGAAAAGACATCAACAAGGGATTGAAGGAAATCTCTTCTTCACATTATCAATAAAAAGAGCAATGCCCAACTATAGTCCATCACACCATGTCCTATTCACAATGTGCATCACAGAAGACAAAAGAACTACTCACATTAGTGCAATGAGGAACCATGGTTACAAATGATGCATACATCCATACCAAAGGAAATAAATCAACATATGTAAGTAAAGGAAATGCAAGTACAACCTTAAATGAAATAAGAAGTAGGACTCCTCAAGGGAATGAAAATGCATGAATGGAAGATCTGAACCAACTGATGCAACATGAACAAGTGAAGTGAATGATTAACTTTAAAATATGCACAAAGCCTATCATATTTCAAAAGGTGAAAACCTATAATAAGAATTGCATTAGCTATTTAGTGTTCATATAGGGACAACTAACATGCACATGATAGCACAATTTGGAGGAATCAACAAGCCAAAAGAATCAAGAAGAATCACAACAACCCTTTGATCAATTGAATAACATAGACTACAAAAGATGATATGAAAAGGAAGAAGGAAAGATAACTACCCCAACTCCCAAGAATACATCAAAAGACTTAAGGTGAAACCCAGATAGATCAACAAGAAAATGAAATAGTAAGGGCATATAAAAAATATCCAGAGTGTAAGGAAGAAGCCAACCCTTTTTAGTCTTGCAATTTTTTGTGTGAGCATGTGTGACCAATGTAGAGTAGAGTGGCTAGAGCTAGAACTAGTGTCAGAACGGCCATAACCAACATGGGAGCATGACACAAGCCAATTTGGGTGGAGTTAACGTGTTGTGGTGTGTTGTATGAATGTGTTATGTTGGGAGAATGCATGGTTTCTTATAGAGGAAGAGCATGTCCATATGAATATTAGACAGGAAAAAGGAAAGAAGAAATTGTGTGTTCAAGGATAATATGCCAAATTTAAAGGTTTAAAAGAAGAGTTGCACTTGAAAGGAAGCCGTAGATTGATCTTAGATGAAATCAAAAGAAAACATGTGATCATATGTGGCAAAATGAGAATAAGGGAAGTATAGAATATACATATCTAAGGAAGAAGCATATCTAAGGGGAGTCTAGAATATACATATTATTGTGATAGTTCAAAACCATAAAGAAGCTGAGAGATTATCACTAGTTTCCTTCACACAGAAAGAGGGTAGTTGTCCAAATATGGCAGGGATAGCTATATGAAAAAAGGTCAGAGAAAATGATACATAATCAACTCATGGGGAGATGCAAGCTCAATAGAAGTAGCATGTGTTCAGGAGGATATATTTGCACTCAAAAGATGAAAAAATGAAAGGTTTGCATTCTTATTTATTTTAGCAGTCCGTAGAGCCAATATCCTAATATATCAAAGCAAGGTGACCATTTAGCTATTGGAATCACTATTGGTATATCCTGATACAAGTGAACAACAACAAAATTAAGGTGGTGTTTGGACCATAATGCATATGCAACATGTTTATGCTTGGTGTCAACCTCTTTTGGAAAAATGACCAGCTAAATCCCTTTAGGGGGATAATGATCAAAGTGGGAGTAGCAGAAGAAGAAATAGAGACTTGGGGCATAGCAGAAGCGTTGTAGATAACCTTAGAGCATAGGCTTGAGAAAATAGATGCAAAATAAATACAAACACACAAAACATGTTACAAGATTCTTAACAATGAATAGAGGTTCACCTACACTTAACCATCTAGATTATTAACCTGTAAATAAGATTTGTTATAATACCATGAATTACTTCCAAAAAAACATGATTATTTTTTAGATAAATCAAAACTTATGGTTAATTAACACTTCTCAAATCTCAAAACCCATTAAAAAAACTAGCAAATGCGCCTTGTCGGCCGCCATGGAAGAAATACCGGGAAGGTTAAAATATAAATAGAAAAAGGGGTTGCATCCCAATGGCCACAGTACCATCTCTGGCCGGCCTTTCTTTATTTGCTCTGAAATTGCAGGATATCCAGCGGCCACAGAAATTAATCATGTGCCCCAAGAGGTCGAGGGAAAGTGTAGAAAGCAGTTTGTCAGATGAATTACGGTGCAAACGATCCGACGGGAAGCGATGGCGCTGTTCTCAGCTCCGCGTGAAGGGGAAAAGCTACTGCCAACATCATTCTGAAAAAATTCAACGGTATACCCAGAAAAAGAAGAACCTCTGCACAAAAAATTCAACGGTATACCCAGAAAAAACTCCACAGTATACCCACAAAAATAAGAAGCCCAACAGAAGCAGATCGGCGGAATCAGAGATTGCTATAACAGAGCATTGTATGAGCAACAAGTACAAGATCAGGGAACTTGAAATTGCTGAAACCATAAAATTGCCCACAGAAATATTTGCACTACAGGATCTCAGAAACGTTCTAAGTGTAGAGACGTGGAGAGAAGATCTGACAGAGCGGGAGAAATCGAGACTTCGTGCATTTCTTCCAGAAGGGCAGAACAATAATAATGACGATGTGGCTGAATCTCTGCTGAGTGGAGAGAATTTGAACTTTGGGAATCCGGCGACCACATGGGGGGCGAGTGTGTGTAAAGGGGAGCAATGCCCTGAAGCTCTGCTGTGGAGAGAATGGAATTTGAAACAATCTCAGTCGCAGTATTCCGAAGATATGAGGGCCTATTACGACGCTTTCATTGATAGCATTGATGAGTTGAATGAACTCTGTGAGCCTTGTGGTATGAACAATGCAAAGTTTCTGAAGAAATGGAAGCAATGGAAGGAAACAAAAGACAAATCTGTTAACAACCTAGTAAAATTAGCCATTTCATTAATATTAACCCATTATTAACCTCGGAGAATAAAATTTTAAATTTTAGAAATTTTAAAATTAAATTTTAATTTCCAAAAAAATCAATTTAATCTTTAAATTTTTTAGAATCTTCATACACTTTATAATTGGTATGAGATCAATTTTTGACCATAAGGGTGTAGTATCAATTTTTTGACCACAAAGGTGCCTTTCATAATTATAAAAATCCATTTCATATGAATTACATAGGTTGCAATAATATAACATGAAACACATACGTTGCAATAATATAAAATATAATGTAAATGTGGTTTCTTTGTCTTTCAAATGCCTTAACACTATTCTTTGTCGGTAAACCTTAGAGATGGGAAAGGTGTCTACATCATTCCATGTTCTTATGGGACACCTTACATTGGTGAAACTGGTCAGTTTATAAATCAAAGGATTTGTGAGCATGCATGGAAGATCTCGCTCCTCTTCCTTAGTTGAGCATGCATAAAAAACTAACCATCATATTTGCATCGAAGAGGCTAAGATTATTGCTAGGATTGACTATTTTCATCAACCTAAGTTAAGGGAGACCTTAGAGATTGAGAAAAGACTCTTAATCTCAATAGTGATGATGGCTGGAATAATTAACAGGTGTTGGATCCCTGCCCTATATTCCTAATTGGTGTTATTTTCCGCCCTTTGCTGCCTTCATTGTTTTCCTTGGTTCTTTTTTGAACTTGATTTGATTTCTATTGATCGTTGATTATCGTTTTTAATTAATTTATTTCATTCTTTCTGACCTAGTCTTCTAAAAAACATTTTCAAATCTAAAATCTTATTAACATAATCCCAAAAAAATATTATTTAATAATGTAAAAATTTAATCTAAAATTATAGTAAAAATTCACAAAAAAATAATAACTTAAATATTAAATAAATAAGTAAATTTCTTTATTATAATTTGAATAAAATTAATCTTTTTATTAATTTAATTTAATTTAGCTTATTCCCTTCGGAGTCAAACTAGTCGTTAATCTAGCGGCTAGTTTAGTCATCTCTACATCTATTTAAACCCAATGTCTTGATATGATGTCTCACTTAGTTGTGATGATGAACCACACTGGTTGGTTCTAAATGCGTCAACAACATTCTTTTGCTTGTGATTATTACCAAAAAAATTCTAACATGCGGAAGGATTGGACCCCCGTTAGGGGCATGGGTGCGCCCGAGGCCCGATCGGTAAACCAAAAGGGTCGGCGCGACAATCCTTGACTAGAAAAGGAAATCGGGAGAATATCAATATGGTTAGGGGATGTCACGACACAGCGTAGTTCCGTGAGGAACGGAGATAGCCAGGAGAGCATTCATAAATATCGCAAATTCAAACTACATGTCAATATCAAGATTCATAATCATCCCTTCATCACCTGCATTTCACCCATCCCTTACCAATTTCAATCACTCTCTCATCCATTCATTCAAATTCAATAAACAGATTCAGATCCAAGATTCTTTTCCCTTTAGAACCCGACATTCTCAGACCCATGATCAGGCCCGGAAAATGCTCCTTTTCATAAGCGATACTACAATGCAATAGAAATCATGTTACCTGATAAGACAATAAGGTCTGGTTAGGATGATCTATTACCACGTGAAGAACCTATACCATACTTTTTATTTCATTAGCTGAAGAGATCTTGTCATTAGTGGGAGAGATCTAAGTGGGGAGAAGGTTCCATTAGTAGGGAGATTTGGTCAATCAGTAAGAAGGAAAGGAGATAGGAGAGAGGGTACTGGGACACAACAAGGAGGGATAGGGCTTCTGGTTAGGAATTTATCATGCTTGAGTGCACTTGCTCTCATAGATTTACCTTTATCGGACTAGAAGTGAGAGGTTAGGGTTGCGGTTATGTTGTGTAGCCTACTGGGGTGCGACTCATGAACTTCACGAGGTATTTCCTTCCTCATTCAGTAGTAAAGACAATTCTAGGTTAACCATTAATTCATAAACATATATAAGTAGTAGGGTTAGTTCCAGTCTTTCTTACCATTTTGTAGTTGTTGACCAGGGATATGATGTTTAACTTATATATTAGTCATGAGTTGTAGACTAATTGGCTTGTGTAGGGTTTAGTCCTCACAAATTGTTAGGTTCAAATATCATGGAAATGGATGGTAGGATTTTAATCTCCATGGAATATTCTAGAATATTGTTATTAATAGTCACAAATCAAAGATTGAGATTTATCTAAAAAATAATCATGCTTTTTTTTGGCATTCTAATTAAATTGATAAGCAACCCATGGTATTATAACAAATCTTATTTACAGGTTAATAATCTATATGGTTAAGTGGAGGTGAATCTCCATTCATTGTTAAGAATCTTGTAACATGTTTTTCAAATATGTGTGTTTGTATATGTGTGTATATTCTGCATCTCTTTCCTCAAACCTATGCTCCTTTATGCTCTAAGGTTATCTACAACTCTTCTTCTCTTCATCAGATCTCCATTTCTTCCTCTTACACACAACAACTTTGCTCACTCTCATTTCATTTGTACAAAACCATTTTCTATTTTACTATTTTTATATTTATTTATAGTTTACAACCTACTTTACCATGGGTGTTGTCCCATGGAAATTCTTCACCTTACTTTATCAATATTTTTGCCTTCACCATATGAGAATTTTAGCCTCTTCAAATTCACGTTGTTTCATTTCTAGAATCCCTCAAATCTATACAATTCACACTTCAATTGATCCTCCTATTTATAGGCATAAAATCTTCAGATTTGTCCCAAGATGGACTTTAATAGCTTCAACATTTAATTGAAATTTGGTTTCCTAATGCCAAATTTTATCTAGTTGTATCCCCTTATTTTCATGTTGTCTAGGGAATATGACCATAGGTCAAGGCTGAGTGCTTAAGCCTCAAGGGCGCTTAAGCCTAGACCTATGCAATTCGCCCAATGTTAAATATCCAACACTTTCTAAGGTGCACATAATGACTCGTTCAACCCCCCCCACCCCAACTATATGACCTTTAACAAGGGGGGGAATGGTTCTGTAGTTTTTCCTATGTGGAATTAAATATCCCCCACTTTTTTAAAGTGTGCCATGTGATCTAGTGATATACTCAAATCCAATGACAGAGAAGTCACTTCAAGCCCCCCTCCTCGTGCCTATCCAAACACTAACACGTGTTGAGGGGTTGGGGGGTCAAATTTTTTATCCTATGCAGTTTGCATCCATGAAATGTGGTTCAAAATGAGGTTAATTGGGCCCACTACATGCCACTATTGTTATGCATCAATAGCTTATGGATGATGGGCCATGTCTTTTCCACTTCATTGTCTGCCACTTGCCATGCCATGTCAACACCATGTCATTGTCACGTTTTACTTGAAAAAAGGCCACTTTCCCACCCAAAAATGTCAAATACACCAATCACGTGTCATGACCATAGGGTGCCACATCATCATCTGCCACATGTCTTTGCCAAGTCACCTTGCCATGTCATTTGGGGTCCACCTCTGGTTTGGGGTCCAGTAAGGTCTACATCTTTCTTAAAAGCCATTACCTCAAAATCGAGCTTTTTCTTCATCCTTGAAGAGTTAGACCAAGTGCCATATACCATTTGAAATATCTCTGAGACATTTATCCAACCGAGCACTTTTCATGTGCATTTTAATAAGTTACCTGCAGACAAAGTTCCTTCAAAGATAGACTATGTAGAAAACAACTAAGTTATCATGAACTTAGCACATTGTTAATAGAAATAATCAAGACATCGATAACAACTTAAGAATTGTGCATGAAAACTCAACAATACCCCCCAGAACTTCATATCACTTTACATAAATAACTAGACTTGACAAAAAAGACAACAACTTCCGACATACTGAAAAATCTTCCCCTTTGTCATTGATGGAAACACCACCTAACATTACTGGTCATTGATGGATTTTGGGCTTGACTCCCCCTGTTAGGCTGATAAAAATACCATTGTTTGCTCACTCTCCCCCTTTGCTTTTGAAAATCCAATGACTTCTCATTCTCCTCTTAGCTTGGAGGTTCCAATGGATGATCATTATTCCCCTTTGAAACTAATGGGAAAGGGATTTAGCTACTCCCACTTTGATCATTCTCCCCCCTAAAGGGATTTAGTTGGTCATGAACTACAACATATAAAGAGCATTTAACCATGAATGAATTCTTTAATATGAATTTAGATGAATATTTGTGAAATATTTAATTGATATATTACAAAGCATCTAACAAGGATGAATTCTGCATATGTATTTTTCAATCAAACATGAAGATAACACAGAGATGAAATGAACAAAGAAAAATCAAATACGCATAAGAGATTGATACATTCTTCAACACACCATACTCTTGGAAAATCTGGTATAGAATGAGTTTGAACTTCTCCACAAATTTTTCATTAATAGCTAAAATTTACAGAATCACAACAGTTTTTTCTCCAAAATTACTCAAAACATGAACCCCTATTACATCATAAAATACTGTATATATACAAGCTTAGACTCCTTGATTCATTTTTAGAAATTACAGAAAAAGATAAATAAATAAAAAACTTTTTCTATAATATTGGATCTATGTTCCTGGAAATAACATATCCAACGAATTTATTCAAGAATTACTGGGATCAGATATCCCTGAAGAACTTCTAGTGCTGAATAAAACTAACATCCTTTGAATCTATTGCTTCCTGGCCTCGCTCCTTGAAAATATCATGAGTAAACTGCTTTGCCCAATCACTTTCTTATTTATCCTCATTTTTTGGTAAAATATTATCTGAATTTACAATCAAATCCCTTATGATTTGATTATCTTCTTTTACGCTGATAGACCTTTTCTCTTTCTTCTCGATGCTCCACTTGATTTTAGGCATATCAAAATCTTCATCACTGCTGGATTATGCTTCAAAAACAGATTATGTCTCTTCCATATATTTCTCAGGCTGAAATAACTCTATATATTTCATTGGATGTAACTCTTTTACTTCAATATTTTTCCTCTTACCCTTAAGCTCTGCTTTATTTTCTGCTTTCAAATCCATGCCAACTCTTCTTTTTGAAAAATTACTTGTGAATTTAATCTTTATTTTGTAAATAGAATGAATCAAAAGAAATATCTCAGCAAAAAATATAGACTCTCAACCGCTAATTTTATCTGCAATCATAAATGATAAGAACTGTAATGATAACCTCCCTCTCTCACAACATGTGCGACATGTGTGCCTTCTTTTATTCGTCTGTAACATGTGCAAGGTCACCTCCAAATCTCCAACCAGTATATTTCCCATGATTAAGCCTGAAATCCCTGATAGGTAGGTATTCTATGCTCACGCACCAAAAAATTCACCCTCGAGAACTTGTTGCAAGAGACGAATTTGAAACATTCCACTTATCTGCAAATATCGAATTTATTTGTCAGATAGATGATGAAAGAAAATATACTGCCAACATTTCTCTGTTAATTGCATCTAATTCTGAATAGAAAGTATATGTAACTGGTGGTAAACCAACAATCACCTTTCTAACTTCATAAAGAAAGAAAATATATTCTTTTAGGATTTAAATTATTTCTTCTCCCTTCATATTTGTACTGATTTGATTTATGGCTGATATATCATTTATTTTAGCTAGAAACATCATATGATATTCACTTTCTAGAATCAACAAACCCTTTGAATTCCAAAACCTTCGCAAACCTAGTAGAAACATCTCTCTGAAGATTATTTTAAAATTTGATATTATTGCTTTCATGAAATCCGTTTTCAATGAAAGATCCTTCATCATCTAATTTTTGATGATATACTTTCTTGCTTGGGGTATCATTTCTACTCTGTCATCTATCCCTGCAAAAGTCAATTTTGTTTTTGTTCTTGAATTTAAATAATCGATATCATTTTGAGCCTTTGATGGTTTATCTCCCAACATTCATTGAAAATTAACAATATTGGTTGAAATAGTAGAAGCCAATTCTCTTTCATCCTCCACTTCTACAAAATAATCTTTAAGATTTTTAATTTCTGAAATGATACGATCCTAGATAAAATATTTTTCTTCTATCAAACTCTACTTTGTTAATTTCAACTACTACTGTAGAAAATCTTTCTCACTCATACTTTGCTCCAAAGTTTTACCTTTCTCTTGAATCTCCTTATTAACTTTATCTAAATCAGACTGCAACTTTTTAATCTTCTCATCCTACACTTAAAGCTCTTTAAATCTAAAATCAAAGAAGAGCTAGCTTCAGATTGATCTACTTGCTCTTTAATTGTTTTCAATTGCAAAACTTCAGCCTTCAAGTTTAATGTTTCCTTCTTTAAATCGTCACTTTCTTCCTGAAAATCTAGCAGCTCCTAAGTCTAAGGATGAACAATCTCAACAATATTCAATTTCTTCTTCAAAACCTAAATAATATTTTATTTATCCTCCTACAATTTCCTTGATGCTTGCTTTTCACTAGACTTCCCTTTTGTTGCTATTAAATCTGCTTCTAATTTCTTGATTTGATTCTTCCATCCTTTTGACATGGATTTCTATTTCTTAATTTGCTCTTCTAATCTAAAAACATTATTCTCCAATTTATTCTTATTCAAAAATGAACTTAGTAGATCAAAATATAGAACATGTTAGACTTTCTTATGGAAATGAATCTTCTTTGGAACATTAATTTTATCCATTTTGATATTTACCTCAGATATTTTCTTCTCATCTACCACAACAATCCTCAGGGCATTACTAGTAGCTTCCTTGACAGAAAATAATGAAACATCTTTAATATCAACCTTCCTAACTTGAGATGACATTCTCATACATTCTTGAATGGACATATTTTTCTTTTCAGGATAATCTCTAAGAACATATTTACAAGATTGAAACTCAGAATGTGACTCTTGAGAAAATATGACTTTTTGCACTTGGAACTCTTCACCTCCTTGATGGGCTTCAAATTCAGCCTGAGACATAGTCTTCTCTAAGGAAGAAGAAACTCCTTTTTCTTCTTCTAAAATAGTACCCATTGTGTGGTAACTTGATTGATCTTCATCATCAATCATCACAATGTCAAGTTCTTCAGGAATAACCTTCTGCTTCTTAAGATATTTTTCAACCATAACCTATAACTTTGATATTTCCTTATGCAACCTTTTGTTCTAAATATATTTTATCATGGGAGTCTTAACATATGCAGTTAGAGGATTAGGCTACATTTTCACATAAGAAGCAGTATGCACCTGTGGTTCCAAACATATGTCTTCATTTATTGTATCATAATTAGTCCATTGAATTCAATTTTCCATTTCTTCATTCTCAAAATAACCACATCTATTTTGACTCTTTCTCTAATTAATAATTCCCCTAGGATCATACATGATCTCCTAAGCTTCCCTGAAATTCACTCCTTTAACAATTTCCTCTATGATTGGAAGAGCAACAAAATCAAAAACTACAAAAGGTTCAACTGTGTATTTGAATTTTATATTGGCTCCCTTTCTGTGCTTGACAAAATGTTCTTGCTCAATGAATAACTTTTGCCTAAAAAATTCTAGAGAAAACAATCTTTGAACCAGAAAAGAAGGTAACATGACAGGTGCCTTTGTGAATCCATAAACCTTGATAATTGTAAAATATTTGTACAAAAACCAATCTGCAACAGGATCATTTGTCATTTGCATCTTACTCCTCATTTCCTCATAAATCCTAGGCAAATTTGAATCATAAAATAGTTGATACACTTCATTTCATTGACAAATTTGAAGAAAGAAAAATCAACTGCTTCCAAGAAGACCTCAAGGTGCAGGTGACAAGGAGAATGTATTGTCTTACAATAAGTTAAATGTAATTGATAGAGAACATGGGTCTCAGTCTGAGTAAGAAGAATAAGGGCGATGGTGGGAATCCTTTGAAATGTTGGACTTGTGGTGGAGAGCATCGCAGGAGATATTGTCCACAACATCAGGGTGGTATATCTCATATTTACAGTGCTCAAGAGGAATAAACAATTGGAGATGTTGGGAAGAGTATTTCTCGGATTTATTCAGCAGTGGATAATAGGCAGCCTAATCATCACACATCCATTATTGAGATGGAAGGTAAGCTTTGTGATCAAGTTGTTTCTATTTTATTGATCTTGGATCTAACTATAGTTATATCAGTCCTAACCTGGTGGATAAGTGTTTCTTGAATAAACAAGTGCATGTAAAATATTGGTTGGTACAATTGGTTATGTGAACCAAGAGAAGACTTAATCATTGGGTGAGATCTTGTGCATTTGAGTTGAATGGTATTCGTACATAACCACATCTAAATGTGCTTCCTTTCAGTTCATACAATATGCTTTTAGGAATGGATTGGTTTTTCATTCACAAGACTAAGGTATTTTCTATGAGAAGACTATTAAGTTCTTGGATGATGATGGAGAGAATAGGATCTTGCAAGGAAAAAAGAAGCCTGCATCAGTGAGAATGGTTACAACTATGCAAATTTAAGCGTAATTGTAGGAAAGGATGCTTATTATTTGTAGAGCATATTTCCAGTGAAAAAGGGAAGGATGTTGAGGATGATGAAGTTCTGAAGAAGTATCCAGTTTTATAGAAGTTTCATGATGTGTTTCATGTAGATATCTCAAAGTTACTGCCTCACAGGGAAGTGGATTTCTGTATTGATTTGGTACGAGGAGTAACGCCAACATCAAAAGCACCTTAATGAATGAGCACTCCAGAGTTGGTATAATTGAAGTTTCAAATTAAAGAAATGCTTGATAAGGGATATATAAGGCTAAATGTGTCGCCTTTGAGTGCACCAATATTGTGTGTAAATAATAAGGATGGTACTCTCACATTATGCATTGATTACAGAAAGTTGAAAAAAGTGACTATCAAGAACATGTATCCTTTTCCTTGGATTGATGACTTGTTTGATTAATTGAAGGGAGAAACAGTGTTCTCAAATATTGATTTGAGATCAGGATATAATTAGGTGCACATCAAAGAAGAAAATATATACAAGACCACATTCCACATCAGGTTTGGGCATTATGAGTTCGTAGCGGTTCCTTTTGGTCTTACTAATGCTCCAACTACTTTTAAGTGTTTTATGAAGTGTGTTGCATCCTTATCATGACAAGTTTATGATAGTGTTTATTAATGACATATTGATATATTCTAAGAATGAGGAGGATCATGTAGAGGACCTGGAAGTAGTGTTGATATTTTTGAGAAAGCATCAGTTGTATTCCAAGCCCAGTAAGTGTAGTTTCTTTCAAACTGATGTTCATTACTTAGGACATGTTGTTTCTAAAGAAGGTATAGTAGTGGACCCAAAAAATATTAAAGCTATCATGGAGTAGACAACTCCTAGGAATGTGGAAGAGGTTAGATATTTCATGAGAATAGAAATTTATTCCAGGAGGTTCATCAAGAAATTTTCACAAATTTCCTATCCTATTACATCTTTGCAGCGAAAAGGAAATAAGTTTGAATGGACTGAAGAGTGTGTAGCTATTTTTGAGTAGTTGAAGTATTTGGTTACAAATGCTTTAATATTGAATATTGCATATCCTGATAAGGAGTTCATGGTATGTATCGATTCTTGCAATAGGGGACTTGGCAGAGTCGTGATGAAGGAAGGACATGTGGTATGCTATGAGCCAAAAAAATTAAATGAGCACGAGCAGAATTATGTGACTCATGATCTTGAGTTGGAAACTATCATTCATTCCTTAAAGATGTGGAGGCATTATCTTCTTGGAAGGAGGTTTATTCAAATTACGGATCATAGTGTACTGAGTTACTTTTTTTACCAGCCCAATTTGAATGCCAGACAAGCTAGATGGTTGGCTACTCTCAGTGAGTTTGACTTTGAGATCAAGTACATTAAGGATAAGGAGAATAGGTTTGCATATGCTCTTAGTAGGAGAGAGAAGGTGAATCATATTGTAGCAATAATTTCTTATGGGATAGACTTGGAAGAGAGTATCTCACATGCAGGATAACATGATGACATGTATCAGTAATTAAAGTAGAGATTGCAACAGCAGGGTGGAGGTGATAGAGATGAGGAGTATCACCTCACGACAAATGGCTTGGTGAGATTCAGGAATAGGATTTATGTGCCAGATAATAGTGAGATCAAGAAGATTATCTTGAGGGAGTTTCATTTCAAGCCATAGTTGGGTCGCCTGGGATATCAGAAGACGCTGACAATAGTTAAGAAGTTCTATAATTGGCTGAACTTGAAGAAATATGTGGTTGATTTTGTTGCAATATATTTGGACTACTAGTAGGTGAAATTTGAGTGTAAACACCCATATGGTTTATTACAACCGATTCTAATTCCAGAATGGAAATGGGAGGTCATTTCCATGGAATTAATTAGAGGTTTCCCGAGGACATCCAAGCAACATGATTCATGGTTGTGGTTGACAAGTTAATCAAGGTAGCTCACTTCATTGCAAGAAAGTCTACTAATTCAACTAGTGAGATAGCTTAGATATTCATTAGGGAGATAGTGAGATTGCATCGTGTTCCCAAGAATATTATATCAGACATAGATGCCTATTTCACTTGAAAGTTTTCGAAGGAATTTTTTGTAGGCTTGGGGACAGAGTTCGATTTTAGTACAACTTATCGTCCATAAACAGATGGACATACAGATATGATTAATAGGATTTTGGAGGATATGTTGAGGACGTATGTCATCCATTATAAGAGGAAGTGGGAGGAGTATCTTATGTTGGTATAGTTTGCATATAATAATGGGTATCGAGAATCCTTGAGGATGAGTCCATTTGAGGCTCTTTATGGGAAGAGTTGTAATACTCCTATCAGCTGTAGTGATTCAATGAACATGGTATTGATTGGATCAGATATATTGGCTGAGATGGAGTAGGAGATGCAAGTTATCAATGGCAGCACAGAATAGGAAGAAGAGTTATGCAGACTAGCACAACGCATTCAAGGAGTTTCAAGTTGGGGAGCATGTTTACTTGCGCATAAAGCCCTCGAGGATCTCCTTGAGGATTGGGTCATGTGCCAAGTTGACACCTCGATATTCTGGGCCTTTTGATATCCTTGAGAGGATTGGACCAATGGCCTATATAATTGCACTGCCGCTAATAATGAAATTCCATGATATTTTCCATGTTTAATTTCTTAAGAAGTTTTTCCATGATGTTGATCATGTGATTGATTGGTTTGTATTTCAAGTGATCTAGAGGGAGAATTACAGTTGGAAACTCAATGCATTTTGTAGTGGAAATATCTCATGCTCTAAAACCGAGAAATTGAGAAAGTTGAAGTGCAATGGAAGCACTTTGGGCCCGATGAAGCTACATGGGAGATGGATGATCAAATGCGGGATATGTACCCTTCTTTATTTTTTGGTTGAGAAAATGTGGTTGGTTTATGTGTTTTGGTCTATATTTATTTATGCATATGTGTTTTGTAAATATTGCATTGACTAGTGTTATAAAGCTCCAATAAGCAGATTGGTGTTCATGGTTTTAGCAGTTTGGTATGATGTAAATGTTTCATTGAACTGGGTTATAAATCTCCATGGGCAGCATGTGTTTACTAGTTATAATTATCATTAAACATTGAGGACGGTGTTCCCCCAAGGGGGAGGGGTTTGTGACAACCCTCAGTTGATTTTTTTATGTAGATAAAATAATACTGAGGTCATGGGACACATATTCCAAGCTGAATGTTGGGTAAAACAATTGACTAAACATCACTTGTGATTAAATAATGGCTATGAAAATTGGCAAAGGCAAAGAGGCAATAAATGGAATTTAATAAATAAATAAATAAATAATAGTAGAAAAGGAAGTCGAAGAGACACAAATTTGCATGCAAGGGAAATTAGAGGAAAAAATAAGGAAAATGAAGAAAATAGAGGCATTAGTGATAAAAAGGCATCAAAGAATCAGTTCACAACTTTTTTCTTAGCTTTTGCTGGTTTATATTTTGTGAGTTCAAATTTTGGCTCTCTCATTAATTCTCTCAATCTCTCATACTCTTTCACACTTATATCATTCTTGGAGCATTCTTGGATCACTCTAGCATTCACTTTGATTTGGAGAAAGAAAGTAATGGAAAACAAGGGAGTGCAAGGGAACAATGGGATCAACAACTACAACTGGACTTCTTTGCAAGTAACATGTTGCATGTATCATATCGTTGTTGATTTTTTGATGCATGGTATATGCATGTGGTTCATTGGTTATGTGTAGTCATTGGCATGGATATTTTCCTTGATTGATAGTGGTTTCAACCTTGCCTTTCCATTTCCTGGATATCCATGGTGTTGTGGGTTTTCCACTTTTTTTCTCTGACTGGTGCTTAGGTTCTAAATGGTTGTTGGAACAAACACTATGGAAGCCCTGGAACATTTTTGGTTGAGTTACTAGTTCTTAGAGTCATAGGTTGGGAAAAATGCTCTAGAGACCTTGGTGGATTGATTTACTAGTCCCTAGATTCATGGTTGGAACAAACACTTTGGATCCCTAGAAGGTTGTGGGTTGAGTTACTAGTTCCTTTAGCCCTGGAAAATTTGGGTAGAGACTAATATGGTTGATGATAGTGAATTCTGAAATGTAGAGGTGGTTTTTCCTCTGGAATCCCTGATTGGTTTTGTTTTGGTTAAATACATGAGATCCCACATTCATTCTTGGAATATGGTGTGGGCATGATTGGTTGAAAGAGAGATTTGGTTCAACCCAATCTATGGTCAGGTGGTATGTGGAAGTCCCTGACTTGGTTGAAATTTTCATATGTTAATAAGAGTTATTTTTCTATTGTTATTTATGAGCACATGTATTGGTTATAATGCTGAGATTACGGTTGATATTCCATGGTTTATATGCTAGTTATTTGCTCGATATATGATGTAATATATCTATGGATTTTGACATGTTTTGATAAGTTATTGATTGGTTGGTGTATGCATGGATTAAAAAGTGTTATTGTAGCTAGCTAAAGAGGGCTTAGAGCCTTCTTGGTGATTCTCATAAGAATACTATCAGTTTATGATCATATATGCATTCATGACCTGTAGCTTACATGTTCTCCATATGTTTGAAGAAATGTTTGTTATGGATTTGGAATGTCTAGGTCAAGTTATTGCTTCGAGTTTGAAAGTTTTGAATTATCCTCATGTTAATTATGATTATGGAAAGTTACACGCAATTCTGGGAAATGGTCTGGAGGCTAGCATAAAAAAGTGGCTCAAATATCTCAACCATTAGCATTGAACTAGAGGATTTATGTCATAACCACATGGAAGAAGGCTTGTGTGTGCAGTGAGGGCCTCATAACCACAGTCTTGCCATATTGTGCATTTGGTTGGGGTGCTAGGTCAAAGAAAAAACGTTCCAACTCAGGGATTGATCACTTGGGGTGGTTCTTCAGCGCCTTAGTGATCTGTAGTCCCCGTAGGATTTCAATAAGTGTTTAGTTTGTAGGACCAAATTTCTTAACTGGAAATTGGAGTTTGAGTCATGTCATAGTGACACTCGTCTCATGTTTACGCAGGTAAGCTTGTGAATTTGGGTAAATGTGGGAGGAGGGGTTACAACTTGTATGCAAGGGGTATGCTCAAAAAGGAGGAGTAGGCCTTGAAGACAAAATTTCTCTTGTTGCAAGAATTTAAGAAATTAGAATGTTTTTAGCATTTTCTTGTTATCGAAGCTTCAAAGTTTATCATATGGATGTTATGTCAACATTTTTAAATGGTGACTTAGAGGAGAAAGTCTACATTTAGCAACTAGAAGATTTTCTATTTTACAATAAAGATTATGTTTGTAAACTCAATAAATCTCTATATGGATTAAAGAAAGAATCAAGGGCATGGCATTACATGGTAAATAGGTATTTTTAGCAACAAGGTTTTAATAAAGGGATCACTAACAACAATATCTACATCAAGGTTGAAGGTAATAACCCACTATTAGTTGTAGTGTATGTTGATGACACAATTTTTGGTAGTAATATTGCATCAATGAGTCAAATGTTTGTAGCTACTACACATCAGGAGTTTGAAATTTCTACACTTAGATAACTGTTATTTTTTCTTGGACTACAAGTTCAATGAATAAAACAAGGAATTTTTATTTCTCAAACTAAGTACGTCAAATAAATTATAAGAAAGTTTGGGATGGAGGACAATAAACCTATAATTACACCCATCATTACAGGTTGTAGCCTCAACAAAGATGGGGACTCTCCAAAACTCAATCAATATGCCTATAGATCAATATTAGGGAGTTTACTCTATCTCATAATTACAAGATATGATATTATGCACACAGTTGGATTGGTGGGAAAATTTTAATGAAATCCTTAGGAAAATCATCTTAGGGAAGTCAAGAGGATATTTAAATATCTACAAGGAATTTTATACTTTGGTTTGTGGTATCCTAAGGATATAAAATTTACTCTACAAGATTATAGTGATGTTGATTAGGATGGTGGTATCGAAGATAGAAAAATCGTCAATGGTGGAGATTTATTTCTAGGAGATTATCTTGTTTCCCATATAAGCAAGAAATAGAGCTCTATCTTCTCGTCTACTACTGAAGAACAATGCATTGCAACTGCATCATGTTATACATAGATGCTTGATATGATGTAAAATATTAAAGACATTCATGTAGATTACACTCAAACTATATCTATCTTCTATGATAACACCAATGCAATTAATATATCCAAGAATCCTATGATGCACTCCAAAAAAAATCAGATTCCTATTAAATATCATTTTCTCAGAGAACAAGTAATGGGTCAAATAGCTAAGTTAGAATATGTACCTACTTAGGAGTATATTTCAAACATTTTTACTAAGCCCCTTCTAAGAGACCCCTTGAGTATCTTAAACATAGATTGGGAATTATATATTTCTAATATCTTCCATATATTTCTTACATTTGAACAAGGGTAGTTGTACAAATATGGAAGGAGTTTAGAGAGAAGGATGTAGAATCAACTCAGGGGGAGTTGCAAGCAGAACATGTGTTCATGGGAAGAGATTCACACTCAAAATATGATAAAATGAAAAATTTTCGTCCTTATATGTCTCATCTTATTTATTTTATCATTTAGTAGGACCAATAGCTTGATATATTGAATTAAGGGGAGCATTTGTCGCTTATAAAAACCAATAGTGTATATTGGTAAAAAAATTGTAGTTATAATTGGTGTCAACCTCACTCGCGAGAATGAGAAACTAAAGACATTTTTCTATTAATGTCAAAGGGAGAGAATGAGTAGAAATTGGCAATTCAAATAAAGGGAGAGTATTATATAGTAGAACTTTATAGTTATCAAAGTTACTTGTAGTTCCAACAACATAACAGGGGGATTCAATTTCATGGCCATCAATGAATAGCAATGTCTAGTGTAGTTGTCATCAATGGAAAAGGGGGAGATTGTTGGTAGTTTTTTATTTTCATTCATGTCAAGTTATGTATAGTTCAGGGAGAGCTTGCTGAGTATTCATGATGATAGTGATGTCATTGTTGCTTAAGGTGTATAGTGTCCTTAATTATTGAGTATATGTTGCAGATTGTTTGACTTGCAGTCATGAACGTAGACAGGTTAGATAACCTAGCTTGGCATAATGTTTTCCTATATTTATCTTTATCAAAAGATGATGTAAATAATTTGGTTAGAAATCAATCTCAAAGATATTTCCAACGATATATGGCATTTTTTCAAACTCACAAGGAATGAGGAGAAAAGTTGTTTTGAAGTGAAGCAATATAGGTTAGGTTCTACCCTTGTTGAATTTCAAAAATATAGGTCATTTGGGGATGCATTAAGGAATTCGAGCATCCAATAATTTTCCATGCAAAAAATTGTGGATAGGTTGAAATGAACCAGATACTAAATTATCCATATTTATCTGGGACTTGAAACCATCCAAGGGTTTTGCAAGACAAATACCTACGAGATAATTTGGATTCCAAATTTCTCGAGTAGTTGGTGGACCCCCTTACAGGTGGCAAAGAATGATGGTGTTCATATACTGGCAATGATGTGCACTGTAGGGGGAAGGTCGATGACATGGCAATAGGATGATAGGATATGTGACATCCATATGTCAATTCAGGTGGCACCATGTGGTAATGACATGACACGAATGATGACATGGAACTATGTGGTGATGACACATGGTAGGTGGATTTAGCATTTTTTAGTGGTCTAGTGGCTCCTTTTCAAGTGACATGGCGATGATGTGACATGATAGGTGGCAGAGAGACAACATGGTAGGTGATGTGCCATGATAGGTGGCGAAGAGATGACATGGTAGGTGACATGGCATGATAGGTATCAGATAGATGATGTGGTAGATGATATGGAAGTGAGATGGAAAATAATATGGAAGGTCTCAAGATTTGTGTTAAGAGTCTGTTTTGGTAAAGTTTTCCTTTATATTTTAATATTTTGAAGGGAACCTTTATATCCCGTGTTATGCAGTTTATCTGGGCATTCACCCCTCTATGGGTAAGGCAAGAAGGTCTACATCATTAAGCACATATCACTAGATTGAGGGAGTGTTTCACTGCGAGAAGGAGTTATCTGATAATTTTCTCCTCCAGGGTTGTAGCAAGAAGGTATACATTATTAAGCATGGATCACCAGATTAAGGGATTTTTCTACTATAAGGAGTTATCTAGGCATCTGATTCTCTGGGGTTGAAGAAAACATACATAGTTAACTTATGCCCAGATCTATATTCAATCGGATTCAAAGGGCTTGGTCAAGGTTCCATCTAGGTGTGGTGTTAATTTTGGAAAACTAGGTCCAAACTCTATGTTTTGATGCTCAGATGAAGATGAAAATATTTTTATTTGATTCCTCTTTCAGAGAGGTGCAAGATCGATCTAAAGATCATCTTGATCCGATGAGCAGAACATTTATTTTGAATTTATTCCACTTATGTGCAAGGTCGGCCAGAAGTATAATGTAGGCTTGAAGCCCCAACAGATGTGTCACACACCCTCACAGATGGATATATATTTGTCAACGTTGGAGGACATTTTCACTCATCACATCATCACACATTCTCTCTCATCATCTGATTGGTTCAATCATCTTGGAGGCTCTTCTTCTCTCACACGTGGGAAATTTCAGCGAAGGAAAATTTCTATTTTGACCTAGGGTCTCAGCACAGATTTGACCAATGTTGACTTTGGTCAACGCTTGATCAAACTAACCCTAATTTCTCCCAAATTTTTGATTTAAGGAATCCACATTTATTGGCACATAAATCGAGTTTGGACGTTGACTTTGACCGAGATGCGTTGACTTTTTGCTGTTGTTGTTTTGCATTGACCGTTGACTGGGACAACATTGACTTTCATTGAATTTGGGTTGACTAATATTTTTGTCCGAGAGGGTTGTGTGACACTTCTGGTTGGATGATCGTATTGAGAATTTTTTGGTTGAAGCATCCTGTTGACCATCTAACACACCACAACACATATATTTTAATTTTACTGATCAAGTTAAGTGTAATTTTTTGCTTGTCTTCTGTCGATCTACTGGTATGTTCTATCAACATTTTACTTTCTTATTGTTGTTTGATATTGGGGATAAAAGTAAAGTTGCATCAAGCATAGAAAATTTATGAAAATTTATATGGTATGAGAGCTGAGGTGAAGAAAAAGCCCAAGTTTGTAGCAATCACCGAAGAAGAGGATGGGTGCCTCAAACTACATTGGCTTCAAAGCTGATGACAAATTGACTGGGAAGGAAGACTTCCATGCCTAAAAGATGACATTAGATCTTATGTTGGAAGACCAAGATGTCATGGACTATGTGCAGAGTAAAATCCAAGAGCCTCCATCATCTGCACCTGCTGCCACCAAGACAAAATATAAGAAGGGGGAAATCAAAGCAAAGTTGATGATCAGGGACTCAATTCATAAGGGTCTGGTTGCCTACATCTGAGTTGGGAACATCCAAGGATATATATGATAAGTTGGTCAACATGTTCAAGGCCAAAAATGCAAATCTTCCTTTTCTTCAAGAACCATTTGAGGAATTTGAAGAAGGAAGGGATGAATCCGTTCAATCATATTTTCTAAAATTGATTGAAATAAGAAATAATCTTCTGAATATTAGGGAGACAATAGCCGATAGAGAATGTTATGAAACCAGCTCCAAAAATATAAGAAAAGAGATATGAACGCCTTAGAAATAGCCACTTCGAGGGGGAAACCTCTAATACATTACATAAATGAACAATTCTTGGATGATACAAATGACCAAAACCTCCTTCTATATATAGGAATCCATGGGCACACAATCTAATCCTAGTCGACCTAACAATAACAATAAAATGGCACAATAATAACAATATTGGGGTTATAGGGGTACAACAATAACAATAAGGGGGCTACACTAATAACAATAAGGGACTAAACTAGTAATATAGGGACCTAACATGCCCCTCTCCTTCAAAAAAGTGTTGTCCTCAATGCTTGAGTAGCTCTGGGTGCTTCTGTATAAAATTCTCATCCTCCCATGTAGAATCTTCAGTGGGTAAGTTCTTCCACTTGATGAGATACTCTGAAATTGATCGATTTTGTAGTTGTTGAGTTCTTGTTTCCATGACCGCTTTAGGTTCTAATATGATTTTCCCTTCCTCATCAAGTTCTGGAAATATTGTTTGAACTGGAAGATTTTCACCTATAACCTTCTTTAAGCATGAAACATGGAAAACTGGATGCACTCGTGAAGAAGCAGGAAGCTCCAATTTGTATGCCATAGTACCAATCTTTTGCAACACCTTGTAAGGACCATGGTACTTTGGCGATAATTTATTATCCTTCTTAGCTTGCTTGAGGGACATTTGTTTGTATGGTTGTAGCCGTAAAAATACCCAATCTCCTACGTCAAAACTTCTCTCACTGCGATGTTGATCTGCCTGTTGTTTCATTCGATTTTGTGCCAAATTCAGGTTATCCTTTAAGAGTTGGAGAACTTCTTATTGATGCTTGACGTGATCTTCTTGCTTGAACCTTATAATTTTTCTCTTAAGGATGAGTGAATGGATGATATCCATAAAGTGCCATGATGTTGAAGATTGCAACAGAAACGGTGAAGGAAGACATCACGAAACATCATTACGATCTAGTTGGAAAGTGATCACCTAAACTGGGTGGGGGCCACAAGGTGATTTTTGGCGCAAAGTCTATTTTTAGACTATGTCTATTTTGAGACATGTCGATCATATTCTATGAGTTGCAGGATGCTATTTGTGGATGGTTGGTCAAGTTGGAAAAATAGATGGACTTCTATTTTTAGACATATTGGGCGGAATCTATTTTTAGATTGCCAATCTAAAAATAGATATGTCGAATATTATTAGCTCTTAATAATATTTGGACTCTAAACATTATCTTATTCTCTTGGAGCACTTCAGTTAAGTGCACAGATGTGGCACAGGAGCTGACTGAAGGAATTACGCTATTCCTAAGGGTTAAGTGGAGCTATTGCATGGATACTTCAGTTAGAACTCATGTGACAGAGTTTGGTGGAGTTGATTGAGGGAGTTAATGGAGTTGTGTTCAGTTTAACTAATCTAAACATAGTTGAGCTATTTGTATCTAGTTTAACTGATTGATACAATTAGTGAGAGTGGTGTGAATTAATTATTAATTAATTCAATAATTATAAACTCATAAATCAACTAAATAATACATCAGTTAACTTCAGTGCATGGACAGTTTCAGTGGAGACCAGTGCAGAGATAGGTGAAAGGGCAAGTATGACTATCAGTTGTGACTATAAGTGATGCATGGTTTGCATCCAACACTCAGTAGAGATGCCTATAAATACTGCGTGAGAAAGTATGGGGTAATTAAAATTCTCATCAAGAGGCATTCTTCAGTAGGGATTGCGCAGTAGAGGTAGGCTATCAAGTGGCAGAGATTGGAGCATGTGTTTTGCTAGATCTAGCTTGATTAGTGTGTAGCAAGTGGAGATTATACTAAGAGCTTGTGAGGAGATTTGTATGATTATTGTTACATGATCTCTATGACATATATAATATACAGATAGTTGGGGGTTTTCAGCTTTAAGCTTTCCCATTACATACTTTGTTCATATGTGTGAATTTTTATGGTTTTAATGTGTGCATGCAATTGATTTTATTTCCGCATGTGATGATCAATGGTAGAAGAGATTATGTATTGTGCATGAAGATAAAATAGTGTGTGATCAGGAGAATATCAGTGGATAACATATCAGTTATTCAAATTTCTACAAATGGGGTCATTTTTGCTACAGTATGGAAGGAAGTGTTATACCACCATTCAGCGAGAGGTAACCACTTGACCCATTGTGTTTGTTTATCAGATACAAAACAATGAATATATCCTTCCAAACATTTATTCACTATCTCATTTTGACCATCAGATTGAGAATGATAAGAAGAGCTATGAGCTAATTGAGTTCCCAAACAAGAAAATAACTCCGTCCAAAAATTTCAAGTAAAAATGGGATCTCTGTCGCTCACAATAACCTTTGGGTTTCCATGTAGCTTTTTAATTGTGTCCATAAATGTAGTAGCAATTGTACTTGCTTTAAATGGATGAGATAATGCACAAAAGTGTGCATACTTGGTAAGTATATCAACTACCACCATGATGACACTCTTTCCTTCAGACTTAGGTAAACCTGTGATAAAATCCATTGAAATATCCTCCCAACGTTGACTTGGAATGATAAAGGTTGTAGAAGACCCGGGGTCTTAATTGTCTCAATTTTATTTTGTTTGAAAACCAAACATTTTGCCACAAAATTTTGAATATGAGATTTAAGGCCATCCCAAAAAAAATATTTCTTCACCCTATGGTAAGTTTTTAAAAATCCTAAGTGTCCTCCTAAAGGAGAAGTGTGCAATTCCAAAAGAATATTTTGTTTTAGTTGGGAATTCTTACAAAGGTATAAGTGATCTTTGTACCATAAGGAATCATTTTTCCAACTAAATGTATCAGATGTACTAGGATCTTGCTGCAACTTTTGAATTAGTGTCCACACTTCTTCGTCCTTCTTCCATTCATCCCTTGCTTTGGTTATCCAATCTGGTTGGATAATAGAAATGGCACAAAGCAATGCTTCCACCTCTTCATTCTTTCTTGAGAGTGCATCTGCAACAACATTTAGCTTCCCTTTTTTGTAGATTATTTCAAAGTCATAACCCATCATCTTTGTGACCCATTTTTGCTGCTCTTCTAAAGATAGTCTTTGTTCCAAAAAGTGTTTAAGACTATCATGATCATTTTTTACCTTGAAGTGTCTTCCCATTAGGTAAGGTCGCCATTTCTTTAGTGCATGTAGTATTGCTAACATTTCCTTCTCATAAATAGCTTTCTATAAATAATTTCCTTTGATTGGACAACTTTCAAAAGAAACGGGTCTTCCTTCTTGCATTAAAACAACACAAATTCCATTTCTCGAGGCATCACATTCCACAATAAAGGTTTTTGTGAAGTCTGACGTAGCTAAGACCAGTGCTAGGAACATTGCCTCTTTAAGATGTTCAAAGGCCTTAGTTGCTTCAGGAGTCCATGAAAATTCATCTTTCTTCAATAATGTTGTTAGAGGTGTTGTTATTCTCCCATAATTCTTAACAAACTTGCGATAATACCCTATTAACCCAAGAAATCCTTGCAACTAATTTTTGATTGTGGGGACTTTCCATTCCTTAATGGATTTAATTTTGTTAGGGTCTACCTTAACACCCTCATGAGATACAATATGACCCAGATATTCCACCTCTTGTACTCCAAAGAAAAATTTGGATGCTTTTGCATATAATTGTTTCTCCTGCAATAGTTTGAGCACCCTGTCAACATGTTGAACACGATCCTTCCAAGACCTGTTGTATATTAGTATATAATTAAAAATAATAGCACAAATTTTCTAAGGAAGGGTTTGAAAATGGAATTCATCAACCCTTGAAATGTAGAAGGTGCATTGGTAAGGCCAAAAGGCATGACCAAAAATTCATAATGACTCTCATGAGTTCAAAATTTTGTTTTTGGAATATCTTCAGTCTTCATTATAATTTGATGATATCCTGAATGAAGATCCAACTTGGTAAAATAAATTTCTCCATGTAATTCATCCAATAATTCATCAATCACAGGTATGGGAAATTTATCTTTAATGATGAGCTTATTGAGCTCCCTATAATCCAGACACATGCACCATGATCCATCCTTCTTGTGCACCAATACTACTGGAGCAGAGAAAGAACTTTGACAAGGTTGAATTATACTAGCCTCTAACATTTCTGCAATCATACGTTCAATTTCGCTCTTTTGGACATAAGGATATCTATAAGGCCTGATGTTTGGAGGAACACTTCCTGGAATCAAATGAATAGCATGATCATGATAACGAATAGGTGGGATTCCTTTGGGAGTTTCAAACACCTTGGAATGATTGTCCAAGACTTGTTGAAGATTTGCAGAAATAGATGATTTGATGTTGGAACTTCTAGTGAGCATAATTGTGCAATTACGCCTCGTTGTTCTTTCTTTAGAAGCTTTGTCATGAAATTAGAGCTTATTATCTTTCCCGGCTTCCCCGCAATACCCCGTAATTCGACTTCCTTTCCTTTTGAAAAACATTTCAAGAAAAGTTCTTGAAAATTAAAAAGCTATCGTCCCCAAAGATTGTAACCATTGTACTCCTAGTACAACATCAGTGCCTCCCATTGGAATGGAAAGCATTGGACTATTCAATACATATTTCCTTGTGGTTAGCTTTATATTATGGCATTTTCTAAAGCAATTTATAGTCCCTCCATTTGCAATCATCACTTGACACTCTAGTGTTGGGTATAGGAAACAATTCAATTCCTTAGCTACCTTATAATGAATAAAATTATGGGTACTACCTAGATGAATCAACACTATTACCTTTTTCTTCTTGATATGTCCTTCTATCTTGAGTGTTTGAGGAGTGGTAATTCTTGTAATGCATTATGATGTGGTCGGACTCATTTGTTCCTCTTACTGATATAGCATGGAAGGTTTCTTCTCGACACTTATGACCTTTAGTGTATTTTCTATCACAACTGTAGCAAATCCCTTTTTCTCTTTTTCTTCCAATTGTTGTGGTGTCAACCTTGTAGGTTGTGGAAGTCTAGGAGTAGCAACACTTCCATCTTTATATATGTGAGTGGTAGGCTTCCTTGTTGCCATAATTTTACATTCAATTTTTCTTGCCAACCTAAATGCCTTTTCCAATGAATCAGGTTCCCAAACGTGAACTTCATGTTTGATGTTATCCTTTAAAGTCCCTATGAATACATCAATCCTATGTTCCTATGGAATATCAGTTACCCTTATATTCAATTTTTGGAAGTCCTCAATGTGCTCCGCCACTAAACCCTTTTGTTTGAGATTTATCAGTTGGCTAAAGAAGGTGTTGCTTTTTGTATCCTCATAATGTGCTATCATTTCCTCCGTAAAAATTGACCAAGTGAAAATTTTTTTACAGGAGCAAAGCCATCGATACCATACAAATTTATTTTGTTCTAAATTTAAAGTTTCAATGCGTACCTTTTGTGTGTTTTGCACATTATTGAGATCAAAATATTGCTCCATCTGTAGTATCCATGTTACGGGATCCTTGCCATCAAACTTACTCATATCCATCTTTGGAATATGGTGGTTCTTCCATCCAAAATTAGAGTTTATGAAATCATGATTAACATTTATTTTTTTCTCATCATGAGTTTCCTCTACTATCTTTTCACCATTAGGAAACATTTCTTGTATCAACTTTGCCAAATCATTCTTCATGTTTTCCATGTTGTCTTTCATTTTTTCATCGATCTTAGCTTCCATGTCATCCATATTAGCTTCCATGCCCACTTCCATGCCATCCATATTAGCTTCCAAACCATTCATATTAGCTTCCATGCCTTTCTTCAAACCATCCATCTTAGTTTCCATGCCTTTCTTCAAAACTTCCATTTCAGTTTTTGTTGCTCTTTGCGATAGCGAAATTTGGTGCACTTGCTCTTGTAATTTTGATATCTCATGTTGTGTTTCTTCATCTTCATGAGTCATAGTAGAGCCTTCTGAAGGCTTAATGGGTGTTGAATTATTTTTAGGGGTCATTTTAGAACCCAGTACTGATATCTATTCTTCAATATTCCCTTGGAATAAATTCAAACTAATTTTTTTTTAAACGAGACTTATGTAATTCGAAAAAAATACACACCTTTTTCTTGGTTTTGAGGAGATCGATATTGAAACTGAATTATATCTGTGATTTCGGATCTTCAATATCTGAAATTTAGCCCTAAAGTATCCCTCTGAATATTCTTTTGAATGCCATAGGTCTAACCTTATTTGGATTCTTCAAGACAAAGTTATGCCCAATCTCCCACGATGACCTAATTATGGACTGGTTCAATAGAGCGAACTTGTACGACTTGCCATGTGTCATTGTTTCCTCCTTCGGCTCTAAAATTGATATGAATAAAACTACAGTCCATGTAATTACAACCATGTTCTACATAATCCCAATCCAACACTCAGAGAAAGAGTTATGACGTTTTTCCCACGGTCACCTCTTTGAGATGAAGTTCGAGAGCCTGAAACAATCCTACCTTCCACAGATCATATCTCACAAAATATTGCGAACAAAGATCTAAAATTTTTATAGGAGGTTCCTCAGGATTTCTTCTTCACTCTGTGAAAATTTTAGCTTCTTAACCCTCGTAGAAAAAATGGTATAGCGAAAATTCCATGATGACCTGTTTAGGTTAAATTCAGGAGCCCACAAAATTCCCCAACTTCCACAGATCACATCTCCTAAAATATTGTGAACCAAGCTCTGAAATTTTTCGACGATGTTCCTGAGGATTTCAGCTTTGTGCTCTAAAAATTTCAGCTTCTGAACCTTTGTAGCGAAAATTCCACGATGACCTGTTTGGAGCAGCGAAACCATAGAATCCAAATCTTTGATACTAAATGCTATGAAACCAGCTCCAAAAATAGAAGAAAAGAGAGATAAACGCCTTAGAAATAACCAATTTTAGGGGGAAACCTCCAATAAATTACATAAATGAACAATTCTTGGACCCAAAATATAATCCTAGCCAACCTAATATAATCCATGGGCCCAAAATATAATCCTAGCCGACCTAACAATAATAATGTAAGGGCACAATAATAACAATATTGGGGTTATAGGGGTACAATAGTATTTCACTTGAAATAATTGCAGTGACTAACATTTTTAGTCACTTAGTCATTAATTTCATCATTTTTTACTAATGTAGCCGACCTAACAATAATAATGTAAGGGCACAATAATAACAATATTGGGGTTATAGGGGTACAAAAATAACAATAAGGGAGCTACACTAATAATAATAAGGGACTGAACTAGTAATATAGGTACCTAATATAGAAGTAATTCTCACCACACTTGGAGGTCTCCCATCCGAATGGCATGTATTCAATACTACCATTCTCAATAATAATGTTGTACCTGATTTTGATGAATTATTGTCAAGATGAGTTCAAGAGGAAACAAGAATGAAGGAATATGAAAATGAAGGTAATGTTTCCTTCACTACTCATGCTAAGAAGAGGAACTATGGTGGTCCGAGGAACCAAGGAAGAGAAGGGGCCCAAGGGAAGAAAGGAAAATATTACACATGTCACAAGACCGGCCACTATGCTAGAGAATGCCCTTATAAGAATGATTCTCCTAGGGATGATGACAACAACAACAACCGGAGGAATGGAAATCAAAGGAACATCAGGTTCAAAGGAAAGAGGAAGGCTCCCTCTGGTCGCAATGGAAATGGAAAACCTTTCAAAAGGTTGAGAAATTCCAAGTATGAGGAATCTAATGTTGTTGATGCTAAAAGAAATGAATTCATTCTTGTATCTGCCCTCTTTGCTGCATCTCCACCCAACACTATGGATGTCTGGTTGATGATAGTGGTGCCTCAAGGCACATCACTGGGTTGAAGGCAACACTTTCTGATATGGTTTAGAAGGATACTAATATGCAAATTATCCTTGGAGATAATGCCACATATCCCGTGAAAGGGACAGGGACTGTGACCCTCCACTTATCTCAAGGTCAAGTCCTCTACTTACAAGATGTAATATATGTACCCAATTTGAAGAAGAACCTTGTGTCTATTTCGGCCATTGAAGACAAAGGTTTCAATGTGTCATTCATTGATGGGAAGGTGTGCATATGGAAGAAGAGTTTCAAGGAAGCTATCACGATTGGGTTTAGAGTTGATACACTCTACCAGGTTGGAGGAAGTCCACTAGAAGCGATGACGTGTGATACTATCCGACAGACTGAACTATGGCACCAGAGGTTTGGACACCTTCACTACAAATCCCTTCCTAAAGCAAGGAAGGTGGTGACGAGGATGCCCGAGTTCAAAAATAATCATGAAGGTGTATGTCAGGGTTGTGCCGAAGGAAAGCATACAAGGGGACCTTTCCCCTCAAGTGTCTCAAAGACATCTGATGTCTTGCAACTGATACATTCTAATATTTCTGGTATGCTACCAGTAACATGCTTGGGAGGATGTTCTTATTATATGACGTTCATAGATGACTTCTCTCGCAAAACCTGGATATACTTCTTGAAGAAGAAGGATGAGGCTTTCATGTGGTTCCATACTTTTAAAGCCTTGGTGGAAAATATAACAAGGAAGAAGATCAAGATATTGAGGACTGATAATGGCACTGAATATGAGACAAACGAGTTCAAGAACTTTTGTAGAGAAGCTGGCATCAAGAGGGAGACCACAATTGTATATACCCCTAAGCAAAATGGCATTGTTGAAAGAAAGAACACTATTATTTTTTAAGTTTCTCGTGCCATGCTATGTGACCAAGGTCTTCTGAAGTTTTTGTGGGGAGAAGCTGCTAACACTGCTGTGCACATACAAAATCGATGTCTGCATTCCACCTTGGACTCCAAAACTCCTGAAGAGGTTTTCATTGGTAAGAAACCTGATGTCTCACATTTTAGAGTTTTTGGATGTCCTGTTTATTTTCATGTACTGAAGGAGAAGAGGTGCAAGCTGGATGCTTCTGGAAAGAAGGGAATGTTTGTGGGCTACAATGAAACTTCAAAGGCCTATAGAGTCTATGTGCCTAGTCAAAGGGAAGTGGAGATATGCCATGATGTTACCTTTGATGAAGATGCTTCCCTGAGGAAAGTAATCAATCTTCCGAGATCTGAGGAAGATCATGAAACAAGCCCCGGAAATCAAGAACAATTGAAAATTGAAATGATGCCTGATGTTGAAGGACCGATGGACCCTATTGATCCACCTCCTTCAATGAAGAAAATACCATCATGGCTCAGGGAAACTCTCGAGGATGCCGAGAGACATATGACCCCAAGGGGGACATTCCATGAAAGTAAGAAGCCGAATAGATACCAAGGGTCTCTAGCAGCCATGATTATAATCGTACAATTTGAGCCTGCATCTTTTGAGGAAGTCGTAAAGCATCAAGTCTAGAAAGATGCTATGCACGAAGAATATGAGTACATTATGAAGAATGATGTCTGGGATGTGGTTCCAAGGCTGGAGGACAAAGCAGTTGTCACCTCGAAATGGCTCTATAAAATCAAGCATGGATCTGATGGGAGTGCTGAAAAATTCAAGGCAAGATTTGTTGCTCATGGATTCTCTCAAAAGGAAGGCGTAGACTATGATGATATATTTGCACCTATGGCCCGATATACCACCATCCGATTTATCATAGCCCTTGCTGCTACGCAAGGATGGAATTTTCATCAGATGGATGTGAAGACTGCATTTCTGCATGGTGCGATAAAGGAAGAGGTGTATGTGGAGAAACCTCTGGGGTTCGAAGTCCAGGATCGAGACACCCATGTTTGTAGGTTGAAGAAATCCCTCTATGGGTTGAAGCAAGCACCCAAAGCTTGGTACGAGAGGATAGATAGCTACCTGATGAAGTTGGGATTCACTCGTATTAATGCCGATCCGAACCTTTACTTCAAGGTTGATAGATAAAAGCCTCTCATTATGGTGTTGTATGTGGACGACCTCTTCCTAACAGGTGCTGACCCTCTCATTCATTAGTGCAAGAGGGAGCTTGCTGCTAAGTTCGAGATGAAGGACCTAGGACTGATACATTACTTCCTATGCCTGGATATCTGGCAGAGACCTGGCGAGATTTTCCTTTCTCAAGAAAAATATATTGTGAATCTTCTAGAAAGATTTGGAATGGTGGATTGTAAGTCCATGTCGACACCGATGGAGCTCAATTGTAAGAAGTTGAGAGGAAGCGTTTTTGGGCATGTGATAGCAAATCCTACGAAGTATCATCAACTCGTAGGGGTCCTGATGTTCTTAGTGAACACCTATACATACGTATGTTTTGTAGTGAACACTTTGAGTCAACATATGGTTGATCCTCATCACATTCACTAGGTTGGTGCCAAGAAAATGTTGAGATATCTTCGGGGCACGATAAACCATGGGCTAAGATACACTGCTGGGAGCTTGAGAGTCCACGGATATACTAATGTCGATTGGGCTGGAAGTGTGGTGGATCGCAAGAGCACATCTGGATGTTTCTCCACACTTGGTTTTGCTTTGATATCTTGGATTAGTAGGAAAAAGAAGTCAGTGGATTTGAGCACCGTGGAGGTTGAATACATTGCAACATGTATGGCCTATTATGAAGCAGTTTGGTTGCGAAAGCTCTTTAGTGAGATGTTTGGGCATGTGTTAGATACCACCATTATCCTTTGTGATAACCAGAGTGGGATTCATTTGTTAGAGAATCTTGTGTTCCACGATTGATCCAAGCATATTGATATCAAGTACCACTTTATCTAGGATATGGTACAACGAGGCGCGGTAAGGCTCAATCATATAGGAACTGATGGGTAGGTCGCGGATATTCTCACAAAGCCCCTGGGGAAGGTCAAGTTCCTAACCTTCCATGAGAATCTTGGAATTGTGGAACGACCCTATGTTGAGGGTCCTATTGGGCAATGAGCTCTAGGAGCTGTAGGGGGGCCTTGGGGATAGCTCCTCGGAGCTATAAGCACACACGAGGCTAGGCTTGCTGAAATTTTTGGTGCTTCTGCCCCACGTTTATGATATTTGAGTTGGTTCACCTCTCATGATCTGTGCCCCGTATGAATCCTACCCATTGAGCCCCGGACTCATGGGAAGTACCTCACATTTGGCCAATGAGGTGGAAAAGCTAGAGACCAGTAGAAAAGACCGATGGACGCATCAAATATTTCCATACTCTCTATGTCTAGGATGGCACGTGTCCAACCACTTGATCTGGGATCAATTCTAGTGAGGTTTCGGACCTCCAACTGACTTCGGGTCAGGTAAACCAACTTTGGTTGGTATGTGACTCCTTTGAGTCCTCTAGAGGTTTTAGACCTCTGAGCTGATTTTGTCAGCCGAGAGTGATGTCTTTGTGACTCACTATTTTGTTTTGAAATAAAGAAGCCAACAAATCAAGTTACGACAGGATTGTGCACGATATTTGGATGGCACAGGTGGATGGAGTACTCCCTAGTTGAGAGGGAGTGTTAATTTTGGACAACTAGGTCCAAAATCCATGTCGTGATGCTCAGATGAAGATGTCAATATTTTTATTGGATTCCTATTTTGGAGAAGTGCAAGATTGATCTAAATATCATCTTGATCCGATGAGCAGAACATTTATTTTGAATTTATTCCACTTATGTGCAAGGTCGGCCAGAAGTATAATGTAGGCTTGAAGCCCCAATAGATGTGTCACACACCCTCACAGATGGATATATATTGGACAACGCTGGAGGAAATTTTCATTCGTCACATCATCACACATTCTCTCTCATCATCTGATTGGTTTGATCACCTTGGAGGCTCTTCTTCTCTCACACGTGGGAAACTTCAACGAAGGAAAATTTATGTTTTGACCTAGGGATTTAGCGCAGATTTAACCAGCATTGACTTTGGTCAACACTTGGTCAAACTGACCCTAACTTCTCCCAAAATTTGGATTTCTAGAATCCACATTTATTGGCACAGAAATCAAGGCTGGAAGTTGACTTTGACCAGGTTGCGTTGACTACATCGTTGACTTTTGTTGACTTTGGGTTGACTGATATTTCTGTCCGAGAGGTTTGTGTGACATTTCTAGTTGACTGGACATATTGAGACTTTGTTGGTTGAAGCATCCTGTTGATCTTCATAACGCACCACAACACATATATTTTGTTGATCAAGTTAAGTGTAATTTTTGACTTGTCTTCTGTCGATCTACTATATGTTCTATCAGCATTTTAATTTCTTGTTTATGTGATTTCTATTTGATATTGGGGATAAAATTAAAGTTGCATCAAGCATAGAACATTTACGAAAATTTACAAGTGGTTTTGAGAGTGTGGGGAATATCTGGGAATTCAGTCATTCAGGGGGTCATTCCATGTGATAGCCTCAACTGGATCTAAGAGTTGAATGTTGAATACCAAACTTAAAGGGTTATCCCTCAGTCTATCTGATGGTCATATGAGAAAAGTGCCAAAATAAAAGGAGTTTGAACACTTCAACACCATTGAAAAATCCAAAGGTTGATAAGGCATTATGTATTAATATAGTTAAGAGAGAATTTCCATGGGTAAAATCATACATGGAACTATATCCATGGTAAAGGAAGGACATAAACAATAAATACAAAAGAGAAATAATTGTAGTAAGTTGTTGATGGAGTGGAGAAGATGTTGAGTATGTTGGAAGTTGTTGTCGTAATGATGAAAGTGATGAAACAAAAAGACAGAGTCTACATATGTGATTGAGTGAAATATCGATAGTCTGAATATGTTTGAGATGTAGTTGAATATCTAACTAAGTTATAGATGAAGAGAAATAAAACAAGCCTGAAGATTAAAAAGGAAGGAAATCATATGGGTATGAGTTTCAAAATGGATGAAAGAAGGATCTGCTATGCTGAGCAGGTTGGTGCCTACACATTCGGGATAGGAGTCTCCTGCAATTTGGTTCTTGTAAAATTTAGGGAGTTGGTGCTTCATTCAAGTTAGTTTCTATAAAATAATGGAGTTGTTGCCTCCTGCAAATGGGGGCTTACATATCAGAGGATATGTGTCTCCTTTTGGTTGGTGATAATAAATTTGATGTAGCAGTAGGTTGGAGCCTATAGGAACATTTTGACATAAGCTTTGTGGTTTTCTCCATTCATGGGTTTCCATGTTTATTTGTGTTCCTATGTGTTACTTTTATGGTTGTTCATTGAAGGGATTGAATTATTGTATATTGTTAATAACTGTTAAATTCTTCCATTATACTAATTATCCCCCCTCTTAGTATAATGATGTTTCTAAAAATTGGTATCAAAGAAGGTTTCTCGAGGAACAATTTATCCACTGGAACATAGATCATAAAGTACCATGGCTAATCGTGATTGGTTCTATCCAAGTGCAACACCATTATTGAATGAATCATGTTATACAATCTAGAAGGTAAGAATAAATAATTATTTAATGGCTCTTGGCTTGGATGTATGACTATATTTAGTAGATGGAAAGAAGAATAAATATAATAAAAAATCCAAGAAGGCTATCTTGAATGAACTACTAATTCTAGACTCTAATAAAGTGAGACATTGTGAGACTATACAAGAAATGATAGATAAGTTGCAATGTATATATGAAGAAAGAAATCAAAAGGGACCAACAAATATTGAAGACATTGGCTGGACAAATAATGAATTAAGCAATAAATAAGACTCTTTTCCATAATTTCCTAAGTTGTTTATCATCAAAATAACACTTTGTATTCAGAGGATGAAGATGGAGGTGAAGAAGATGACAATGAGGTGCAATCCACATGTAAGCTACTATATTTTTGTAATTGTAAAAGGATAGGTCATATTTCCTCTAGAAGTTCATATGCAAATATAGAACATAGTAGTAATAAAGGATAATTTGAAGTTGAGATAACACTGCATGAGAAAAATAAGAATATTATTTATGAATTTCCATCTGAAGGAGATAATAGTTGTAGTTCTAGTAGTGGTGAAGAATGGATTCAACTCATGACTATGGAAGAAACATTGAACTTAGATAAAGAAGAAGTATGATCTTTGATAGTTTCCTTGATTCAATGAAGAAGCCTAGAAGAAATAACAAAAGGAAGGAGGATCTTGAATGAGATGAAGCTAAAGAAATGCAATCCACAAAAGAAGAATACCTTTATGAGAAGATACATTCTAGAAGAAAACTCATCTCTACTCTAGAGGATATTAAGATGCTCATGGTAAAAAATAATAGATATAAGGTATTGCTATAGGGATATGAGGGCACAGATTGGGACTTTGATGAATTAAGGAAAAAAATTGTTATCCCAAAGGCTCATCAAGAAGTAGTCAAAAGAATTAATGAAGCAGTGACTAACCAATTGAATGAACAAGAAGGTCATTGTGAGAAACCAAAAGCTAAGATTGTTTCACTGAGAAATGATCTAGAAAATTCCAATGATCAACTAAATCAATATAGGAATTTTGATAAGAGTACCAAAATCCTACATGGTATTGTCAGTAATCAAAGCTCTCCTCTCATCAAGAATTTTTTGGGCTATGAAGGAGAATCAAGCACCCAAAAAATTGAAGACAAAGAAACAATGAGTTATGTTGAAGCAGTAAAAGGACCTAACAACAATATAGCCAAAGGAAATGATAAAATTCAACAACAACAAAGAAGGAAAAATGATAGCGATACAATTCAGCAGCAACAAACGAAAGTGTATAACAACAAACAAAAAAGTCAAGTAAAAAATGAGCAGCAACCAAGGAAAGGTTATTATAGCAATTTGAACAACAATAAAGATCGAGTGATAAATGAGTGAAGACCTCATCTCTCACAAAGGCAAAGCCATTAAAGAATTAGAAGGTTCCCTTCTCAAAGAAAAATTACTCCCATGTATCAAAGCCTTTTCTATGGCTATTTTTTTTCTTGTAATATTTTTGGTCATAAGGCAATATATTGTAGATATTGTGCAAGAAATTAGAATATGTTGAACAATAGCAGTAAGAGAGCATATAAAATCTCAAGCATCAAATTTGTGAGTAGCATCTCTAGAATTTATGATAAGAATGCTATTAGAAATCACAATTCTTTTGCTCCCTTCTTAGATCTTATTGAATGCTACATATGTAACAATTTTGGGCATAAGGAAAAGGATTGTAGAATTAAGTTGTTATTGCCTTTCAAGCAAAACAAACAAAAAGAAACCTCACAAATCAAGAAAAAGAAATCAGAAGCAAATGCTATTAACATAAAACAAATTGCAAAGTCATGGAATTGAAAGCAAGAACAACAAGAGAAATGTGACTTAGTCTTATGTGCTCATGATACAGATGATTAGTGGCGTATAGATGGTGGATGCTCTCATCATATGACAAGAGATAAAAACATATTTCTCTCTCTAAAAGAGGTCAAGTGTGGCAATGTTAGTCTTGGAAATGATACATCAACTAATGTAATGGGAAAATGAAAAGTTAACATTGATAATAAAAGGACTAATGTTGGCAATGTTATACTTGTCAAATATTTAAAGAACAACATCCTGATTGTTAAGTAAAATGATTGATAGAGGACATGAAGTACATTCAACTCCAGAGGATGTAGAACTAGGAAGGAAGACTCTAGAAAGTTGGTAGAAAAAGGGATCATGGTGCTAGATAATATATATGTACTGAAAGAAAGAAAATACATCAACAAGGGATTGAAGGCAATCTCTTCTTCACATTATCAATAAAAAGAGCAATGCCCAACTATAATTTGGAACCATGTTGCACGATAGTAAACTACATAGGACAAACTATGGACCCCATTCCTCCCCCCCTCTTGTTAAAGTTAATATAATTAGGGTGGGAGCGAAGTGACTTCTCCATTGTTGATTGGAACGGGTCATTAGGTGCACCTTAGAAAGTGTTACATATTTAACACTAGATGAATTGCATAGATCTAGGATTAAGCGCCCTTGAGGCTTAAGCATTGAGTCTTCATCTATGGTCATATGCTCTAGAAAGCATGAAAATAAAAAGATACGATATCCTACACAAGCCAATTAATTTACAACTTATAAATAACATATAAGTTAAACATATATACTTTAAAAAACAAGTAACATAATTCTTAACCATAAAGATTTATCCCACTTTTCCATATATACTTTACCTTGACGAAAAAAAAAAACTTTACCTTATTGTCAATTAACACTTCTCCAATCTCAATTGTCGGCAGCCATGGTAGAAATACCCGGAAGGTTTAAATATAAATCGAAAAAGGGGTTGCTTCCAACGTCCACAGTACAATATCTGGCCGGCTTTTCTTTCTTTGCTCTGAAATTGCAGGATATTCATAGAAAGCAATTTCTCGCGCCTTTCTCTCTTTCACATTGCAATTTCTGGCCTTTCTTTCTTTCTTTGCTCTGAAATTACATATCCAGCGGCCACAGAAATTAATCATGTGCCCCAAGAGGTCGAGCGAAAGTGTAGAAAGCAGTTTGGCAGATGAATTACGGTGCAAACGATCCGACGGGAAGCGATGGCGCTGTTCTCAGCCCCGCGCGAAGGGGAAAAGTTACTGCCAACGTCATTCTGAAAAAATTGAACAGTATACCCACAAAAATAAGAAGCCTAAGACAAGCAGATCGCAACGTCACTCTGAAAAAATTGAACAGTATACCCACAAAAACAAGAAGCCCAACAGAAGCAGATCTCCGGAATCAGAGATTGGTATAACAGAACATTGTGTGAGCAACAAGTACACGATCAGGGAACCTGAAATTGCTGAAACCATAAAATTGCCCACAGAAATATTTGCGCTGCAGGATCTCAGAAACGTTCTAACGGTAGAGACGTGGAGAGAAGATCTTACAGAGCGGGAGAAATCGAGACTTCGTGCATTTCTTCCAGAAGGGCAGAACAATAATAATGACGATGTGGCTGAATCTCTGCTCAGTGGAGAGAATTTGAACTTTGGGAATCAGGCGATCACATGGGGGTCGAGTGTGTGCAAGGGGGAGCAATGCCCTGAAGCTCTGCTGCAGAGAGAAGGAAATTTGAAGCAATCTCAGTGGCAGTATTTCGAAGATATAAGGGCCTATTACGACGCTTTCATTGGTAGCATTCAGGAGTTGAATCAACTCTGCGAGTCTTGTGGTATGAATGATGTAAAGTTTCGGAAGAAATTGAAGCAATGGAGGGAGAAGAAATTGCTAGAAACAAAAAAACTTGTAAAGTAAACATTTGATGGATGCCTGTTAAGATGAATTAAGTTGGTTTAATTTTTAATGTCGGAAGTAAAATAGAATTTTAACAATTTTTTTTAATTGATTTAAATGAAAATAAATTCATTAAAACAGTAAGAATTCAATATTTTCATCATTCTATATAATATGTCATTTTTTTAATTATAATTTTTTAAAATTAAGATTACATTAATTAAAAACTATGTGATGCATAACAATGTTTAGTCAAGTTATACAAATATCATGGTCTCTGTTCTTTCATATACTGTAAAAATCCATACAACAATTTTGGTGGTGGAGCAATATCACAATCCTAAATCAACCAATTTATCTACTATAGTTTCATACTTTTGGCAGGTGGAATGGCTTTCTTGAAATAATTTTTACTAGATAATTTTTTCATTAGATGGATTTTATATTTCAAAGAAATATTCTCATCTATTGAATTTTAACTTTTCAATTATTTAATTATAAATAATTAATTAAATAAATTCTCATTTATTCATGTTTAAAATGTTCCATCTTTTCGTTAAGATAAAATGTTTTTTTTCACTGAAAAACAAAATTAAATACATAAAATAAAATAAACTCATTTATGTTGGCTTAAATTCTTCAATTATTTTTCTCTTTCCTTATGGATTATAATTTACAAAATTGAATAGTTTGAGGAATATTAAATTATACACCTATATATGCACTTATATTTCTGATTATAATCTTAATTTTTATATATCTTAAATGCTTATCATTTTTTACTATCATAAAATTTGCCTTACACAAATATATTTTAACTATAATTCTATTTGTGCACTTTATTGTAGCATTATTTTCTATTTAAAATATTATTTTCATTAAGTATTTAATTTTTCTTTAGGAAAAAATATTTCAAACATATATAATTTATCCCCTTATTAAAATATACCTAGAAAAAGGCATGCAATATTTTAAGTATTTTATATATCAGAAATATTTTTTATTTTTCATTTAGATAAAATTTGCCTCATGCAAAAACATTACAACCATGATATCAATTTACATAAAAATATGCGGAAATACAAACACATCAAACATATAAAACAAGAGACACAGATATATGTGGTTCACCCAACTTGGGCTATGTCCACTGAAAAAAAACCAGTCCTTCCTTTATATTATCCAACAAAATGAAGAGACACAACCTACAATAGATCCATTGTAATATCCTATACTATCTCACGCAATCCCCCTTTCTCTTTCTCACTCAGAATACAAACCACATATAGCCGCAATACAATTCCATCATATGAACCCGGGGATAGCCTTCTAGGGAGAAAAAAAAACCCCTAAATTAAACATAAGTTCTATCATCGGATCATCTTCCTAATGAACCCCAAATTGACTACAAAATTACAATATTTTACAAGGCAATTTTATATCTATTTTTAGCTTTGAGGGCACTGCCCCCCCCGCGTGGAGGGGTGTACAGTCTTCTTGGGCTATACATTCCGCCGAAACAAAGACCTCTAAATCAGAATGATAATCAGGATCCACACCCAAAAGAGAGAAGAGGTTCCAAGTCAAAATTCTATGTCAAATTAAACATGCAGTCTAAATGAAAATCCCAGAATAAAGAAGGAGATACATACGCAGAGAATTGGAATCAAGACATTTGTACCTAAACCCTTCAAAAAACCTAAAGAGGGGAAGAAAAAAGAAGAAGAGGTATGACGTAAGAAACTATGATGCACTTGAATTTTAATGACCCTAATAGGATATTGGAGGATAAAATTCCAACAACTACAAACAATAGCAGGCTTCTCGGGCACCCCAAATAAACACACGCCATTTACACTGACCAACATAAATTCCTTTCCAACCATTGAGGCACACCATTATCCATGACACCGAGATTCTCATGCACACTAATTGCATAAAGGGAATGCACTAGGAGGCCAAGGACTTAATCTCAACTCCTTTCCGCTCACTGTAAGTAGATTTGTCGCCCATCAAAGACCATATATAAACCAAAATCCAATTGTAACAATCCATGCCCATGCATGCAAGGGAAGGTCGTGTCCTCCCTCTTAATTGTTTGTTATGTACTTGAGGGTGGTGGTTGCATCACCCAAGGCCCCTGTTCTATTTTCCATTACACCCCCATTAAGGACATTTTCTTTTACTTTAAGAAAATTTAACTGACACAAAAGGCTTTTTAACTGTCATATCAATTTACCTAATTTATATATCTAAAATACAATTTTTTTTTTTACTTTAATAAAATTTGTCTCACGCCCATAGGGTTTAGAATAGACAATGATGGGGATTAGAATTTTTTTACACAATTTACCCATGTGTATCTTTCTGAATTACTATTCCATGTTCCTTCATTAACCATTAGATATAATATTCATCATTTCATAGAGTAACTTTGGTAAAGGAATAGTAAGTCACATAACTTAACAACCATTGTTATCATATATTAATATAAGCTTCCTGACGTAACCTTGCATCGTTTCTATGAATCTTTTAACTTGGTTAATTAATTACATACTTTGAGATGCAAAACTCGGAATATCCACAGTCTTCATTTTTAGTCTATGTTTCGAGTCTAAATCAAGACTCATCTTCAGGACAAACCTGCTAAGAAGAGAAGAAACCTGCTAAGAAAAGAAGAAATTAGGGTAAATAAATAGAGGAAACAAATATGAGAGGTGAAAGAGCCGACCAACTCCTAATATTTTAAAATATTTTAATTCATTAATTTGTTATTAATTTATTTTCTTACCAAATTTAATTCTATTTAAATTATGACAAAAATTAAAATATCATGATATTGTTTATTAGTTTTTTATTTTTTATTTTTTTAATTACATACTTGATAATATCAACAACACATCATGCAAGGAATCAACATCATAAGAATCACATAATAGGCAAACACATCATTGAACGCCAATATGCCCTCGAATCCCCATAAGGTGAAAACCAACAAAAAAATAATCTCATTATTAAACGCTCGTGAGGGCGTTCACCCCTCACTCAATGGTTTGTAAGGGAGTACATACCTTAAACATTGCCATAAAATATTAAAAATAAATATCATTTAAATACGACGTATTTAGCTAAAATTTATTACAATCATCATGATATCATTTACCCACAAATCCTCAATCTTTGTGCCTTTATAGCCTGGATGTAGCCATCATTAGATAATCCTACAACTGACATTACTCAATCTACATGGATTTTGTATCAATCACGATGTTAAAACATAATATATCATTTTCACATGTCACCATCCTTCCATTGTCGTCGTCAACAAACCTTGATATCATGATTAGTTAAAGTATTGATTGAACCATAATTAATATTTAACATCACTCCACACACATTAATAAAATCATATAACTATCAAGTGCGTCTATAGATAAATTCCACTTTAATTTTTATTCCCCTCACACATGAGTCCACATTCCATTCCCAAAGAAAAACCATTACAATTTTCCTTATTCTTTTAATGGGACTAGCACATTAGCTATGGTTTTTCATGTGAATGCATAAAATTTTCACGATAGTTGTTATTCCTGCATGTATATACATTATATTTTCTCAAAAGGTAACTAACATATTCTAGCATGTAAATGCATAATCTTTCCAGAGGAAAGCTAACATAATCTTGTTGCAAATTCATAATCTTTCCAAAAGAAGGCTAACATAATCTTGCATGCAAATTCATAATCTTTCCAAGAAATCTATCTCAATCAACTATTACTTTCATGCATGAGAAACATATTTCTCATTCTATAATCCTACCATAATTAGTTGTTATTTTTATGTAAACAAATACATACTTCCTTTTCGAGAAGAAATTAACACAACAACTATTGTTTCGATGGATAAAGTTTCTTATTCCTCTTTCATAATAACTATTTTTTCATGTGCATAAATAGATTCACCACAATCAACTAATCATTTGTGCATGTAAATACACAATTTTTTTTTCCAAAGATCTAAGAAAATAGTTATTCTTTTGTTGTGCAAGGTTCATATGTAACCCTTTTCAAGGAAACCACTTAGCTAATTTAATTCTCTTCCACACAAAATCCATTACAACTTTTCCAAGAAATGCACAACAAATATTTTCAAGAAAATAAATAGATTTAACCTATGCTCATGAACACAAGAACCGTGGCAATTTTCCAGGAACGATAGCCTTTCTTTCATGCATGCGATCACATTTTTCTTTTTCTTTTAAGAAATTGAATTCATAGTAGCTACTTTACTTTCATGCATTCTTACACTTCGTTTCAAAGAAATTAAGTGAATAGTAGCTAGCTCTCTTTAGAGTTGCACATGAAACGAAGCAAAGATTGATCTTAGATGAAATCAAAAGAAAACATGCAATCATATGTGGCACAATTAGAATAAGGGAAGTGTTGCTTATTAAAAGGAATCTCAATCTAGGAGGATTTGTGAAAGGGAACAACATCTAATGTCTTAGAATTTACCTCATTTTCTAAAAATGTATATCAAGGAAGCAACATGTCTGAGGGGAGTTTATAATATATAAATTATTGCGATAGTTCAAAACCATAAAGAAGCTAAGATATTATCACTAGTTTCCTTCATAAGTAAAGAGGGTAGTTGTCCAAATATGGCATGGATAGCTATATGCCAGAAGGTCAGAGAGAAGGATACATAATCAACTCATGGGGAGATGAAATCTCAGTAGAAGTAGCATGTATTCAGGAGGATACATTTACACTCGAGAGATGAAAAAATGAAAGGTTTTCATTCTTATTTATTTTAGCAGTCAATAAAGCCAATAGCCTAATATATCAAAGCAATGGGGCTATTTAGCTATTGAAATCATTATTGGCATATCCTATACAAGTGAACAACAATAAAAGTAAGGTGGTGTTTGGACCATAATGCATAGGCAATTTATTTATGTTTGGTGTCAACCTCATTTGGAAAAATGATCATCTAAATCGATTTAGGGGGAGAATGATCAAAGTGGGCATAGCTAAATCCCTTTCCCATTAGTTTCAAAGGAGAATAATGATCATCCATTGGCACCTCCAAGCCAAGAGGAGAATCAAAAGTCATTGGCACTTCAAAAGTAAAGGGGGGGAGTGAGTAGACAATGGTAGTTTCATCAACCTAATAGGGGGAGTCAAGCCCAAAAGCCATCAATGATCAGTAATGTTAGGTGGTGTTTCCATCAAGGAAAAAGGTGAATATTGTTTAGTATGTTCGAAGTTGTTGTCATTTTTTTCAAGTCTAGTCATTGACGTCAAGTGATATCAAATTTAGGGGGATCTTGCTGGGTTTTCATGCATTATTCTTATTGTTTTATTGATGTCTTGATTATTTCTATTAAAAATGTGTTAATATCGTGATGACTTGGTTGTTTTCTGAGTAGTCTATGTTTGAAGGAACTTTGTATGCATGTAACTTTTTCAAATGCACATGAAGATTTCTTGGTTGGATAGCTCTCTCGGAGAGATTCCAACGGAATATGGAACTTAATCTAACTCTTCAAGAATGAAGAAAAAACTTGAGTTTGAGGTAATGGATTTTAAGAAAGATGTAGACCTTACTGGGCCCCAAACCAGAGGTGGACCCTAGATGACATGGCAAGATGACTTGGCAGAGAAAGGTGGCAGATGATAATGTGGTACCCTGTAGTCATGGCACATGATTGGTGGATTTGGAGTTTTTGGGTGGCCAAGTGGCCCTTTTTCAAGTAACATGTGGTAGTGACATGGTGGTGACATGGCATGACAAAGTGCCAGACAATGACGTGGAAAAGACATGACCCATCATCCATAAGCCATCGATGCATAACAAATGTCACATGTGGTGGGCCCAATTAACCTCATTTGGCACCACGTTGCATAGAAGTAAACTTCATAGGACAAAAACTTTGAACTCCCCCTCACCCGACACTTGACAATGTTTGGATATGCATGAGGAGGGGGGTAATATAAACTATAGACCCCATTCCTCGCCGCCCTGCAAACACCCCCCCCCCCCCCCCCCCACCCCCCTTTCCCCCTCACTTGTTAAAGTTCATATAGTTTGGGTGGTAGGGGGGGCGAAGTGACTTCTCCATTGTTGATTTGAACAAGTCATTAGGTGCACCTTAGAAAGTGTTGGATATTTAACATTGGGAGAATTGCATAGGTCTAGCCTTAAGCACCCTTGAGGCTTAAGCACTCGATCTTGACCTATGATCATATGCTCTAGAGAGCATGAAAATAAGGGGATAGGATAAAATTTGGCATTCGGACACCGACTTTCAATTAAATGTTGAAGTTATTAAAATCCACCATGGGACAAATCTCAAGATGTTATGCCTATAAATAGGAGGATTAATTCAAGCGTGAATTGTACAAATCTGAGGGATCTAGAAATGAAACAACGTGAATATGAAGAGGCTCAAATTCTCTTGTGGGGAAGGAAAAAAGATTGATACATCAAGGTGAATAATTTCCATGGGTAAATACCATGGGTCCACACCCATGGTTAAGTAGGTTTTAAACTATAAATACATATTAAAATAATAAAATAGAAAATGGGCCTGTACAAATGAAATGAGAGTGAGCCAAAGTTGTTGTGTGTACGAAGAATAAATGGAGATCTAAGGCAGAGTAGAAGAGTTGTAGGTAACCTTGGAGCAGAAAGGAGCATAGGCTTGAGGAAAGAGATGCAAAATAAAGACACACATCCATATTCAAAAAAAATGTTACAAGATTTTTAACAATGGATGGAGATTCACCTCCACTTAACCATGTAGATTATAAGATTTGTTATAATACCATGGGTTTCTTATCAATTTAATTAGAATGAAAGAAAGAGCATGGTTATTTTTTAGATAAATCTCAACCTTTCATTTGTGACTATTACTAATAATACTCTAGAATATTCCATTGAAATTAAAACCTACAATCCATTTCCATGAGATTTGAACCTAACACTTTGTGCGGCCTAAACCCTACACAAGTCAATTAGTCTACAGCGCATAACTAACATATAAGTTAAACATATATACTAAAAAAAAATAACATAATTCTTAACCATAAAAACTTACCCCCACTTTATTGTATATACCTCACACTTCAACGAAAAAAAACAACGTAAACTTATTGTTAATTAACACTTCTCCAATCTCAAAACCCATGAAAAAAAAACTTGCAAATGTGTCTTGTCGACCGCCATGGTGGAAATACTCAGAAGGTTAAAATATAAATCGAAAAATGGGTTGCATCCCAATTCCCACAGTACAATCTCTGGCCGGAATTGTGTGAGAAACAAATACAAGATTAGGGAACCTCAAATTGCTGAAACCATAAAATTGCCCACAAAAATATTTGCGCTACAGGATCTCAAAAACATTCTAACGGTTGAGACGTGGATAGAATATCTTACAGAACGAGAGAAATCGAGACTTCGTGCAATTCTCTTAGAAGGGTAGAACAATAATAATGACGTTTTGGTTGAATCTCTACTCAGTGGAGAGAATTTCAACTTTGGGAATCTGGCGATCACATAGGGGGTGAGTGTCTGCAAAGGGGAGCAATGCCCTGAAGCTCTGCTGCGGAGATAATCAAATTTGAAGCAATCTCAGTCGCAATAATTTTGAAGATATGAGGGCCTATTACGATGCTTTCATTGCTATCATTGATAATTTGAATCAACTCTGGGAGTCTTGTCGTATGAACGATGCAAAGTTTCAGAAGAAATTGAAGTAATGGAAGGAGAAGAAATTGGAGGAAACAAATCACATGTAAAATAAAGATGCAATGTAGAAGAGAGCGACTGTATGGGGTTTTGAATTCCCTGTAGTTAGGGTTACAATATCACTATTTCAATGGACAACTCATAAAATGATCAAGATTTATTTTTTTAAACAAACAATATGGCTTTGATGTTTAAAAAAAAAAAACATGTTTTTTTATTTCCTCTTGCTCATTTTTGTATTGTCTTATTTCACCAAGGGATAGAGTTTAGAGTACTTTTCCAAAATGATTAGCTCATCTTCATATTATTAACATAGATTTGAAGGTGGGTAAGGTAACAATGATTCCACCCAACCATTTATGAAAACCATAATTTCATATAAATTTTCTTTCTTCTTTGTAAATTTATAGTTTCTTCTTGTTTTCCTTATTTTTGCATGACTCCATCCTTTTTCACTCTGCTTCTGGAGCGATAGGCTCATTGGTTGTGGATGGCACAAGACTAGAGACCTCAGAAATTTACTTGTTGGACGTGAGCCAAATAAATAAATTTAGTTGGAAACCTAGGTTACGTTTCTTTCAATCTAAATCGAATATTTCCGTTGGGCTTGAAGTAGAGTTGCATTTATTCTCAACATTATTGGGGTTCCATAAATAGAAATTCAGATGACCTATGGGTGGTATGCATCATTAGGTCGGGGACCTAGAGCTTGCAGCGTGTTGACAAACTAGGTTTACGAGTTGTCTATCTTGGAGTTATGTGTTGAATAGTCCCTATTTAAAATTTGGTTTGGAGCTTAAATACTTGTTTCAACCTCTTTTTCACAAAATCCTAATAAGAACAGCAGGAGATCGAACAACTCAATGGAGAAATTCTTCACATGTAGAGAAATTTTGACAGTGATGTGAACAGTGTCAAGAGTTGAGTTCTCACAAAAATAAGTTCAGGATGGCACAATTGTAAAGATTCGAATTTACTCTTTGCTAAAAAGGGAGTATTTTCCGTTCAGTCTTTCTGCTCAGGAAATAAAATCAACAGAAAATGTTAAAAATGGCAAGAAAATATCAGGTTCTATGGAAACAAATCATTTACATCAAGTCAAAATTGTTTCAATAGACAAAACAGGAAAGGGGATTTGGGTAAATGCAAAGAAATATCAGGGCATTTTAAGGCATAGGGTTGCTTGCCTCAAATGGGAACAATGACAAAGACAAGGCTGGAGATTTTGGAAGCCAAAGAACAAGAAAGAGACTGCAAAATTTCAAAGATCACATTTGCAAATCGGTGTTTAATGGAAGGTAATAGAAACTTAAAAGAACAGGTAACAATGTTACAAGAGGCTCTAGAGATAGGAAAACAAGAATGGAAAAGCATGAAGACAGTGTGGCAAACCATGATAGGATTAGGGGAAGCAAACAAGGATGTGATAATTTCTAAAGCAACTCAGGTAGATACACAAGTATCTCAACGAAAAAATCTTTCAAAAGAGAAGAAAATAATAACAATAGGGAATACGGTCCAAAAGAAATCAAAGATAGAGTGGAAAATTCTAATGGTTACATAAGGACAGAGGAAGAAGAATATGCAAGTACTTATAGAGCACAAGAAAGAGAACACAAAGAAAGAAAAGACATGGAAACAAAATTTTTTATTAGGGGAATAAGAGATTATGTGAGGAAAGAAAGTACTCTCAATTTGACAAGGGACTTTCTGAAATAGAAACTACATTGGAAAGGGAAAATTTGCCAAGCAAGGAGGGTGGGGAAGATATGAGAAGAGAGGCCTCGTCCCATAAAAGTAACCATGGAAACTGTGCAAGACAAACACCATCTCTTGATAAAAAAGAAACTCTTGAAAGGCTCACACTTCTTCCTATATGAATATTTAACCAACAAACAACAAGATGAGAGAAGGGAGGAAGTGAATAAAATTAGGGCAGCAAGAAATGAAGGGAAAAGGGCATGGTTGCACAATGGTAAAGAAGTTATTACAGTGTTTCAGACTCACGACAAAATAGGGCAGCAAGCTGGTAGTAAAGAAAAAACATATAATTCGATCATAGGGAGGAAAATAACAAGAGAAACATGGATGGAAAGGGGCAAAGACTCAAAGTTAAGTCTTATGTGTCAAACTGCATAGTAGTCAAATCCTACCCAGGTCTACCTGAGTTTAGTTTGTTGGAAATGTAGAGTCTACCCTTGGAGGATGGGACCTGGGTTAGGGCCTATTGCGGAAGGTAGAGACATAATTTGTCTCACGGAAACTCATGAACATGATGGTTGCAAAAATCCTGTGTTTGATGGTTATTTGAAGTTTAACAACCCCAAAATTTAACATATAACTAATTATATCAAGTATATGCAATTAATAATCAACACACAAACTTTTAACAAGATAACATAGAAATTTCATAAACACGAGAAAATACGACTTACCTGTAACGACGATATTCCTTACTTGAGACTCCAAAGTTGAACACTATTTCAATCACGTTAACCACAACAAAGTTTTGGGGACAACTCTTCACCCAACTGTAGGCTCAGTTGCATGTAATCTTTCTATAGTTGGCCACCTCCGAGCCCTCAGTCAACGTACTACTACCAAAGAATCCTTTGTCTCACAATACCTTTCTCCCAAGAGAATGGATGAATGAATGATGGTCAATCTCATCTTCCTCAATGTCTATTAAATAGACCAAACAATGGAAAGGGAATTGCATGCACAGTGCACACATTCACTGTGTCAACATGCAACTTTTATTTCTTTATTTTAATTTTTACTTAATTTAATGTTTTTCTTAATTTAACTCTTTATTATTTTATTCCTTTTTACTTTTTGTTAACTTTATTTATTTTTATAGTTTTTTTAATTTAACTCTTTCTTAATTTATTCCTTTTGACTTTTGTTAACTTCACTTATTTATTTACTATTTAGAACTCCAGTTTATTATTTACTATTTTATTTATTATTATTATTATTCTCTTTTTTACTTATTTTGTATTTACTATTATTGACTTATTATTGATTTATTATTTATTTAATTGTATTATATTATATTATTCATTATTTTTTATTTTTTATTATTATTAGGGGACATTACATACTCGGGACTCTTTAAGGAACTTTGTCCTGAAGTTAAGTTGAATAATTTAACATTTTATTTATTTAGTTATTTATTACTTCATGTTTTCCCAACACCCTCTGTTGAACTAGTATAACTAGCAGGCATCGAAAGTTTCTACAACACCCAGGAAATATCAAAGAATCTCTGTCTTTTTTCCCACTTTCGGAACCAGGCATAAGCCTCATCGGTCTGTAACATAGCCCAAGGCTCGCCCCAAGGCTTGCGCTCGACTTAGACCTCATCTGCCCCAAGGAAGGCACCCGACTCAGTACTCTAGGCATCTCGCATGGCTGGCCCACTCCCTCCACACTCACTAAGGTGTATAGCCCCAAACATCGAAGTCCTTACACCCCTTCTAGACTTCAACATCCCAATCCAATACTAGGCACTTGGCATATAATATCAGGCACTTGGCCTCCTCAAGATGGTCTCATAGCCCCTCAAATGTTATCCATCAAGATTTATACAAGACAAAGGAACCACTGGCATATGTAGTGTTGATTGAGTTTGTCCCCAACCCATATGGTGTTACATATTCTCCCTCGTAGGTATGGGCTCCCATGAGATCATCAAATAAACCGACCCTCTTGGCCCATTGGTGGATTTCCTATCAATCACCACATCTCTACATGCAACCAATGCATTAGTTATAACATCATATTTTCATAGAAAATAATCCACATGCCAACTCTTGCATGTCATCATGAGAACATAATGTCATTGTTATCACAAAATTCTGCATGTCATAAATCTACATACAATTAACGCATGCTTCACATCATAATATAAACATATCAACATTAAAGGCATGCCATTACATAATAAATGAACCACATGCCAAAATACCTCATATCACAACATCATAATCCCTATGTCACATTATGCATATCATATCCATTATGAGTGTGCAATGTCATTATCACAACAAAATAAATAAATAATCACCACATATGCACCATTAACGTCTCATCAGAACTATGTTTGATTATCACACACCATCACATCATCACAACATTATAGAGAAACTGGAACCATAACCTCATACCTAGTACCATAGTATATCGATTCATGCAATTAGACATGATTCAAATGTTAAGAATTTTTTATTTTTTTATTTTTATCAGGAAATTTTATTTTATAAATTTCAATCACTCAATAAAGTTAGTGTGATAAAGTTTTGACCCCAAATTCAAAATATCCCAACTAGTAGCTTAGTCCAAAATGCTCTCTTCTTGTATTTAAACCATATAATTCCCACATATACTAGTTTTTACTAAAGTTACAAAGAGACATGTCCTTTTTCGCTAGTGGTTAAGTGTTTGTATTTATTCTATAAGCACTTTCAAGGAGTTTAAATATAATTTATTGGTTCTCTGTGGACTCATTAGTGCATGTATACTAACATAACTCCACTATCTCCATACTTGATTTATGAAAATCAACATGTATGTGAAGGGTTCCATCATTTCACCTAGATTATGAGTGGTTTATGCTTCTCTGATACTTGGAAATTTTTCTTCATATCGAATTGTCATATTTTGGAGCTGACCTACTCAAGGAAAGGTTGACCAAATAACTACATATGAACTATGGTGGTGTAAGTATTAGATCATCATCTTACATCATTCTTACAACGTCTTCTAATTGAAAGGGGAACTAATGCAAACAACCTTAATAGTTTAACATATATTTCATTCAAACCCTTGCTCAATTTTAATTTCATATGAAGATTATCTTTTTAATCTACTTATCTCTCTTAGTTATTCCTAAAGATCTATTCTACATCTTCATAAAAAGTCTAAAATCCATAGACATAGTCTTACTAAATTAACATCACACACACAAATCTTCTAAAAATCACTTAAATGTGTTATAAGTGATTTTTAGAAAGTTTGCATACATATATATATATATAAGAAGACCAGTATACCCACAAAAATAAGAAGACCAAGACAAACAGATCGCAACGTCATTCTGAAAAAATTGAACAGTATACCCACAAAAACAAGAAGCCCAACAGAAGCAGATCGCCGGAATCAGAGATTGGTATAACAGAACATTGTGTGAGCAACAAGTACAAGATCAGGGAACCTGAAATTGCTGAAACCACAAAATTGCCCACAGAAATATTTGCTCTGCAGGATCTCAGAAACGTTCTAACAGTAGAGACGTGGAGAGAAGATCTTACAGAGCGGGAGAAATCGAGACTTCGTGCATTTCTTCCAGAAGGGCAGAACAATAATAATGACGATGTGGCTGAATCTCTGCTCAGTGGAGAGAATTTGAACTTTGGGAATCAGGCGATCACATGGGGGTCGAGTGTGTGCAAGGGGGAGCAATGCCCTGAAGCTCTGCTGCAGAGAGAAGGAAATTTGAAGCAATCTCAGTGGCAGTATTTCGAAGATATAAGGGCCTATTACGACGCTTTCATTGGTAGCATTCAGGAGTTGAATCAACTCTGCGAGTCTTGTGGTATGAATGATGTAAAGTTTCGGAAGAAATTGAAGCAATGGAGGGAGAAGAAATTGCTAGAAACAAAAAAACTTGTAAAGTAAACATTTGATGGATGCCTGTTAAGATGAATTAAGTTGGTTTAATTTTTAATGTCGGAAGTAAAATAGAATTTTAACAATTTTTTTTAATTGATTTAAATGAAAATAAATTCATTAAAACAGTAAGAATTCAATATTTTCATCATTCTATATAATATGTCATTTTTTTAATTATAATTTTTTAAAATTAAGATTACATTAATTAAAAACTATGTGATGCATAACAATGTTTAGTCAAGTTATACAAATATCATGGTCTCTGTTCTTTCATATACTGTAAAAATCCATACAACAATTTTGGTGGTGGAGCAATATCACAATCCTAAATCAACCAATTTATCTACTATAGTTTCATACTTTTGGCAGGTGGAATGGCTTTCTTGAAATAATTTTTACTAGATAATTTTTTCATTAGATGGATTTTATATTTCAAAGAAATATTCTCATCTATTGAATTTTAACTTTTCAATTATTTAATTATAAATAATTAATTAAATAAATTCTCATTTATTCATGTTTAAAATGTTCCATCTTTTCGTTAAGATAAAATGTTTTTTTTCACTGAAAAACAAAATTAAATACATAAAATAAAATAAACTCATTTATGTTGGCTTAAATTCTTCAATTATTTTTCTCTTTCCTTATGGATTATAATTTACAAAATTGAATAGTTTGAGGAATATTAAATTATACACCTATATATGCACTTATATTTCTGATTATAATCTTAATTTTTATATATCTTAAATGCTTATCATTTTTTACTATCATAAAATTTGCCTTACACAAATATATTTTAACTATAATTCTATTTGTGCACTTTATTGTAGCATTATTTTCTATTTAAAATATTATTTTCATTAAGTATTTAATTTTTCTTTAGGAAAAAATATTTCAAACATATATAATTTATCCCCTTATTAAAATATACCTAGAAAAAGGCATGCAATATTTTAAGTATTTTATATATCAGAAACATTTTTTATTTTTTATTTAGATAAAATTTACCTCATGCAAAAACATTACAACTATGATATCAATTTACATAAAAATATGTGGAAATACAAACACATAAAACATATAAAACAAGAAACACAAATATATGTGGTTCACCCAACTTGGGCTACGTCCACTAAAAAAAAGCCAGTCCTTCCTTTATATTATCCAGCAAAATGAAGAGACACAACCTACAACAGATCCATTGTAATATCCTCTACTCTCTCACACAATCCCTCTTTCTTTTTCTCACTCAGAATACAAACCACATACAACCACAATACAATTCCATCATATGAACCCAGGGATAGCCTTCTAGGGAAAAAAAACCCTAAATTAAACATAAGTTCTATCGTCAGATCATCTTCCTAATGAACCCTAGATTGAATACAAAATTACAATATTTTACAAGGCAATTTTATATCTATTTTTAACTTCGAGGGCACTGCACCCCGGACCCCCCACCTGGGGGAAATCCGCCCCACCTCCTCCCCCCACGTGGAGGGGTGTACAGTCTTCTTGGGGTATACATTTCGCCGAAACGAAGACCTCTAAATCAGAATGATAATCAGGATCCACACCCAAAAGAGAGAAGAGGTTCCAAGTCAAAATTCTATGTCAAATTAAACATGCACTCTAAACGAAATCCCAAAATAAAGAAGGATATACATACACAGAGAATTGGAATCAAGAAATTTGTACCTAAACCATTCAAAAAACCTAAAGAGGGGAAGAAAAAAAAGAAGAGGTATGACGTGAGAAACTATGATGCACTTGAATTTTGATGACCCTAATAGGATATTGGAGGACAAACTTCCAACAGCTACAAACAATAGCAGGCTTCTTGGGCGCCCCAAATAAACACACGCCATTTACACTGACCAACATAAATTCCTTTACAACCATTGAGACACACCATTTTCCATGACACTAAGATTCTCATGCACACTCATTGCATAAAGGGAATGCACTAGGAGGCCAAGGACCTAATCTCAACTCCTTTCCACTCACTGCAAGGAAATTTGTCGCCCATCAAAGACCATATATAAACCAAAATCCAATTGTAACAATCCATGCCCATGCATGCAAGGGAAGGTCATGTCCTCCCTCTTAAATGTTTGTTACGTACTTGAGGGTGGTGGTCGCATCACCCAAGGCCCCCATTCCATTTTCCATTACACCCCCATTAAGGACATTTTCTTTTACTTTAAGAAAATTTAACTGACACAAAAGCCTTTTTAACTGTCATATCAATTTACCTAATTTATATATCTAAAATTCAATTTTTTTTACTTTAATAAAATTTGTCTCACGCCCACAGGGTGTAGAATAGACAATGATGGGGATTAGAATTTTTTTACACAATTTACCCATGTGTATCTTTCTGAATTACTATTCCATGTTCCTTCATTAACCATTAGATATAATATTCATCATTTCATAGAGTAAATTTGGTAAAGGAATAGTAAGTCACATAACTTAACAACCATTGTTATCATATATTAATATAAGCTTCCTGACGTAACCTTGCATCGTTTCTATGAATCTTTTAACTCGGTTAATTAACTACATACTTTGAGATGCAAAACTCGGAATATCCATAGTCTTCATTTTTAGTCTATGTTTCGAGTCTAAATCAAGACTCATCTTCACGAAAAACCTACTAAGAAGAGAAGAAACCTGCTAAGAAGAGAAGAAATTAGGGTAAATAAATAGAGGAAAGAAATATGAGAGGTGAAAGAGCCGACCAACTCCTAATATTTTAAAATATTTTAATTAATTAATTGGTTTTTAATTTATTTTCTTACCAAATTTAGTTCTATTTAAATTATGATAAAAATTAAAATATCATGATATTATTTTTTAATTTTTTAATTACATACTTGATAATATCAACAACACATCATGCAAGGAATCAACATCATAAGAATCACATAATAGGCAAACACATCATTAAACGCCAATATACCCTCGAATACCCATAAACAAAAAATTAATTTCGTAACAAAAAATTAATCTCATTATTAAACGCTCGTGAGGGCGTTCACCCCTCACTCAATGGCTTGTAAGGGAGTACATACCTTAACCATTGACATAAAATATTAAAAATAAATATCATTTAAATACGACTTATTTAGCTAAAATCTATTACAATCATCATGATATCATTTACCCACAAATCCTCAATCTTTGTGCCTTTGTAGCCTGGATGTAGCCATCATTAGATAATCCTACAACTGAAATTCCTCAGTCTACATGGATTTTGTATCAGTCACAATGTTAAAACATAATATATCATTTTCACATGTCACCATCCTTCCATTGTCGTCGTCAACAAACTTTGATATCATGATTAGTTAAAGTATTGATTGACCCATAATTAATATTTAACATCACTCCACACACATTAATAAAAGCATATAACTATCAAGTGTGTCTATAGATAAATTACACTTTAATTGTTATTCCCCTCACACATGAGTCCACATTCCATTCCCAAAGAAAACCATTACAATTTGCCTTATTCTTTTAATGGGAACTAGCACATTAGATATGGTTTTTCATGCGAATGCATAAAATTTTCACGATAGTTGTTATTCCTGCATGCATATACATTATATTTTCTCAAAAGGTAACTAACATATTCTAGCATGTAAATGCATAATATTTCCAGAGGAAAGCTAACATAATCTTGTTGCAAATTCATAATCTTTCCAAAAGAAGGCTAACATAATCTTGCATGCAAATTCATAATCTTTCCAAGGAATCTATCTCAATCAACTATTACTTTCATGCATGAGAAACATATTTCCCATTCTATAATCCTACCATAATTAGTTTTTATTTTCATGTAAACAAATACATACTTCCTTTTCGAGAAGAAATTAACACAACAACTATTGTTTCGATGGATAAAGTTTCTTATTTCTCTTTCATAATAACTATATTTTCATGTGCATAAATAGATTCACCACAATCAACTAATCATTTGTGCATGTAAATACACAATTGTTTTTCCAAAGATCTAAGAAAATAGTTATTCTTTTGTTGTGCAAGGTTCATATGTAACGCTTTTCAAGGAAACCACTTGGCTAATTTAATTCTCTTCCACACAAAATCCATTACAACTTTTCCAAGAAATGCACAACAAATATTTTCAAGAAAATAAATAGATTTAACCTATGCTCATGAACACAAGAACTGTGACAATTTTCCAAGAACGATAACCTCTCTTTCATGCATGCGATCACATTTTTATTTTTCTTATAAGAAATTGAATTCATAGTAGCTACTTTACTTTGCATGCATTCTTACACTTCGTTTCAAAGAAATTAAGTGAATAGTAGCTAGCTCTCTTTAGAGTTGCACATGAAAGGAAGCAAAGATTGATCTTAGATGAAATCAAAAGAAAACATGAAATCATATGTGGCACAATTAGAATAAGGGAAGTGTTGCTTATTAAAAGGAATCTCAATCCAGGAGGATTCGTGAAAGGGAACAACATCTGATGTTTTAGAATTTACCTCATTTTCTAAAAAGGTATATCAAGGAAGCAACATGTCTAAGGGAATTTTATAATATATAAATTATTGTGATAGTTCAAAACCATAAAGAAGCTAAGAGATTATCACTAGTTTCCTTCATAAGTAAAGAGGGTAGTTGTCCAAATATGGCATGTATAGCTATATGCCAGAAGGTCAGAGAGAAGGATACATATTCAACTCATGGGGAGATGAAATCTCAGTAGAATTAGCATGTATTCAGGAGGATACATTTACACTCAAGAGATGAAAAAATGAAAGGTTTTCATTCTTATTTATTTTAGTAGTCAATAAATCCAATAGCCTAATATATCAAAGCAAGGGGGCCATTTAGCTATTGGAATCATTATTGGTATATCCTATACAAGTGAACAAAAACAAAATTAAGGTGGTGTTTGGACCATAATACATATGCGATCTATTTATGTTTGGTGTCAACCTCATTTGGAAAAATGATCATCTAAATCGATCTAGGGGGAGAATGATCAAAGTGGGCATAGCTAAAGCCATTTCCCATTAGTTTCAAAGGAGAATAATGATTATCCATTGGCACCTCCAAGCCAAGAGGAGAATGAGAATTCATTGGCACTTCAAAAGTAAAGGGGGGGAGTGAGCGGACAATGGTAGTTTCATCAGCCTAACAGGGGGAGTCAAGCCCAAAAGCCATCAATGATCAGTAATGTTAGGTGGTGTTTCCATCAAGGAAAAAGGTGAATATTTTTTAGTATGTTGGAAGTTGTTGTCATTTTTTTCAAGTCTAGTCATTGACATCAAGTGATATCAAGTTTAGGGGGATCTTGCTGGGTTTTCATGTATGATTCTTATGTTTTTATTGATGTTTTGATTATTTCTATTAAAAATGTGTTAATATCACGATGACTTGGTTGTTTTCTGAGTAGCCTATGTTTGAAGGAACTTTGTATGCATGTAACTTTTTCAAATGCACATGAAAAGTGCTTGGTTGGATAGCTCTCTTGGAGATATTCCAATGGTATATGGCACTTAGTCTAACTCTTCAATAATGAAGAAAAATATTGAGTTTGAGGTAATGGATTTTAAGAAAGATGTAGACCTTAGTGGACCCCAAACCAGAGGTGGACCCTAGATGACATGGCAAGGTGACTTGGCAGAGAAAGGTGGCAAATGATATTGTGGCACCATATGGTCGTGGCACATGATTGGTGAATTTGGAGTTTTTGGGTGGCCAAGTGGCCCTTTTTCAAGTAACATGTGGCAGTGACATGGTGGTGACATGGCATGACAACTACCATACAATGATGTGGAAAAGACATGACCCATCATCCATAAGCCATCGGTGCATAACAACTGTCGCATGTAGTGGGCCCAATTAACCTCATTTGGCACCACGTTGCATAAAAGTAAACTTCATAGGACAAAAACTTTGAATTCCCCCCCACCCAACAGTTGACAATGTTTGGATAGGCGTGAGGAGGGGGGTAATATAAACTAGAGACCCCATTCATCCCCCCCCCTGTTAAATTTCATATAGTTGGGGTGGGAGGGGGGGCGAAGTGACTTCTCCATTGTTGATTTGAACCGGTCATTAGGTGCACCTTAGAAAGTGTTGGATATTTAACATTGGGAGAATTGCATAGGTCTAGGCTTAAGCACCCTTGAGGCTTAAGCACTTGATCTTGACCTATGATCAAATTCTCTAGATAGCATGAAAATAAGGGGATAGGATAAAAAAATTTCATTCGGACACCGACTTTCAATTAAATGTTGAAGTTATTAAAGTCCACCATGGGAAAAATCTCAAGATGTTATGCCTATAAATAGGAGGATTAATTCAAGCGTGAATTGTACAGATCTGAGGGATCTAGAAATGAAACAACGTGAATATGAATAGGCTCAAATTCTCATACGGGGAAGGAAAAAATAGTGATACATCAAGGTGAATAATTTCCTTGGGTAAATACCATGGGTCCACACCCATGGTTAAGTAGGTTGTAAACTATAAATACATATAAAAATAATAAAATAGAAAATGGGCTTGTACAAATGAAATGAGAGTGAGCCAAAGTTGTTGTGTGTAAGAATAATAAATGGAGATCTAAGGCAGAGAAGAAGAGTTGTAGGTAACCTTGGAGCAGAAAGGAGCATAGGCTTTAGTAAAGTGATGCAAATTAGAGAAGAAATGAGCATAGGCTTGAGGAAAGAGATGAAAAATAAAGACACACACCCATATTCAAAAAAAATGTTACAAGATTTTTAACAATGGACGGATATTCACCTCCACTTAACCATGAGGATTATAAGATTTGTTATAATACCATGAGTTTCTTATCAATTTAATTAGAACAAAAGAAAGAGCATGATTATTTTTTAGATAAATCTCAACCTTTCATTTGTGACTATTACTAATAATACTCTAGAATATTCCATTGAGATTAAAACCTACAATCCATTTCCATGAGATTTGAACCTAACACTTTTTGAGGAATAAACCCTACACAAGTCAATTACTCTACAACTCATGGGTAACATATATACTAAAAAAAATAACATAATTCTTAACCATAAAAATTTACCCCCACTTTATTGTATATACCTCACACTTTTAAGAAAAATAAACAACGTAAACTTATTGTTAATTAACACTTCTCCAATCTCAAAACCCATGAAAAAAAAACTTGCAAATGTGTCTTGTCGGCTGCCATGGTAGAAATACTCGAAAGGTTAAAATATAAATCGAAAAATGGGTTGCAACCCAATTCCCACAGTACAATCTCTGGGCAGCATTGTGTGAGAAACAAGTACAAGATTAGGGAACCTAAAATTGCTAAAACCATAAAATTGCCCACAGAAATATTTGCGCTACAAGATCTCAAAAACATTCTAATGGTTGAGACATGGAGAGAATATCTTACAGAGCGAGAGAAATCGAGACTTCGTGCAATTCTCCAAGAAGGGTAGAAAAATAATAATGACGATTTGGTTGAATCTTTGCTCAGTGGAGATAATTTCAACTTTGGGAATCTGGCGATCACATGGGGGGTGACTGTTTGCAAGGGGGAGCAATGCCTTGAAGCTCTGCTGCGGAGAGAACGAAATTTGAAGCAATCTCAGTCGTGATATTTTGAAGATATGAGGGCCTATTACGATGCTTTCATTGCTAGAATTGATAATTTGAATCAACTATGTGAGTCTTGTGGTATGAATGAAGCAAAGTTTCGGAAGAAATTGAAGAAATGGAAGGAGAAGAAATTGGAGGAAACAAATCACATGTAAAATAAAGATGTAATTTAGAAGAGAGCGACTGTATGGGGTTTTTCATTCCCTGTAGTTAGGGTTACAATATCACTATTTCAATGGAAAACTCATAAAATGATCAATATTTATTTTTTAAAACAAAAAATATGGCTCTAATGTTTAAAAAAAAAACATGGTTTTTTATTTCCTCTTGCTCATTTTTGTATTTTCTTATTTCACCAAGGGATAGAGTTTAGAGTACTTTTCCAAAATTATTAGCTCATCTTCATATTATTAACATAGATTTTTAGGTGGGTAAGGTAACAATGATTCCACCCAACCATCTAAGAAAACCATAATTTCATATAAATTTTCTTTTTTCTTTGTAAATTTATAATTTCTTCTTGTTTTCCTTATTTCTGCATGACTCCATCCTTTTTCACTCTGCTTCTGGAGTGATAAGCTCGTTGGTTGTGGATGACACAAGACTAGAGACCTCAGAAATTTACTTGTTGGACGTGAGCCAAATAAATAAATTTAGTTGGAAACATAGGTTACGTTTCTTTCAATCTAAATCGAATATTTCCGTTGGACTTGAAGTAGAGTTGCATTTATTCTCAACATTATTAGGGTTCCATAAATAGAAATTCAGACGACCTATAGGTGATATGCATCATTAGGTTGGGGACCTAGAGCTTGCAGCGTGTTGACAAACTAGGTTTACGAGTTGTCTATCTTGGAGTTATGTGTTGAATAGTCCCTATTTAAAATTTGGTTTGGAGCTTAAATACTTGTTTCGACCTCTTTTTCACAAAATCTTAATAAGAAAAGCAGGAGATCGAACAACTCAATGGAGAAATTCTTCACATGTAGAGAAATTTTGATGGTGATGTGAACAGTGTCAAGAGTTGAGTTCTCAAAAAAATAAGTTCAAGACGACACAATTGTAAAGATTCGAATTTAATCTTTGCTAAAAAGGGAGTATTTTCCATTCAGGCTTTCTGCTCAGGAAATAAAATCAACATAAAATGTTAAAAATGGCAAGAAAATATTAGGTTCTGTGGAAACAAATCATTTACATCAAGTCAAAATTGTTTCAACAAAAAAAACAGGAAAGGGGATTTGGGTAAATGAAAAGAAATATCAGGGCATTTTAAGGCATAGGGTTGCTTGCCTCAAATGGGAACAATGACAAAGATAAGGCTGGAGATTTTGGAAGCCAAAAAACAGGAAAGGGACTGCAAAATTTCAGAGATCACATTTGCAAATCGGTGTTTAATGGAAGGTAATAGAAACTTAAAAGAACAGGTAACAATGTTACAAGAGGCTCTAGAGACAGAAAAACAAGAATGGAAAAGCATGAAGACAACGTGGCAAACCATGATAGGATCAGGGGAAGCAAACAAGGATGTGATAATTTCTAAATCAACTCAGGTAGATACACAAGTATCTCAACGAAAAAATATTTCAAAAGAGAAGAAAAAAGAACAATAGGGAATACGGTCCAAAAAAATCAAAGATAGAGTTGAAAATGCTAATGGTTACATAAGGACAGAGGAAGAAGAATATGCAAGTACTTATAGAGCATAGGAAAGAGAACACAAAGAAAGAAAAGACATGGAAACAAACTTTTTTATTAGGGGAATAAGAGATTATGTGAGGAAATAAAGTACTCTCAATTTGACAAGGGACTTTCTGAAATAGAAACTACATTGGAAAGGGAAAATTTTCCAAGCAAGGAGGGTGGGGAAGATATGAGAAGAGAGGCCTTGTCCCATAAAAGTAACCATGGAAACGGTGCAAGACAAACACCATCTCTTGATAAAAAAGAAACTCTTGAAAGGCTCACACTTCTTCCTATATGAATATTTAACCAACAAACAAAAAGATGAGAGAAGGGAAGAAGTGAATAAAATTAGGGCAGCAAGAAATGAAGGGAAAAGGGCATGGTCACACAATGGTAAAGCAGTTATTGTAGTGTTTCAGACTCATGACAAAATAGGGCAGCAAGCTGGTAGTAAAGAAAAAACAGAGAATTCGATCATAGGGAGGAAAACAACAAGAGAAACATGGATGGAAAGGGGCAAAGACTCAAAGTTAAGTCTTATGTGTCAAACTGCATAGCAGTCAAATCCTACCCAGGTCTACCTGAGTTTATTTTGTTGGAAATGTAGAGTCTACCCTTGGAGGATGGGACCTAGGTTAGGGCCTATTGCGGAAGGTAGAGACATAATTTGTCTCACGGAAACTCATGAACATGATGGTTTCAAAACTCCTGTGTTTGACGGTTATTTGAAGTTTAACAACCCCAAAATTTAACATGTAACTAATTATATCAAGTATGCAATTAATAATCAACACACAAAATTTCAACAAGATAACATAGAAATTTCATAAACACGAGAAAATACGAGTTACCTGTAATGACGATATTCCTTACTTGAGACTCCCAAGTTGAACACTATTGGTTGGGAGAGTTTGTGATAAAGCTTATTTTATATGCTGATGACCTTGTATTGATTTCTAAATCAACCCATGGATTGCAGATGCACCTATATTCCCTTGATAAATTTTTTAGAGCAGTGGGGATGCAAGTCAATATTAGCAATACCAAGATAATGATTTTCTTTAATAAAAGGAAGCAGAATCATCATACGTTCTTCTTTGAAGGAAAGATTCTTGAAGAATTAAATGAGTACAAATACCTCGAGATTGATTTCAACAACAAACTTAATTGGGAGTACTGCAAAAAGAACAGAATCTTAGGAGGGTGGAAAGCATTATATTCTCTTCAAAACAGATGTAGAGAGGCAGAGTTATGAGATTGGAAAATGATTAAAGTTATTTTTGGACTCCCAGTTTGTCCAATGATGCTATATGGGTGTGAATTGTGGGCTAGCAGCACCCCTGTCTCAAAATGGAAGCAAATTGAGAAAATCCAAAAATGCTTGATCATGAGCAAGTTAAAAATAATAGGTTTGGTACCTTATGAGATAATTTTGAGTGAAATAGAATCAAATCCCTTACTATGGTGCGGCTCATAAGATATATAAAAATAATTGAGCAAATGGGAGTAGGTAGATGGCCTAATGTTATCTTCAAAGAAGACATGAGTGAAAGAAAGAAAACGTGGATGAGACAAAACTATACATGGATGCAAAAATAGAATATCTACCTCAATGTTTGTCCCAAAAATAGCAAGGAGCTAAAGAATTTTTGTATGGATAATTTTCATAAATAGGTATGGGGAAAAGAGTTGAGTAGAAAGAAGAAGTACTACATTGAATAATTCAACCCTACATATGATCTCCAACAAAAAGAGTACATTGGAGCTAACATTCCGTGGAGGGAAAAGGTTATTATTACTCAATTAAGGACCAACTCGAATCAACTTTGGTGTGAAACAGGATGGTGGAAAAGGCCTAAAGAAGCTTGGGAAGAACGAGTGTTTACATTATGCACGTCTAGGGCAGTGGAATCGGAAAAACATTTCATTTTGGAATGTGATGCATTCAAAGACATCAGAGAAAGTTATGGGAATATGTTAGCATCATTTTCTTGGCATTGTCTTTTCAATGATGGGATTGTTGGAATGTTGGGCCAGCTCATCATCAATTTGAATAAGAAAAGGACTGAAATTCAAAAGGTGAAAAACATGGAACTCATAGTCCCATAAACTATTTCTAGTCTCGTGAACGTTAAAATTTCATTTCATTTTGTAGATGGAAGCAACCTTAATTTGTATACTATTAGCCTAGATTCATCTTAAACCTAGATTTATGAAGCTTCAAGAGGAATCAAATTGGAAGCTTCAATAGGGATCAAAGCTTCTAAACACTTTAACTTTTAATTTTAGGACTAAAAGAGATTTTTAACATTATTTATTTATTTATTTAAATGAAAATATATGCATTAAAACACTTTTTTATTAGTAATATTAAGAATTCAATATTTTCATAATTCTATTTGGTGTGAATTTTTTTTTTAATTATTAATTTTAAAAATTGAGATTACATTATTTATATTAGCACGTTTTACTTTTTATTGTTATTTTTTAAATTGATTTGGTATTATGTCTTATTGTTATTATTTCTTCATCCAAAGCTTCACTAAAACATCTCCCCCATACTAAATTGTTTTTCATAAAGCATCAAATCAATAATTGTTTTTTTTTTTCATTTTATAATAGATCACATTTAATTTTAACTTGACATCTTTAATAAATAAAACACGAACACTTGAGTGTCCCCCAATCAACATTAATTAAAAACTATGTGATCCATCGCATTTCATTTTAATTTGATATCTTTAATAGATAAAATACAAACTCGTGAGTGTCTCCCAATCAAAATTAATTAAAAACTATGTGATCCATAACTATGCTTGGTCAAGTGATACAAGTATCATGGTCTCTACTCTTCCATACAGTAAAAATTCATACCATAATTTTGGGGCAATTAATTTTGGTGGGAGAAATATCATCATCATCAATCAACCAATTTATCTACTATAATTTATTTCAAATCAACATTAATTAAAAACTATGTGATCCATAACTATGTTTGGTCAAGTTATACAAGTATCATGGTCCCTACTCTTTCATACTATAAAAATTCATACTGCAATTTTGGGGAAATTAATTTTGGTGGGAGAAATATCATCATCATATATCAACCAATTTATCTACTATTAATTTATTTCATAATTTCATACTTTTGAGAGATAGAATGATTTTATTCAATTATTTTTTACATAGTAATTTTTTCACTTCCATTTTTTCATTAGATGGATTTTATATTTCAAAGAAATATTCATATTACATAGTACTTTTTTCACTTTTCCATTTTTTCAATAGATGGATTCTATATTTCAAAGAAATATTATCATCTAGTGAATTTTAAATTTCTAATCACTTAATTATTTATTCGTGTTTTAAATGTTCCATATTTTTACTAAGATTAAATAGATTAAATGTTTTTTTCACTGGAAACTAAGTTAAATATATAAAAAAATAATCTATGTTGGCTTAAATCATCTAAAATACTATAACTTTTCTTTTTTTTACATTTAAATTATTCTTCAGTTTTCCTCTTTCCTTAGGGATTATAATTTACAAATTTGAATAGTTTGAGGTCAATTAAATTATACACCCATATTATACACTTTAATTTTGTATATATCTTAAATACTTATTTTTTTTTACTCTAATAAAATTTTCCTCACACATATATTGTGGACTGTGTGCGCACTGCCTAACCTAGGCTACCGAGGACTAGTCCTCTACCTCCGATCTCTGCCTCCATGGCCCCCCGAAGTCCGATCCGGGTGGGGAACTGCTCTATGATCCTCCTCCAAATGATAAGCATCCGCCTCATGATGCAACATAATCACTTTTTCCTCACTGGTCTCCTCAATGGGACCTCAATGAACACGCCCTACTGTAACAAAATTTGTGAAGAAGCTTGAAGGAATACTTGAGATCACTCTGCCTCCAACTCTCCCATGCAGAGTTTCCCTCTCATTATTAGAAAAAGGATTAGTTGGACAGTTCACAGGACTATGGCCCTCTCCAAAAACTGTTCAGAAGTAGGTAGAGAGAAACTAGTCTCAAGTGACACAAGGAAAAAGAGCCATTAGATTTTGCGAAAGGGGATACTTCACCTTTGACTTCGAAACCAAGGAATACTGAGACCTTATCTTCAAAATCAGTCCGTATTTTATGGATACAAGAGGACTCTATCTGAATAAATGGACTCCAGACTTTGATATTGAACTGGGTGTCCCAAATGTTGTCTTATTCTGGGTTCGACTACCACATCTTCCCTTGCATTGTTGGGGATATGAATCTCTTAAAACTATTGGAAATGTAATTTGAAAACATATCGATAGGAGCAAGCCAAAAGAAAATAGGATTTGCATTGAATTCGACTTAGGAGAAGGGCTTATAGAAGCTATGAATCTCAAATTAGACAACTAGACACACATACAACAACTGGATTATGAGAAAATAGCCTTCAAGTTCAAGGTATGTCATGAATATGGGAATTTCGCAAATAGATGCAGTAAGAAAGAAGATCAAGAAAATAAAATTGAAGAAGCATAAGAAAAAAAATGGGAGCAAGTAAAAAAATAAAGACAACAAATAAATCATCACATGTCCCTATTCCTACATCATCAACAACCCCCTCTTCCCCTCCTTCAAAAAATCCCCTCCACTCCACCTCCCTCCTTCTTGAATATTCTAATCTCTTTGGCTCGAATCCCTTTGATCCTCTTGACATCCCCTCTGACCCTCCCCCATCCTCCCATGCTCCCATATTCTCCTCTCCAGCAGCCCTCGGTGGTTGCTCTCCTCCTTGCCCCCCCTCTACATAAAAAATTAATAATCAACCCAAAAACTGTTTAACTAATTATCATAGAATTTTCAGAAACATGAGTAAGACAACTTACCTGCAATGGCGATATTACTTACTTGAGACTCAAAAGTTGAACGCTATCTGGATATTGCTGACCGCAACAAATTTTTGGGAACAACTCTCCACCCAACTGTAGGCTCAGCTGGATGTAATCCTTCCATAGTTGGCCACCCCCGAGCCCTCAATCAACTTACTACTGCCAGGGTATCCTTTCCCTCACACTACCTTTCTCTCCCGAGAATAGATGGAAGAAAGAATGATCTTTGAATCTTCCTCATTGTCTATTAAATAGACCAAACAATGGAATGGGAACCACATGCACACATTCACTGTGTCAACATGCAACTTAAGTTTTACTTAATTTAGTTTTCTCTTACTTTTTTTTACCTTTACTTAATTTAGTGTTCTCTTACTTTTTGTTAGATTTACTTAATTTAGTTTTCTCTTAGTTTAACTTTCTTTCTATTAGTTTCCTAGTTTATCTCTTTGTTAATTTATTTAATTTTGTTAATTAATTCTTTCTTTAACTTTCTTTCTATTAGTTTCTTAGTTTAACTCTTTGTTAATTTATTTACTTTTGTTAATTAATTCTTTCTTTAAATTTACTTATTGTTTATTTTTTTAGGACTCCATTTTATTATTTACTATTTTATTTATAACTCTAGTTATTGTTTAATGTTTTATTTATTATTCTCTTGACTATTTATTTATTTATTATATTATATTATATTATTTATATATTATTTATTATTTTATAATTATTTATTATTTTATAATTATTATGGGACATTACACATTCTTTGGTCCTCCTCTTTTGCCTGCCCCTCCCTTCCCTCCTAGTCCTCACCCCCCATCCTTGAAAAGGATCCTCACCTGAAACCAGTCAAAAGAATCCTTGGCATCTGTTGATAAATCCAAGAAACATGGAAGGAAATTAGATAAGGAACTTAGGGACGAGGTAGCAATAAAGGAACTTAAACTAGGAACCCAACAACCCATGGAAATTTTCCTTGAAAAAGTATCTACAAGCAAAGAGAAAGGCCAATATAATCATCGAGGGAAAGGTCCCTTGGCATAAAACCAAAATAAATAATGATAATGGTCTCTTAGAACCGCAGAGGATTAGGATAGGACATCTCTCCAAAATAAACATAATAAGGGATCTTATATCATGGGGAAGACCACATATCCTAATGATCCAAGAGACAAAAATCAACAATCAAGAAATGGGAAACACTATATAAAAAATGGAAAACTATGAAGGAACAACATTGTCTACCATTGGGGCACCGGGAGGAATCAATAGAATTTGTCATAAAGAATAGTGGGAATTATAGAATAAGATAATGGAGGCACATTAGATAAAGACCGTGTTAAAAAATAAATAAATAAAAATAAATAAATAAATAAAAATTATGGAAAGACAATCAACCTTTATAATGTCTATGCCCCAAATCATTATAAAGGTAGGGAAATATGTTGGAAAACACTGAAAGAAAATATTTTGCTTGAAAAAGAAGAAAACAACATTCTTGGAGCTGATCTAAATCTAGTTCTAAATGCTGATGAAAAAAGAGGGGGGTGCTTCCATACAGATCCCTCTCGTGATACTCTTGAAGAGCTCATTGAGAGCCACAATTTTTTGGAAATACCTCCCAGAAATGGAAAGTATACTTGGGACAACAAGAGGGTAGGAAAGGATAATATAAAGGAATGGTTGGAAAAAATTTTAATTAAGGGAAACATTGTATCTAAGGGAAACATTGTATCATTAGCCTCTAACCATAAACTGGTGGATCTTGTCTTGGGCTCCACTGAAAACTTCGGGCTTCTCACATACAGATATAACCAACTATGGAACAACAATGAAGAGGCAAAGCGGTTAATCATAAAACCTTGGAAGCAGAAAATAAATGGCTCTCCCAGCTTCATATGGGAAAATAAGCTGAAGAGTGTAAAAAAAAGCCTTAAGAAGTGGGAAAAAAATGGTTACAAGGAACCACAAAAGGAAAAGGAGGAGCTGCAAAAAGAAATGGAAAAAATTCAAGAGAAACTGGAAAATATGGAGGACATAAAAGAAAATAAGATAAGGGAGAAAGAACCAGATTGGAAGATATATAGGAACAATAGGAAGGAATAAGAGGCATGGAGGTTAAAGTGCAAACAATTTTGGATCCAAGCAGGGGACAAGAACACAACTTTCTTCCACAATTCAGCAAAGACTAGAATGATAAGAAACAACACTGAAAAAATTATAGGAGAGGGAGGTGTTGAGATTAAAGGACATGAAGATATAAAGAAAGAGGTCTACAATCATTTCAAATCTCCTCTAACAAACAAAAATGGGCAAATAGATGAGGAATATTTCCAAAAACAGATCCCACATATAATAAATGAGGAAAATAATAATGAGATAACCAAAGAGGTCACGGAAGTAGAGTTAATGACAACCATTTCTATTCTCCATTCAAATAAAGCTCCTGGACCAGATGGATTTTCCATCTCATTCTATCGCTCCTATTGGCAATTGATAAAAAATGATTTTTGAAAGATGAACATACATGTTTTTAAAAATAAGAAGATGGGAGGATTCACAAACTCTACCTACCTAGCCCTTATTCCAAAAGATGCCCACCCTTCCTCTCTAAGTAGATTTCGACCAATATCCATTTGTAATGCCTCTTACAAAATAATATCAGAAATTCTGGAAAGTCGAATTAAGCCCCTACTCCACTCTCTAATGACAGAAAACCAAGGTGGATTTTTACCTTACAGACATATAGTAGACAACATAATTCTAGTACAAGAGGCTTTACATTTCAGCATTGCATGCGAAGAGCAGGGCTTCATTTTGAAAAATATGGACATGGAAAATGCTTTTGATAGAGTAAATATGGCTTTATTATCGACATTTTTACAAAAAATTGGATTTTCAACTGAGTTAATTAACATCATAAAAGCCTACACTAATGGCCCTTAGATCGCTCTTCTAGTTAATGAAAGACCATGTAATGTTTTCTAGACTTCTCGGGGACTAAGGCAGGGCTACCTCTTGCACTACAAGGAAAATACCCTCTAGCATATTCTTTTGAGGAATCCCTTATAAAAATAGTTCATATATCTTTTTTTAGTGGAGGTCACTAGAGGAGGCTAGTGGGTACAGGTTTTTGCGGTGCGTTTCTAATCATAACATGCACCGGTGCGTTTTATGAAAAGCACACTAGTGCATACTATCAATTGGCACACTGAGGCACCATGTTCTATGTACAAATTGGCTTGGTGTGTCTAAGTACTCCAACACACTGGTGCTCTACATACAAATCGGCCCGGTGTGTCCTTGTAATCCAGCGGATCGTAACTATGTGCGATGTGCCATTGATAAAACCGCTCGGTGCATATAAAAATTGAGCGCACTAAAAAAGGGTTAATTTTTAAAAAAATTACTGGCTGTAAAAACCTCATGTTTCCTTGTTCAGTGCTCCAGATCTCTCAAGCAACGATGTGAGTTTGTCTTCTCTGAGGCGCCCTGCCATCAGTGCTCCCATTTCCCGCATTGTTATCGTCCATTGCTCACTGTGTGGAGTTCAAATTTTCGAAAATGGTGGGAATTTTTTTTTTAATTCCTCAGCAAAGATGCCTCCTCGACGCGCAATTGTATAGTTAATATACTTGTTTCTCATAAAATAAACCTTTTAGCAGATTAATATGTCAAATTAACCTAAAATTTACTATTTAAAAAAAAAAATGTTGTGCGATGCGTTCGAACCATTCGTCTTGCACTGTTTGCGGTGCTGCCTGTAAATTTACAGGGCACATAGTGAACGACATTAACAAAAACCACATCGGGTTCTAGTGCGGTACGGAGAAAATGCACACTGATAAAATTTTTAAAATTAATAGGGTGGTGTGGTCGTTTACAGGACCACGCCGTTAATAATGTATTGTTGTTGAGTAGTGTGTTGACCAAACTAACTGCCCTGGGGCAGATAGTTTGGTCAACGCATCGCTCAAAAATAGTACATAATTAACGGTGTTGTCGTTTATAGGATCACATTGTTAATTATGTACTTTTTTCAAGTGGTGCGTTGACCAAACTAACCGCCCCAAGGCAGATAGTTTGGTCAACGCACTGCTAGACAACAGTACATAATTAACGGTGTAATCGTTTACATGACCACAATGTTAACTATGTGTTGTTGTTGGGCAGTGCATTTACCAAACTATCCACCCCATGGAGGTTAGCGGATAGTTCGTTCAATGCACCACAAAAAAAAAACTTGTTTGCGCAGTGCGTGGACTTTTTTCATGCGCACCGTGTACGGTGCATGATACCTAAGTACGCACCAGTAGCGGTGCGTTACTGTGTTTTTGGCCACACCAAGTGTTTTTTTTTAATAAAAAATATATATTTATATTTGTGAATAGAATTCTTATTTAATAAAAAATTGCATTTAATATGTGAATCATTCAACAATGTCAACGCAGAGAGCAAAGGGAACAATAGGAGCATGTGGAAGACCATTATAACATGATTCAACTATGGGAGGCGCGAGAGAGGGAGATAATTTTGTACACTGGCCCTATTAAGACACCTTCCCAACTCCTCCTAAGGGAGGTAGGCCTCGTCAAGTTCTACGAGGAGGCTACATTCCTAAAGGGGCACAATGGATTATTTGGACAACTGATCTATAGGTGGGATGCCCACCGACAGGATTTCTAGGTCGGTCCTAGCTAGTGGTATGAGCCCACTAAGGAGGACATCTATTTTATTATTTCCCTATATAGGAGAGGGAAATATTTGCCCCAGTTCCCATATGTCCCCATCGGTTATGCAACAGGGATTCATTTGGCATACTCCCAGAGACACATTAGGGACGATATACTTTAACATGTATATTTTCAGGTGTCCGATGGTCAATTATGCATTAATTCCTTTGGTCCAGAGGAGGGGAGGTGCCTCTCACTACTACTAACGACCATTGCACACTATACTAGTGACGGGTAGTGCATTATTTTCTCGCTTTTATTTTATGTTGATTATTTATTCCAGTAGCCACGACTTGTGAGATGGTATGCCATTTATTTGTGGTAGATTTTTATAGCATTAGATAGATGTCGTTCTCATGCACGTGTGAGGTTAACCTTCTCTTTTGCTTCAGATTTATTTTGTTTATTTTTTGAGAGGTTTCCGGAGATGAGGCCTAATTTTATTCGATAGCCTCGTAGTTCGATGTTGCATGTACAAATGTAGATGTGGGGCTAGATGATGCCCAAAAGGGGCCTCTCCAACTATTTGACTAGGATATCTAGTGATTCATTGGAGTTGCTAGCCAGTGCTGATGATCACTTATTCGTGATGGTGTCGTGTTCGTACACAGGTTTGGATTAGCGAGGGTGTACCAACATCCTCTTCACATAGGATGAACCACCGAATGCTAGAGGTAATATTAGTGTTTTCTTTAAATTAATATAGTTTCATTTTATTGTCTTAATTAATTAATTAGAATAAAATTTATTCTAACATGTTATTTAACTTGTTTTATTAAATTGTTTAATGAAATTGTCTAATTATTGTTGTGTACTATATATTTTGTAGATATTGGAATATTCGTTGGGGACATGATTCCACCGCCATTGGATGATCTAGGTGTAGATCATGATGAGGATATGGCAGAGGCAATGGATCAAGGTGACAAACCTGATCCTCGGGTGCAGGTACCCGTAGGGATGCGGCGTAGGCCGAACATCCGATTCAAGATGGAGGTGGGTGACCAACTGTGTCGACTCCTGGTTGATGAGGGAGTTAGCTCTGCTACGATAAGAGAGATCCAGGATGATCATAGGCTCACAGAGCTCTGGAGAGACATGCCCCGCGATATGATGACCCTTATGCATCATATTGTTGGAGCTTCCATAGTACTGTTGGCTAGGAGGGATATGCATCATGGAGATGTGCGACAGAGCAGCTCATATGATGATCATGATCACGAGGGGAGTGATCATCATTCTAGTACTCCACCTCCTCCTCCTTCACCTCACATCAGAGATGACCAGCCAGCATCGATACTGATCTGTAGGAACATTTTGAGCAATCTACACGATCTCAGTAGGCACGTAGTCCTGAGCAAACATGGCCATCGACTGAGCATACATCTGATCCTAATCAGGCAGTTCCATCTAAGCAAGCACCATCCACTGAGGCACAGGCTACACCATCAAATACTCATCAGTAGGCACCTCCTTAGCAGACTACACCATCAAATCAAAAGGCACCTCCTGAGCAGACTGCACCATCTGATCAGCAAGCACCTCCGAAGTAGGCACGTCATCCATCTATGCATGGGGCTGCACCATTGACTAAGCAGGCCTTGACTAATACTATTTATAGCATTGATGTAGTACCGACAGATATTTGACATTTATATGCAGTTCTATTACAATTGTATATTTTTGACATTATATATATATATATATATATATATGTATATACTGTGCATGTATTTTATGTTCATGTTGATGTACTTAATTTACATGTTGGTTCTCATCATGATGTGTATATTGTTAGGTCATGTTAGATATGTTCATTTAATGTGCTTGCAGATAGATGTGTATGTGATAGCAGTTATTTGACATGAGATGTATATTTGATGTTTGTGTTGTGATGATGTTATACAATACTTGTGTTTTGTTAGATGATCATGATCATGATGATTAGATAAGGTTAGCGAATTTGAATGTGTATTTTAGAATATGATGTTTATACGATGGTTATCATGATCGTGATTTTTATTTTTAATATTAAATCATGATATTTATTAAATATTGTGTATTGGCAATTGTAAAAGTGTGTAATTGTAATTGTAATTGTAATTGCATGTATCATGATTGTAATTGTAATTGTATGCATCGTGATTGTAATTGTAATTGTAATTTTAATTGTAACTATATGTAAAATATTTGTAAAATTGTAATTGTATTGTGAAATGATTGTAATTGTAATTGTATGTAAAATTGTAAAATTGTAATTGTAATTCTAATTCTAATTCTAATTGTATGTAAAATATTTGTAAAATTGTAATTGTATTGTGAAATTGTAAAATTGTAATTGTAATTGTAATTGTATTTATTGTCATGATTCAGTTTTTTTAAAATTGTAAAATTTGCAAATTTGTAAATTTGTATGAATATAAATAATTGTAAAATATAAATCGAATAATATGACTTTTTGTAACATAATAAATTTTAGAAAATAATGCAAATAAATTAATGTTTAGAATTATCATTATTTTATTATAATCTTACATACCAAGAATAATAGTATACATTGACACATTTTTTAAAATTTTGAAGATATCAATCACACATATTTAAAGCAATCAAGTAGTTGTATTATTTTAGGAATTGACATAAAATAAAAGAACGTGATACAATGCATTGTTTTCGAGATCAACATAATTGCAAATTATCAAGTGAAATGATTTTACATTAACACAGTGCAAACCAATTAATTCAAAATACATATTATAATGTTTCGAAAAAATGAGTCTTAATTATAAGGTCAAGTCCTCTTCTTTATAAAAACCCATCTTAAATAGTATAAACTATGAAATAACACATGTAACATATCACTCTCTATTCTCATGATCACCATCATTATCTTCCAACTCGCTTGGCATGATAACATCATTTTTCTCAAAAATATGTTTTGATCTAGGGTAATGTATCAATACAAACCACCAATCCATATCCAACAAATCTGGGTAAAAAACACCTAGTTGCAGTGTTTGGGGAAAACATAAGGCTCCTTAGCTTCATCCCACATCTTTCTTGAGTTATACATAATAGCATACTATCACGATCTTCATTTAAATTATTTTGATCAAAGGTGTCCCACCACTTGCACCTAAAAATAACACATTGGAAAGAAGAGAATTCCACTTCAATGATCTCTTGTATCTTTCCAACGTAACCTAACGTCCCTTGTACTAGGTTTTGACCACGGTGGCTAGCTTGACTAGATTGATAGAAATCGACTTCCACCCCTCAATCTTGTGTCATTTGTCCATCATCGGTATTTTCTGTGAAAAAATGGTATCCATATGCCCACATAGATGGGAACAAATGCACCTATAAAAAAGTTAAAAATCGTAATGTGATGTGTCTCATAACCCAACTATTAAAATATGAAATATAGATGTTACATTTCAAAGGTGCATTATAATTAAGTTTAAAATGTACATAAATAGATTATTACTGATTTTCTGCACCCAATCCCTACGTTTAGTGCATCCTCTTCAGCACACGGGTAATGACTGGTTGCACCGTATTTCTCTTTGACTTGCTAAAAAACCCAACTGCTGAGGCATATAATTGGCATATTTTATTTTATATGATCGGGATAAGGCACACTTCTACCATTCAACCATCTGAATTCTTTCTTGTCACTATCCCATTTCATTCTGTTTTGTTCGTACAATGCGACCCACGTTTGTGTCACCTCATAATTATAAAGAACAAATTTATTGATTACTTCAATTTCTGCATTTGTTTATGAAATCAAACCAACATATAGTACACATGAGATCAAAATACACATTATATCGAATTTAAACTTGAATATTTACTTTGTGTAAATTTGAAAAATTATAAGTCGCTTACTCTTTATCAAGCACCTTTTTCCATTCATTTGGAGAAGCTCCCCTTCTATTTTGTCTTCATCCCTTTCATCGTCCCAAATCGCTGCACCTGGTTCGCTGTTAATCTGCTTGATGTACTCACTGGCATAATAGAAAGACTCATATGATATTTACCCCTCTGCCATAGACCCCTCGGGTTTTTCCCTTTTTCGAACAAAAACTTTCAATTTCTTCATGTAACTCTCTAATAAGAACATCCAACAACAAGAAACCACCCCAACTAATTCAACCTCATCTACTAGGTAGATTATAAGATGAACCTACAAGTCCATGAAACTCGTCAGCAGTTCCTTCTCAAACATACAAACAATCTCAACTATCTCTTGACGCCACCATGGAATGATAGCCACATGAATCTCCTTTGACATAATCCAACGTACAAATGAAGATAATTTAGATATGGCATGTCCTAGGTTTTTGGGTAAGTCATATTTCACACACCCACACATGAACAAAGGATAATGATACATAAAAGTTATAAACACATGCATGTTGAGATTCAACAAGATGATGAGCTTAGTGAAAAGAGTCGCCTTCACTAAGTGGGCCCGTAGGCTATTTTTGGCGCAAAGTCTATTTTTAGACTATGTCTATTTTTAGACATGTCAATCATATTCTATGAGTTGTAGAATGCTATTTGTGGATGGTTGGTCAAGTTTGAAAAATATATGGAATTCTATTTTTAGACATATTGGGCAAAGTCTATTTTTGGATTGCCAGTCTAAAAATAGATATGTCAAATATTATTAGCTCTTAATAATATTTGGACTCTAAACATTATCTTATTCTCTTGGAGTATTTCAGTTAAGTGCACAGATGTGGCACATCAGCTGACAGAAGGAATTACCATTTTCTGAGGGTTTACTGGAGCTATTGCATGGATTAATTCAACTAGAACTCATGTGACAGAGTTTGGTGGAGTTGGAGAAGTATTTGGTGGAGTTGTATTTAGTTTAACTCAGTTAGACTCAGTTGAGATAGTTGTATCTAGTCTAACTGATTGATACACTAGTGAGAGTGGTGTGAATTAATTATTTAATTAATTCACTAAATAATAACTCATTAATCAACTGAAGAATACATCAGTTAACTATAGTGCATGGCAGTTTCAGTGGAGACTAGTGGAGAGATAGGTGAAAGGGAAAGTGTGACTATCGGTTGTGACTATAGTGATGCATTGATTACATCCAACACTCAGTGGAGATGCCAATGAGGATTTCGTGATCAAGGCTAGAGTAATTCAAACTCATTCAGAGCCATTATTCATTAGGGATTGCGCAGTAGAGTCAGGCTAGTAGGTGGCAAAGATCGGTGCATGGATTTGCAAGATCGGGCTTGATTAGTGTCTAGCAATTGTATTGTACTGAGAGCTTGACATGATCAGCTTTGTATGAGGATTTTTACATGATCTCTATGACATATATTATATACAGATAGTTGGGGGTTTTAGCTTCATGCTTTCCCGTTAAACAACTGTGTTAATGTGTGTGAATTTTTATTGTTTCATGTGTGCATTGCAATCTTGATTTAATTTCCGCAAATGATTAATGGTGGAAGAGATTCTATATTTTGAATGAAGTTAAAATCGTGTCAGATCAGGAGAATATTGGACATATAACAAATAATTTATATAATTTCTACATGGTATCAAAGGAGTACTTATCATTGGAGCAGATTGCAATTATTGAAGTGGTTGAATTTTGTAGTGTTTTCTTGGTGTCGAAGTTGAGCATTCATTGAAATGTCTTTCAACAAATTGCGATTGGAGTATGCCCTTGATGGGAGCTCGAATTACATAGAATGGAAGGATAGGATGGAGGTGGTGTTGGATGATAATGGGTTGAAGGATTTCATCGATAAATGTGTTCCTAAGCTGGGTTCTAGCTTTGCAGCCGCACTTGACGCATGGAAAAAGAAGGTAGCAAAGTGTCGAAGGATTCTGTTGGAAGGTGTGAAGGATCACATTGTTTCCAGCCTTCACGGTAAATCCACTCCATTCTTAATGTGGAAGGCTTTGACAGACTTGTTCCAAAGCAGAAGTGACCAGAGGAAGTTGGCGCTTAAAGACAAGCTCAGAAAAATAAAAATGGAGAAAGGCAACTGTATACCAAAATACCTCACGAAGTTTTTCCACTGCAAGGATGGGCTAGGAAGTGTGGGGGTTACTGTTGATGAAGAAGACTTGGTGATCTTGGCTCTCCTTGGGCTTCTGAAGAGTTGGCATAGCTATGAAGACACTGTCAATGGATGGGAGAAACTGCCAAGATGGGAGCGAATTTGGTCGGATCTTGTGCAAGAGGAGATAAGGCAGGGTACCAGGGATGGATCTTCATCGAAGAATGAAGATGAAGAAAATTTAACTTTGGCCGCCAAAGCAAGGAAAGGAAAGGGGAAGAAAAATCCTTCTCAATCCGGTGTTAAAGGCAAGAAGCAAGATTTGTCCAAGGTGAAGTGTTTTCACTATCACCAGCACGGGCATTTCGCCACTAATTTCCCACAGAAGAAGAAGAATGAGAAAGTTGTTGGATCTATAGCTGGAGAGGCCTTAGCCTCATAGTTTGAGTTGGATTATTCTTTGATTTCATGCTTGGTTTCAAGTGTGATGGGATTGGTGTGGTTTTTTGACAGTGGTGCGTCTTTCCATATGACCGGAGACAAATATTTGTTTAGTGATCTAGATGAAAAGGATCTTCGAGTGCACATCGAGATGGGCGATGATGGTAGATACAGTGAAACTGGTATCAGGGCCATTTCCTTTGAGAGGGAGTCCTATAAACCTTTCATCTTGAAGGATGTCATGCATGTTCCAAGATTGAACAAGAATCTGATCTTCGTGGCGATGTTGGAAGACAAGGGTTATGATGTTGTTTTTAGCGAGGGAAAAGCTTTCCTGCGCCATAAAACAACTATTCAAACCAGGAGGACAGGGATTCGAGTTAAGAATATTTATCAATTGCAGGTAGATGGCTGCACAAAAATGGCAGGCAAAGCAGAAGGAGTGGTGAGCTGAGATGAGGGCGAATTGTGGCACAGGAGATTGGACCATCTTCACCATGGTGCTTTGAAAATTTTGCAGCAGATTTATACCGAGCTTCCCAAAGGTACACTTGCGCAATCAGATCAGTGCAAGGGATGTACTTTGGGAAAATTTGTGAAGACCACTTTTCATGAGAAGGATAGTCGTGCCTTGACGGTCCTTGAGAGAATTCACACAGACGTGTGTGGACCTTTCTCAGTTGCTTCAACAACAAAGAACAGGTATTATGTGATATTTGTTGATGACTTTTCTCATAAGTGCTAGATCTTCTTCATGTAGAAGAAGAGTGAGACATACTCAAAGTTCTGTGAGTTCAAGGGACTGGTTGAGAAAGAGTCGGGGAAGCAGGTGAAAGCTCTAAGGAGCGATAATTGTGGTGAATACATCTCTGGCGAATTCAAAGAATTCTGTAGCAAATAAGGAATTCGAAGAGAACTCATAGCACCTCATAACCCACAACAGAATGGGGTCGCAGAGAGAAATAACAGAACAATCGTGGGTGCTACATGGGCGATGTTGCATGATCAAGGCCTTCACATAAACTTATGGGTTGAGGCATGCAACACTGTGGTTTATGTGAAAAATAGTTGTCCTCATAGAGTACTTGGCATGAGTACACCCAACGAGGCATTTTCTAGTAAGAAGCCTGATATTTCTCATTTGAATATTTTTGGCTCACCTGTTTACATTCATGTGACGAAGGATGACAGGACGAATCTAGAGCCGACTACAAAGGTTGGGATATTTGTGGGCTACACAGAAACACCCCACAATTACCGTGTGTATTTTCCAGACAGTCGGATGACTTTCGTGCGACAGGATATCAAATTTCATGAGGAGAAAGCCATGAATTTGTCACTTGAGAGGGAGCTACACTTGCATGCAGAAGAGGAGATAATTTTTCCTAAATATGAGCCTCAGGATGTGGATCAGCCACAAGAGGAGGTTCATGGAGTGGAAGAAACCACTCATGCAGTGCCAAACATCAGAGGGTGGAAGCACACTACAGAAGCTGAGAGACTGAATCTTGATGCAGTGCAGAATGTAGGAATTCCTATATCACAGTGCAGACAGAGACAGTCACCTAACCGATTTACTGGATACATGGCTATGATGAGCAAGTGTTTCGTGACGAAGCCATCCTCTTTCAAGGAAGCTATGGAGGATCCCGCATGGGTAGATTCCATGGTGGAAGAGTATGATTTGATTGTCAGAAAGAGTGCATGGGAGATTGTCCCAAGGCCGGAAGGGGAATCAGTGGTAGGTTCGAGATGGATCTACAAAGTGAAGCAAGCTACTGACGAGAGCATCGAGAAGTATAAGGCAAGATTTGCTTCCTGGGGCTTCTCACGGATCGAGGGGATCGACTATGAAGAAACCTTTGCACCTATCACAAGGTATTCTTCCATACAGACCATCCTTGCTCTCTCAGCGCAGATGGGTTGGCACATTCATCAGATGGATGTGAAGACTGCGTTCCACAATGGAGTCATTGAGGAGGATGTGTACATTGAGCAGCCTGAAGGATTTGAAATCTTCATCAGCGAGTCTCATGTGTGCAAGCTCAAAAGAGTGTTGTATGGGCTAAAACAAGCACCTCATTCTTGGTACACACGGATAGACAGTTATTTCACCAGACTTGGTTTCGCCAAGAGTGAGGTGGATCCAAACCTATACCAGGTTGTGGTGGAGGGTAAGCTTTTTATCATTGTACTTTATGTAGATGATTTAATACTAACAGGTGATGAATTTTTGATACACTCATGCAATGCAGATCTTGCAAAGGAGTTCAAGATGAAGGACTTGGGCCTCCTTCATTATTTCCTGGGATTGGAAATTTGGCAGCGGAAAGGTGAACTGTTTTTGTCTCAAGGCAAGTATGCCTGGGAGATACTGGAGAAGTTTCACATGCAAGACTGCAAGCCTACTGACACTCCTCTTCCTGGTGGTTGGAAGAAATAGGATGCTACATCGACAGAGGTAGTGGATGCCACTGTTTATCGACAGTTGGTTGGTTCACTCATGTATTTAGTCAATACTAGACCAAACATATGCTATGTTGTGAACTAGCTTTCACAAGTGATGGTTAAGCCTACCAAGCTCTTTTGGAAGGCAGGAAAGCATGTCCTGAGGTATCTAAAGGGCACATCTGGGTATGGATTATGGTACAGACAGTCGAATAAGGTGAAGCTGCATGGCTTCACGGATGCAAATTGGGAAGGAAGCCCAACGGACAGAAAGAGCACATCTGGAGGGATTTTCAATATCGGATCTACAACAGTTTCTTGGTATAGAAGGAAACAAAGATCCATGGCACTCATTTCAGCAGAGTCCGAGTACATGGTAGAAAGTTTGGCTACATGCGAGGCTATATGGAAGAGAAATATCCTGGTCGGTTTGTTCGGTTCTCACTTAGATCATACTGTGAAACATTGTGATAATCAGAGTTGCATTAAAATCTCAGTTAATCCAGTATTTCTTGATAGATCTAAACATATTGACATCTGGTACCATCATATCAGAGATTGTGTGTAGCGGAAGATCATGTTGCTTTCTTACATTCCTACGGAGCATTAGGATGCAGATATTCTGATGAAGGCGCTCACCAGGAGAAAATTTGAATACCATAGAGACAGGATCAGGGTGGTAGATAATCCCTATCTTTTGAGAGGGGGTGTTGAGATTCAACAATATTATGAGCTTAGTGAAAAGATTCACCTTCACTAAGTGGGCTCGTAGGCTATTTTTGGCGCAAAGTCTATTTTTAGACTATGTCTATTTTTAGACATGTCGATCATATTCTATGAGTTGCAGGATGCTATTTGTGGATGGTTGGTCAAGTTGGAAAAATAGATGGACTTCTGTTTTTAGACATATTGGGCAGAGTCTATTTTTAGATTTCTAGTCTAAAAATAGATATATCGAATATTATTAGCTCTTAATAATATTTGGACTCTAAACATTATCTTATTCTCTTGGAGCACTTCAGTTAAGTGCACAGATGTGGCACATCAGCTGACAGAAGGAATTACGCTATTCCTGAGGGTTTACTGGAGCTATTGCATGGAGGACTTCAGTTAGAACTCATGTGAGAGAGTTTGGTGGAGTTGGAGAACTATTTGGTGGAGTTGTATTTAGTTTAACTCAGTTAGACTCAGTTGAGCTAGTTGTATCTAGTCTAACTAATTGATACACTAGTGAGAGTGGTGTGAATTAATTATTTAATTAATTCACTAAATAATAACTCATTAATCAACTGAAGAATACATCAGTTAACTACATTGCATGGCAGTTTCAGTGGAGACCATTGGAGAGATAGGTGAAAGGGAAAGTGTGACTATAGTGATGCATTGATTGCATCCAACACTCAGTGGAGATGACAATGAGGATTGCGTGAGAAAGGCTAGATTAATTCGAAGTCATTCAGAGCCATTCTTCAGCAGGGATTGCGCAGTAGAGGCAAGCTAGCAGGTGCAAGATCGTGCTTGATTAGTGTGTAGCGATTGTATTGTACTGAGAGCTTGACATGATGAGATTTGTATGAGGATTGTTACATGATCTCTATGACATATATTATATACATATAGTTGGGGTTTTTAGCTTCAATATTTCCCGTTAAACAACTGTGTTAATGTGTGTGAATTTTTATTGTTTCATGTGTGCATTGCAATCTTGATTTAATTTTCGCAAATGATCAATGGTGGAATAGATTATGTATTTTGCATGATGTTAAAATAGTGTGAGATCAGGAGAATCTTGGACATATAACACATAAGTTATATAATTTCTACAATGTAATAATATACAAAATTAGTTATGTTTTAGGATCCCTCCATGGAATAAAATTTATTAATATAAAAAATAGTAACATGATGATTTTGACATTATACGTACTCTTAGAAGATTCAAATGTTCATGCAATTTCAACCCCGACAAATGGTCTTCCATGGTGAAGCAACGTCGTAGTGAAGACCCAAATGTTAAAATATGAAATATAGATTTTACATTTAAAAGGTGCATTACAATTAAGTTTAAAATTTACATAAATATATTATTACTAAGTTGTTGCACCCAATCCCTACGTTTAGCACGTCCTCTTCAGCACGCGGGTAAGGATCGGTTGCACTGTATTTCTCTTTGACTTGGTCAGCAACCCAACTGTTGAGGCATATAATTGGCATATTTTCTTTTAAATGATCAGGATACAATACACTTCTACCATTAAACCTTCTTAATTATTTCTTGTCACTATCCCATTTCATCCTCTTTTGTTCATACAATGTGACCCACAGTTGTGTCACTTTAGAATTGTAAAGAACAAATTTATTGATTGCTTCAATTTCTGCATTCACTAATTAAATCAAACTGATGTATAGTACACATGAGATCAAAATATCCATTATATCGAAGTTCAACATGAATATTTACTTTATGTAAATTTAAAAAATTATAAGTCACTTACTCTTTATCAAACACCTTTTTCCATTCATTTGGAGAAGCCCCCCTTCTCTTTTTTCTTCATCCCTTTCATCGTCCCAAATCATTGCACTTGGTTTGTCATCAATCTACTTGATGTACTCACTGGCATAATAGAAATACTTATACAATATGTGTTAGTATGAATCTTTCATTGTAAAAGATCACTTTAGCTACGCATAACAAATAGCCCTAACATCGATTATGGCTACAAAATATCTTTAAGTCTGCTACACAAATCCAGATCTAAGCACAAAACACATTAAGTAGATAAAATATGATATGGCTCCATGCATCCAATAGACAAGACAAGAACAATGTATTTAAAAGAATTTTGTATTATATTTAAAGAATGGGGCACCTAAGAGGAAAATAAGAAAGGTTTTTTCCAGTTCTCCTCAATGGGATGGGTTCTTGAAAGTCCTCAGTTTTTCAGATCTAAAATTCCTCTCTCTTATTGGTGTGGAAAACCCAGAAAAACACAGAACTCAATGGGAGCTCACAAAGAAAAAATGGAAAATGGTGACCAAGAATAGATCCAGAGTGATCTAATGCAATGGAGGTGACTAATGAATGGGGAAAACCCTTCTATTTATAACAAAATATTGGGGTGTTCTAGAACTCGGTGCATGAATAAAATATTATTAATCAAATTCTAGAATCACCCTTTAGGAATATTTTATTATATTTGTTGGAGGGAAAAGGTATTTTGACTTGGGTCATTTCCTTTATTTATAAACAATAAATAAATAAATGATTTATTTAATTATTTAAAAATGATTTAGTCAAATTTAACTAGGAATATTATTAAATAATGATTTGAATAACTTATTCCTAAGAAATAATTAAATAAATAATGATTTATTTAATTAATTTCCTTTTTTTGGGTTATATATGACCAGGAAATATGGACAAATGTTATTTTACATGGTGAAAGAAATTTACTTAGGGTAAAATTGGTCTTACATGGTGTACTTGAGTTCATCTAATGATAATGGGTTAGATGACCAAAAAAATGGTGTAACAGATTGCCCCCCAACGTATGAGTGTTAGGAGCAAATCATATGACCGAAGTACGTTGTAAGAACTCGATCACTAGGCATCAAGAGGGAAGTGAGAGAGATAAATATAAGGTAGTCTAATGTGCTAAAGGACTAGACCTGGAGGAGACGAGACTTACAGGTGCAACACGTCTCTAGGTGATGAAGTGGTACCAGTGTTAAAGGTGGCGGGGGAGGCATACCTATGCCCGCCGAGACAATAGTACAAAGAATAAGGCGCCCGGAAAACCACAGAACACAATAATGAAGCATGTGCCAGCCTAAACATGAGCCAAATAAATAAAATGATGAATCCCACATACATGCGATGCCTGGAATAACCTTCAAGACTTATACAAGAAGATTTTAGTACATGAGATACAAATACACCCAAATGCCCCCTACACACGGGGAAGGGCTCGCAACATCTAACTGGTACATGAAAATTGAAGAGGCGCTGCAAGCGGTTGAGGCCAATATCATCAAATGAGAGGAGCTTCATCAAGGGCAGAAATGAAGAAGTAATCTAGGCATGTGGGGGGCTACCTGTAGGGCCACCCCCTCAGGAGGGTTGAGACATCTCACACACGCCCGGAAATCACCAATAGCTGCTGCTGCATCATTGGACCATCAAGTGTATAGATCACGATCATGCGGAGAAGAGCTCGAACCAAGGTACACTGTCCCCTAGACCTGGCTTCTGGAGTAAATGAGTTGATGTCGACAGAAGTAGGTCCACCATAGGTGAGGCAATAAGGGAACCCCAACTAAGGCACGAGGGAAAATAGTAGAGCGACAAACAGATAGACACTAATGATGATGATGGAATGAGGGATACGAAGGAGCATTTGGACGACTTCCCTTGTTAGAGCATAACGGGCATGAATGGCTTGGCAACAACTGACGCAATATCAGGAGGGATAGGGGACAAGGGTACTGAAGGCCATAATGTGTGACACGAGAGGGACCAAGCAAGAAAGGATGAAGGACTATAGCGGGGTAAAAAGGGATGCGGAATGGACTCCATGAAGGCGATGATGACTCAACTCAGATGCTCTAAACAAGGGCAACTCTATGGTGCTACCTCATAGTAAGGGTCCAATGGGGGACCAGAAAAGCATGAGTACAATAGGGTAGCTCATGATGAAAATCAACATGAACGAAGATGAGTAAGGAGGCAAAGTGGTGCCCTAAGTACAAGCGTCGTAAGTGAAGAAATTCGATTTTGAGAAGAGGTGAATAAACCCTTCATGGAAAAAATGTGTCCTGGTGAAGTATCAAAACATGGAAAACTGATAGATACGCGTTTGAGTGCTTGGTGAGAGCTTTCCAATGGTGCAGACGGTGTGTCAAATGGGGCTACGGTTTGGTCGCAGCGGTTGAAAGAAAAAATAGGGTTTTTCTTCTAATAAGGCATTTTCCCTCCAAAATCATTCATTTTCTTGTGTAGATATGGTGAATGTGGAGAGGAGAGGAGGCCCTAAATCTTGCGGCGATCATAGCGGACAAAACGACCGTTGAAATCGTGATCCGTCAGTTGCAGGTAAGAGGCCTAATCCTACTCTTTGTTTTTGATGGATTTAAATTGCAGATTAGGGTTTTAAATCTTAGTAACTTCCCCTACTTCATCATTATGGCCAGGTCGCACTTTTTGGGGAAAAAACTGCAACCTGGGACACAGGTTTTGGCCTAAAAAGTGCGACCTGGCCCAGGATTTGCCCAAAAAGTGCAACCTGTGAGATGTGGGAGGTTTCAGTGTTTTTATGGGCTGAGATTCAGTTTTGGTGTAAATTAATGCAGGTTTGCTGATTTGTAGACTGACAAAATGATGGTTTTGTGAAGATATGGAAGATATATGGATCAAGTGGAGAGAGAGAGACTTAGGTACATTACGGACAGAAATCCAAGCGGATCAGGGTGTCCGTCATGCACTAGCTAGGTATGGGGTTCTAAAATTTTTGGAGAACCCTTTGATGAGGGCTGGAGAGCCCTTGTTGGCCCGAATTATCAGTTATTGGGATCCATATCATGAGGCGTTTATAGTGCAGGGGCATAGGATCGAGCTGACGGTCCAGGATCTATATTTCTTGACTGGTCTCCCACCATTAGGGATGGTGGGAAATACGCAGCCAGTGTTACCACGGGGGCGTAACATTATGGATTTTATTGAGCGACATTGTCGACCAAGTGTCCGAGTCAAAGGGACTCGGATATCCATTAGGGATCTAGAGAGGTTGGAGACCTAGGCAGTGGCCGCAGCAGTGTTGCAGATCTTTGGAAGCTAGGTGTTCCATCACATCACTGGAGGGTAGATGATGATTGTAGAGAGTGTGTTGGGGGGGACCTACTATGGTTGGGCCCAAATGATGTTGGTGTCGGTGAAACGACAGCTGTCGCTATGCAAGCGGCAAGTGAATCATGATTGTGCCTATGGGACGGTTTTGTGCTCTCTCTTCTTTGAGAAGATCCTAACCTTGCGACCTCGTATAAAGTTACCTGATGGAGGTCCGAGAGAGCCCCGGATGCGTCGATGGGGACGATTTCTGTGTAGAGGAGGGGGAGGGGTAGTCGGACGGGTGTTCCGACCAGAGTTCTTTTCCCATTGGGATCAGATGCCATTATACATAGATGACTATCCCTATAGTGGGATGAGTTATTGGGGAGATTTGGACTTGCCACTTTCGCCTGGTCCAGTGTGGGGGCTCGATGGTAAGTGACAAGCAACTAATATGTTATTTTCATTTTAGATTTTGTGACTAGTATTCATGGTACTAATCTTGATATTTTTGGGAATGCAGATATAGCTCCGGTAAAACTGGCCAGATATATGGGACGACCGGCAGTAGCAAGAGCTACAGGTGCAAGTGGATCAAGGACAACACAGAACGAGGATATGGCCGCTCTATTGGAGGACATCCGTCGTAGATGTGAGGGGTTGCTGACCGGTGTGTCGGAGCATGGTTGGAAGGATTTAGATGACCAATACATATGGTTATGTATTAGGAAAGGTATCATGCGACGCATGGCGATGGCCGGTCAGAATATGCGTGATCTACGAGCTGCAGGAGCAGATCCGTTGGCTCAGGATCCTCTAGAGAGTGATTAGATGAAGGGTAGGTGGTGCCCCCCAGCGTTTATGTAGGGGCAAGTGGTGCCCCCCATTTTGTAGTTTTGTTTTTTGTACCATGCTATGGGCATGTCATATGTTTTAGAGCAGATGGACTCCAAAAACACATGTTATATGATATATATGATTTATGTACATTTTGTTGATGATGTGAAATGTTATTGTCTTGTGTGTGATAAATTCCAATCTAGGACATGATTTGCGATTTGATCTATGTAGTGATTTTGACGTCGAGGGATATGGTTGAAAGTAATGAATCTAAATTCACGTATCAAAAGTTTCACTCGTAAATATTGTCTAAACAGGATAGGGTTATGCACACGATAGACACCATTAAGTTGTAAGACAAGAAGTAGGGAATCTAAATCAACGTGCAAATGGAGGATGTGATGAGAGAGGCCATCAGCTAAGAGGCCACGTACTGCATCATATTTGGCCTGATTTTTGGTGGCATTACCAATGAAAATCCCATTTGCAAGAACCAGGGTATGCAAGGGGGTAACGATGGCCCATGCTGCTGAAGCGAGATTCCAGGATTAGCGACTTGACCCATTGGCATAGCCAAGATAATGGGTGGAGGAGAGGGTCGATGTAACAGTATCGGAAGACGATAAATGGGAGGGATGAGAAAAAGGATGGCAGTGTGAGTAGGGGATAGACATCCACTGACGGCTATGGTAGGGAGCAGTATGGGTAGGAAGTCTAGGACTCATAGATCGACGAGAGGGAGATGAATGAGAGCTATGGGATGAAGAGCGGGAACTCAGGCTACAAAGAACATCGAAGATACAGATGGGATGATCATGATTATGGGAGGAAATGGAAGGGTCAAGGAGACCATACGACACTGCAAAGCTACCTAAATCATCAGTATGGGAGGAGAGGCGCAGATACTGGTCATCATGGGGAATGTTAGAAGAACAGGTAAAAATATGGTCAAAACATGAAGAGCCCGAGAATGTGTCTGAATGAGGATTAAGGAGAACAAATGGAGTGGATTCAGAGGGAATGTACTCCAAGGGTCGTGCAGATGATGATAGGTATAGGAGGGGAGTAGCAGGTTCTGACATTTAAATATCAGGGGGAGGATGTCAATGGTAGCAGGGGGATCCTCGAGTAGACCTGATGCATATTGAGCAAGGATGGGAGAGGCGGATTAATTTTGTTCGACTTCGTACTCGCGAATGACCTCTAAAAAGGCTCGGTAATGCATGAGGTGAGGAAAATGGTGAGAGTAATGGCCATGGACACCACACAGAGCACAGGGTTTGTTGGTGCGAAGATTCTTTGGGTTCTTGGCTACGGATGAGGGAGAAACAGAGGTTTCAGGGACCGTAGATTCAGGGAACGCGACTTTAACCATGGGTTGGATACGGGGAAAATGAGGACAAGTATGGGTGGGATGACCGATACCATCACACAAGGCACAAGGCTTGGCGGGTGGGGGAGGGGTAGGGTCGAGTGAAATGGCCTTGTCTTTGGATGCCCCCTTTCGAGTTTTTCTTTTATTGCTTGTAGTTGTCGCAGCATGGGAAGGGTCCCGCGAAGGGGCTAGGGGCACTGTAGCGGTGGAAGGAGCGAAGGGGATCAGTTGCACCGGTGTCACAGCTATGTATGGTTGGAGGTGGCCTGGTGGGGTCTTGGTGGGAGGAGTAAGGTACCATACTAGAATTCCAAAGGTTAAATTAGGGAGGGAAAGAGTGGCCATGACAAGGACCGAATAGATGCCATGGGGGGACCAAGGAAAGGTATCTGACCGGTGGGGTAATGACCAGGAGGGACGACTCCCATATGGTGAAGACCTGAGGGAACCGACTCAGGAGGGTAGGGAGGTTCCTGAGTGTGAGGTGGATGGGAAGGTCCAGGCGAAAAAGGTTTGGTCAACTGAAGCGAAGGGCTACGAGTAGGATGCGATGGGTGAGATTAAGGTTTCTGACCAGCCGGAGCAGGCTATGGAAGGCCAGCCTGAGATGATTGCATCATACAAACATTCGCTAAGCTAGGGTCAGAGACAGGAGGAGGGGGAGGACCATGAAAAGTTCCAAGAAAAGAGGAGTCTTTGTAGACGCCAGGGGAAACACTGGTCAAAGAATAAATGGTTGGTTTATTGGTGATAGTAGAAATGGTGGACTCAGGGGAGGTCTGAGATTTTGGTTCATGGCAGGTCAACTGGTCAATGGTGAAAATCTTGTCATTATGATGAAAGAACATCTTACGGTGGACTACGGATGGGACGAAAGACATGGCATAGGTGTAACTATGCCCCAAAAGAATGTTGTAGTCAAGAGGGGTGTCGATAACTTCAACGTCGACACAAACAGTCTTGCCTGCAAGGGTGATAGGACAATTATGGAATAGGCCAATGGGTTGGGAGGCATGGCCATCCCATGCACGAAGGGTGATTGTGGAAGGGGCTAGCTCAGGGGATCCGAATTGTTTCCAAACCAAAGCGGACATTACACAGGTAGATGCCCCCTTATCAATAATACACTGAGAAACATTGGCATTTCTGATTTTGATTGGGATTTGGAAAGCAACCGAAGGAGGAAGAGGGGGATGGTCTGACTGACGGGCGTCGAAAACAATCAATTGGTCATCGGCAGGATCTACAGCACCCACGGCAAATAGTAGAGCCTTCTTTTGAGAAGGACATGACTGGAGGAGTTCCAGTGTGGAAATGGTAGCAGGAGATTGTGCCAGATCATCTACTATACTGTATGAATGGGCAGCCCGACCATAGGCAACATTTCGGTGTAATGGGCCCTTCGGATTCTTGGGATGAACCTCGGCTTTGGGCGGAGGGATTTGCAAGGGACCATTGGGTGTCGATAGAGGCTCTGTAGGACTTGAAGATCGAGACTCGGAGATAGACGACACGGGAGGCATGGAATACTGACGGGACCGAGTTTGAAGGTTGAGGTCGACGGTGAGAGGTGGGTCAGAGGCAATCATGAGAATATGGTAATCAGAGGAACCGGAAGGGGAAGGTTGAGTGGTTACCGGGGCATGAGGTGGTTGAGTGGCCACGAATCCTTGTTGAGGGAAAGGATCAGTAAACACAGCGGGTTGAGAAGTAGCTGGAGTGGGAGGGATAGTAGGGGAGGAGTGTTGTCCCCGCACGGTGGCCTGAGACTCCCACATCTGCCGCATTTGTGGTAATAAGGGACAATAGTGAGTGTATTGACCATAAACACCGCAACACGAATAGGGCTTATTGGTGCGAAGCGGCCTGTCTGGCTTGGGCTGAGAGCCCTGTGGCTAGTTGCTAGTGGGAGATTTAATACTGGAGGGATTGGATCCGCGATTACCAAAAGCAGATTGATTTCCTTTTATCTTTCTTTGAAAAGGAAGAAAATTAGTGGCCCCCTGTTGTGAAAATACTTGCCCTGGAGGGGGTAGTAAGTGCGGTTGTGGGGGTGGAGAAGGAAAAGCAGTGGGAGGTCCAAATGTTGGAGCAGGTGGGACACCATGTGGTGGATATGGATAATGGGTAGGATGGGCAGCATTGAGGTAAGCAGGAGGGTGGTCAAAAGGAGGAGGCATGCCGTAGCCTGGATACAAGCTACTTGGAGGGGAAAAAGTGCCGGAGGGACTGGCCCCTCCTGGAGGGAAACCATAGCCTAGAAGAGGTTGGGCAGAGGTATGTGACAGGGCTCCAATGATACCGTCGGCAGAGTGAGATGTCCCCGAGGCATTAGGGCCACTGGGCTTGGGGAGGTCAGGAAGGACGGTATAAACATAACTAGATTGGGCATAGATAAGGTCATATTTCAAGACTATTTGGAGGGCGGTTTCTTCAGTTTGGGGAAAATGGGATGTGACATCTTTGCCAATGGGAGGTAAGAGAGAGCGAAGGAACCAGTCCATGTAAACCCGATCTTCAAAGGGGGGGGCACGACATAGGCTCCATCTTCGTCGCCATTCCTGGACATGAGCGGAAAGGGGGGTTGAAGAGGATTGAAGAAAAGAAGTTAAGAGTTCAGTACTAGTGTCGTATCAGAGAGGGAGCTGGAAATAAGATAAAAAGGCTTAGGAAATGGTCGCAAAGGTGATATGGGAAGAGGTGGCTTGATCAAAATACCATTTAGAAGCTTCGCCGATAAGCGTGCATTGGAAAAATCAAAGACGGATGGAGTCATCGGTGATGGAATTGGAGGAACACCACATGTGGAAAGATTGAATATGGTTAGAGGGATCTTCACTAGCAAGGCCTTCGAACTTGGGAATGTCGGAGGGGAGCTTGGTTGGCATAACAGGCCAACTAACATCATGGCGGATAGGATCATTAATTAGCTGATTGAAATCGGGGAGACTGAGGCCGGCCATATAAGGGAGTAAAGGGGTAGTCGAGGTAGGTCCCATAGTGGTTTCACTGGAAAAATACCCAGCAGTAGAACTGGGGTTGCTACTGGTAGTAGGCCCTGAAGTAGACATGGCGAAAGTAACAGGGGGAGAACCAAGAGTAGGGGGAGAACCTGAACAATCAGAAGAAGAGTCAGAGTGCGGACTCGGGGGAAGACTTACTCGATGATGACGGGAAGGAGGAAGTTGACCAACCGGAAACTGAGGGTGAAGGCCAAGAAGTCTCCGAGACAAACGCCTTGGAGGCACAATGATGACGGGGAGAAGAAAACTGACAGGGGCAGTGAGGGGTAAAATCAAGTGAGATCAGTGTCGAAACAAGGGCAGAGAGGTGCAGTTTCAATTGATTTTAAAGGCTTTTCCAAGCGGTGTTAACCAGGCTCTTCTTCACTTAGGGTCAGTGTGTGGCATGTGTTAATTTTAATTGTTTAAACCCAGACATTTTGAGAGTAAAAGAAAAGTGTGCTACGTAACTGAAAATAAATCTGCAGTAAATAAGACTAAAAGAACAGAAAATTAACAGCTACCAATGCATCAATCTAACCCAAGAAGGCGGGTCTCTCAAAACTAGTCTAAAAGAGAGAAAAAACTAAGCAAAGAACGTTAAAAAGAGGCCAATAGATCTAAGGTCGGGAGGGACAGGGATCTAAAGGAGAACTCTGCTAAAAAGAGATGCAGAGAACAGCAAAGAGGCAGAGGCAAGGTTGCTACTAAAAAGGATGAGACCAGCTAAAAATAGAAGGGACAAGGAGGTGGCCCGAGAAATGAACCCAAACAAAACGATATGAGGTGATTTGAAAGGGAGAAGAGCTGATCTAAAGGGATCTGAAAATGAGGTATAAGATCTGGAAGCAAAAAGGCTGAAACCCTGGAAATTCAGACTTCTGAAATAGCAAAAACTCTCCCATAAAAAGTGGAGGATACTAGAGCCCTAAGGGGAAAGATTCCCACTTAGATGAGTGAAACAGATCAGAAATAGGTCTAAATAGGCGGAGACAGAGGCTGGAAAACCCTGGAAGAAGCTTCAGAAAAACCCAGAAAAAGTGCTGGAAAATTGCAGAAAAAAGTGCAGGTCGCAGGTTCTGACCTGTTTTCAGTCCAGGTCATAGATTTGGGGCAGAAAAGTGCGACCTCAAGGCCAAGTTGCACTTTTTGGGCCGATAAATGTGACCTGCAGAAACGGCTCTCACGGCGGCAGATTTCAGAAAAAATTGTCATCTCAGTTGCGGCTGATGTCTGTCACCTGTGCAATAAGACCAGAAACACACGGAAGTTAAAAATTTGACTGTTTGAGGGTTTTAGAGGTGGAAAGCACCATAAAAATAGGAAAAACAGAAAATGGAAGAGAGACCCTAGGGTCTGAAATAGTTGGATATGCAGGAATATATAAAACAACATCGGTCGTAAAAGAAAACCCGTGTGGAGTCGCCAATTGTTAGTATGAATCTTTCGTCATAAAAGATCACTTTAGCTAAGCATAAAAAATAGCCCTAACATCGATTATGGCTGCAAAATATCTTTAACTCTGCTGCACAAAACCAGATCTAAGCACAAAAGACGTTAAGCAGATAAAATATGATATGGCTCCATGCATCCAATAGACAAGACAAGAACAATGTATTTAAAAGAATTTTATATTATATTTAAAGAATGGGGCACCTGAGAGGAAAAGAAAGGTGTTTTCCGGTTCTCCTCAATGGGATGGGTTCTTGAAAGTCCTCAGTGTTTTAGATCTAAAATTCCTCTCTCTTATTGGTGTGGAAAACCCAGACAAACAGAGAACTCAATGGGAGCTCACAAAGCAAAAATGGAAAATGGTGACCAAGAATAGATCCAGAGTGATCTAATGCAAGGGTGGTGACTAATGAATGGGGAAAACCCTTCTATTTATAAAAAAAATATTGGGGTGTTCTAGAACTCGGTGCATGAATAAAATATTATTAATCAAATTCTAAAATCACCCTTTAGGAATATTTTATTATATTTGTTGGAGGGAAAAGGTCTTTTGACTTGGGTCAATTCCTTTATTTATAAACAATAAATAAATAAATGATTTATTTATTATTTTAGGGAGATGGTGGGAATATAATTAAATAAATAATTATTTATTTAATTATTTAAAAATGATTTAGTCAAATTTAACTAGGAATATTATTAAATAATCATTTGAATAACTTATTCCTAAGAAATAATTAAATAAATAATTATTTATTTAATTAATTTCCTTGTTTTGGGTTAGATATGACCAGGAAATATGGACAAATGTTATTTTACATGGTGAAAGCAATTTTACTTAGGGTAAAATTGGTCTTACATGGTGTACTTGAGTTCATATAATGATAATGGATTAGATGACCAAAAAAATGGTGTAACAATATGTACCCCTCTGCCATAGACACCTCAGGTTTTTCCCTTTTTTGAACAAAAACTTTCAATTTCTTCATGTACCTCTCTAATAATAACATCCAACGACAAGAAACCACCCCAACTAATTCAACCTCATCTACTAGGTGGATTAGAAGATGAACGTGCAAGTCCATGAAACTCATCAACAGTTCCTTCTCAAACATACAAACAATCTCAACTATCTCTTGAAGCCACCATGGAATGCTATCCACATGAATCTCCTTTGACATGATCCAACGTCCAAATGCAGATAATTTATATATGGCACATCCTAGGTATTTTGGTAAGTCATGTTTCACACACCCATGCATGAATAAGGATAATGACACTGCAAAGTTATAAACACATGCAATAATATACAAAATTATTTATGTTTTATGATCCCCGCATGATATATAACTTATTAATATAATAAATAATAAAATCATGCTTTTGACATTATACGTACTCTTATAAGATTCAAATGGTCATGTTATTTCAACCCCGACAACTAGTCTTCCACATTGAATCAACACCGTAGTGAAGACCCAACTATTAAAATATGAAATATAGATGTTACATTTCAAAGGTGCATTATAATTAAGTTTAAAATGTACATAAATATATTATTACCTAGTTGTTTCACCCAATCCCTACATTAAGCGCATCCTCTTCATCATGCCGGTAACGACCGATTGCACCATATTTCTGTCTGACTTGGTCAGCAACCCAATTTTTGAGGCATATAATTGGCATGTTTTCTTTTAAATGATTGGGATAAGGCACACTTCTACCATTCAAACTTCTGAATTATTTCCTGTCACTATCCCATTCCATCCTCATTTGTTCGTACAATGCGACCCACGATTGTGTCACTTCAGAATTGTAAAGAAAAAAATTATCGATTGCTTCAATATCTGCATTCGTTGATGAAATAAAACTGACATATAGTACACATGAGATCAAAAGATACATTATATCGAAGATCAACGTGAATATTAACTTTCTATAAATTTGAAAAATTATAAGTCGCTTACTCTTTATCAAGTGCCTTTTTCCATTTGTTTGGAGAAGCTCCCCTTCTCTTTTGTCTTCATCCCTTTCATCGTCCAAAATCACTGCACCTGGTTTTTTCTTGATTTGCTTGATGTACTCACTAGCATAATATAAAGACTCATAAGATATGTACCCCTTTGCTATAGACCCCTTGGGTTTTTCCCTTTTTCGAACAAAACCTTTTAATTTCTTCATGTACCTCTCTAAGAATAACATCCAACGACAAGAAGCCACCCCAACTAATTCAACATATTCTATTAGGTGGATTAGAAGATGAACCTGAAATTCCATGAAACTCGTTGGCAGTTCCTTCTCAAACATATAAACGATCTCAACTATCTCTTGACGCCACCATGGAATGCTAGCCACATGAATCTCTTTTGACATGATCCAACCTAAAAATGCAAATAATTTAGATATGGCACGTCCTAGGTCTTTGGGTAAGTCATGTTTCACAAACCCACACACGAAAAAAGGATAATGAAAATGCAAAGTTAAAAACACATGCAATAATATAAAAAATCAGTTATGTTTTATGATCCTTGCATGGGATAAAATTTATTAATATAAAAAATAATAAAATCATGCTTTTGACAGTATACATACTCTTAGAAGATTCAAATGGTCATGTGATTTCAACCCCAACAAATGGTCTTCCATGGTGAAGCAATGCCGTAGTGAACACCCATATGAAGATGGCACCCTCACACCCATTATAACTTCCTTTGTCAAAGAAATATCATATATTTTTAAAATCCATGGGACAACACCTTCTTTGAAATACCAATAAAGGGACCAACCTCTAATCCTGTACTTTCTAATCGTCTTGGCCAATGTTTCTTTTTAGTTTTTGAAGTAATACAGTCTTTCTTAACAACCAATGTGTCACTTTGTTTTGATGATATGTTCCTCCATAAATAAGATGAAACATTTTTAAATATATGCATGGGATCTAATAAGTGGGTAATCTTAAGATGCTCCCAATATGGGAGGTTATAAAAGATAGATTTCCTTTTCATCCCAATGGGAAATTTCTCAACATAAGTGTCGAAGAATTCTAGATCATTAAACATAGGCTCCCCATTTGAATCAAACATTTCTATGAACTCCTTCTCCTTCTCTCTCTCATATGCTCTAAGCCATTTAGTTGGTGTCATTATTGCAGGCCTTTGGGTTCTCTCTCATTTACCATTGAAAGCAGATGTTGCTCTTCTATAAGGTTTCTTCTGGGAGGAATACCCTAGAGCAGTCATACACTAGATTTCATAGGTCGTTGGACCATCTAGCTTTCAGAGAAGGTCCACAACATTTACATCCATAATACCCTTTTTTTACAAGACCTCTGAAATTATTGTATACAATATGCATGGCACGTTAAATAATATCATGAAGATTAGAACAATTACAATAAATTAAATAATCAATATGTGAAATAATATTGTTACGTGTATAAAAAAATCAATAAACATGTAATTTAACAAAGAAAACTCCTAAGTATGGATAATCATGTGTTGTGTAAGCACATATGCCATACAACATAAAACTCCTCTCTGCTGTGATGGGCCTTGATACATCGTATACATTTATCCCATCCCACATTCTTCACTTTTCTTCTACGAGGGACTATGAGAGCCAACATAAGATGTTCATTATTCATAGACAACCATGGGGGGAAATTGTTATTGATCACTACTACAGGCCAGATAGAATAGTTGGTGTTTTGGAGGGAATATGGGTTGACGCCATCCATGGCTATGATGAGTCGTAGACTTCGTACTTAATCCTTGAATTTTTCGGGCCATGTATCCTATATATGCTTCATGGCTATTGAATTTGTTGGGATTCGCATAACTCCAAACTCACTTCTATGTGAGGCATGCCATCCCTGCGACATAGCTAATTCTTTGCAAAGAAAGAGCCTTTGACTCCTTGGGATTATAAGCATGTGCCTAAATATCTTAAAAGGAGGACCACATGATTTATCCTTTTTTTTATCATACATGTCATGCCCAAATTTCATACATATCTCTTTATCTGCATATTCTCCTCTATATAGAATACAATCATTTGGTCTTGCATGATATGATATGTACTAAACACCCAAAATTTTCAACAATTTATTTGCCTCTTCGCAACTACCAGGCAAGACATTATCACTCGGAAGAACCTTATCTTTGAATAACATGTAGTTGGTCATGGACAATATTAAATGTACATTAATTCCGATAACTATTAATGTTCATAAAATTGACCATTTGTAATGTTGATTGTGTGACAGTATTTCTCAAAATATAAGGGACTTGATAGTCAATTACCTCAAAATTTCTGAGAAACATGCATTTGACAAGCCAAAATTTGCTTTCAAGTTGTATAGTAACATCATTGTCCCCAAGTGGGTATACTTTGACTAACCGCCAGGTCCAAAGAGAGGGGTGGTCGATGAAAATTTAAGGATTTCGAAAAATGTATCATCGATATGAGCATCATACTCTAGCTGATCATCGTTCTAGAATTCATCTAACAACATTGTCTCCATGGTAGTCGTATCCCTTAAGTAATCATCCATACCAACCTCTATTTGATTTCCTCCATTTCCAACTTGTGAATAACTACTATTGTTGTAGTCATTCTTAATTGGTGAATCTGGACGTAGTGGGAATTGGATAGGTGGTTGATTCAACCATTCTTGGTATCGTTCCTCTCTGAGTTTTTCTCTTAATTCAGTCTTCTCTCAATTTTACATTGTCGTGGGGTGCAACAGAAGATGGTAGGTCGGTCATCATCACTAGAATCCTAATAATATCAAAAATATATTTGAACATGATTAGTACAAAATCGATGATATCAATTTTTTTTTTACAAAGTCGGATGCTATATTATATTTGAAAAAAGAGGAAGAAGGTCTCCCAATTAAATTTTGATGGTGATGAGCACAGCTATGGAGGGGTATGCAAACAAAATACCAAGCCTCCAACGTGTCAACTATTTATACTATACTGCATTATTGAATCAAGGTAAATTCTTACAAACTGCATAAGCATAAGTGCAAATTTAAAAGACATGAGAAAAAAAATAAGGGGTAGGAATGAGGATTGATCAAAGCTGATAGGTCGTCCAGTGTAGGCATTGGTGTTGTCTTGATTGTCATCTGGATTGGCATTCTTGATGTTGTTAGAGAAGGAGCACATCGACTTGAGGTAGCTAGTAGCTACTCTTGGCGGGACTGAGCCTACTGTTGGAAGGCAGTGTCTACTAGGTGTTTTTATTCCATGATCATCAAAAGACCACAAGTCAGAGCCATTTCTTCTTGAAGGTCTTCACAATGTATACCATTTTCTTTTTTCATGATGGTTCCAATGGATTGGGCAAAGAAGCGCACTGTAGATAGTTGTGAAGAAGGCCTAAATTGTTTGAAGGCGGAAATTATTGACACATATAAACAAGAGAGTAGATTGAAATTTCTGAGCTAAGGGGCTAGAACAGAATTGTCACGATAGATTCCAAGTAACCTAGCAAACTGCAAGACAAGGAAAACAATAAAGAAGGCAATCATCCATCGAGAAGAAAGGGACCCGTAAGCACAGCTTGCTGCTTTGTCATAGGCAGAGGAGGGAGATCGCAGATGCAGAGTGGGTAAGACAAGGAGTGTGGAAGGGTTGAATAAATGAAGGAGGTGAGTGGAGAAGGATGGAGGGAGGAGATGCGGTGAGGTTCACAAGGTGATAGGGTCATGGGAACATCAATGCTGAAGGGATGATATAAGAATTCAAATGCTAACAGAGTCTTGATGGGTGTCATGCAATCAATGAAAAAGATAGAGAGGGAATTCATGGCAGAGGGGAGAAATAAATGTTAGCATGGCAGAGTAATGGATTGGCTAGTTTGGATCAGGCTTTGTTAGCCATGAGGTCAACTTGTTTATTAATGTCTCAAAGAATATGATAGAAGGAGAGATCTTTCATGTCTTTTCTTAGGATTTGGCATCTATTGATGAACTTGCAGAGAGAAATATTGGGGGATTTCTTGTTACTATGTCATCATGTTAATGATAATGGCAGAATCACCGAATATCATGGCGTTGTGAAGATTTAAAATCTTGATCATTTGAAGACCTTTGATCAGAGCATAGGACTCTTCTATGTTGTTAGATAAGGTTATGAGCCCCCATTCAAAAGAGGACAAAATGCAGCCTTGATCATTTCTAATGAGGCCTCCTGCCCCAGCAATTCCTAGGTTGGATTTTAATGCTCAATCAAAGAATAGAGTAGGTATTTTACAACCATCCAACCACTCTATGAACTCTTTTTCATTGATTCTTATCTTCCATTACTCCTTTTTGGGACCTTGAATGACATGAGTTTTGATGTAGCCTAGTTTGTCAAGCACTCTCCCCAGAAATTTTTTTTCTTCTACTTGTAGATCATTGAAGCTGATATGGCTGTTACTTTTGGATAGAATCATCTCAACTGAGAGACTCCATGCCTTGTTTTGAGATTTCCATGGGCAGTTTTTTTTGTCTTGAAAGGTCAGCTTATTTCTTGCCATCCAAATACTCCAAAGAAGCACATATGGGAGGGTGTCCCAGATCCTTTTGGCTATGTTATTTCTCTTTTTTCCCCAGGGATAATTATTTTTCCATTTGGTTATCAACTCTGAGATTGAACTGATGGAGGTTAAGTCAATCTGAGAAAAGTGTGTGAGCGCATTCCAGCACTGCTTGGCAAAGGGGCACCTCAGAAATAGATGAAGTGAAGTCTCTTAATCCTTATGACATATTGGGCATCTGGAAGGTCCACAAATGCCTCTTTTTTAAAAATTATTTGAATTCAGAATTGTTAGTATGAATCTTAATCGTATGCGTACGAAAAAGGCTCACTTTAGCCATGCATAAAAAACAACCCTAACAATAAATATGGTTTTCAATATATTTATATATGCAATTATTTGACCAAGATAAATGCTACAAAAATCTAGATCTATGCATTAAAAGACATTAAACAGTAAATAAAAGCAAGAGTTGCTCCATGCATCCAATAGACAAGACAAGATTGTTTTAAAAAAAAATTGTATTTTTTGACACCTGGGAAGGGAACATAGAAAGATGTTACTAGTCCCCCTCAATGGGATGGGTTCTTGTAAGTCCTCAGTACTTCAGATCTAAAATCCCTCTCTCTTGATGGTGAAGAAAACCTAGACAAAAAATGGAACTCAAGGAGAGCTCACAAGCAAAATGGTAACAAAATATGACAATGATGGTGGATCAAAGTCAGAACAAAAGTATAGACCCAGAGTGATCTTTAGGCAACAAAAGGTAGTCAATGAATGGAAAAACCCTTCTATTTATAACCAAATATTGAGTTAGTCTAGATATTGGTGCATAATTAAAATATTATTAACCAAATCAAGATCCAACTTTTATGGAATATTTTATTATATTTGTTGGATGGAAAAAGAATTTGACTTTGGTCAAATCCCTTTATCTGTAAATAATAAACAAATAAATGATTTATTTATTATTTTAAGGATGTGGTTGAGTGATAATCAAATAAATAATAGAATATTATTTAAATAAGGTTTAAATAATTATTCCTAGAAAATAATAAGATAAATAATGATTTATCTAATTAATTTTCCTGTTTTGAGTTAAATATGACTATGAATATTAATTGAATTGATGTTTAACTAATTATTCCTTGAGGAAAATCAAACAAATGTGGATTTATTTAATATTTCCTCATGGGGTTTCCTGTTTAGACCATAAACAACTTAATAAATGTGGTTTACTAAGTTATTTTTCATAGTGAAAGCAATTTTACTTAGGATAAAATTGGTCTTACATGGTGTACTTAGGTCCATCTAATAGTAACAGGTTAGATGACCAAAAAATGGTGTAATAGATTTCCCCCCAGTGTGCGATCGTTAGGAGCTAATCGTATCACTGAATGCTCTAAACAAGGGCGACTCGATGATGCTGCCACACAGAAAAGGTCCAGTGGAGACCATGAAAACATGAGTACAAGATGGTTACTCACGACGAAAATCAACACAAACATGGAAAAGTATGGAGGAAAAGTGGTGGCCTAAGTACAAGTGTTGCAAGTGAACAAATTCGATTTTGAGGAGCGATGAAGTGACCCTTCTTGGACAAAATGTGTCTTGGTGAAGTATCAAATCATGAAAAACTAACAGATACCCATTTGAGAGCTCGGTGAGAGATTTCCAACGGTACAGATGGTTTGTCAAACTGAGCTACGGTTTGGCTGTAGTAGGTGGAAGAAAAATTAGGGGTTTCTCTTTTAATAAGGCATTTTCCCTCCAAATTCACTCATTTGCAAGTGTAGCTGTGGTGAATGTAGAGAGGAGAGAAGGCCCTAAATCTTGCGGCGATCATAGCAGACAAACCGACTGTTGGAATCGAGATCCGTCAATTGCAGGTAAGAGGCCTAACCATACTCTTTCAATTAGGGGGATCAAAATTTCAGCTTAGGTACCCAAAACTCATGAACAGGCCAGGTCACACTTTTTGGGGTCTGTTCTGCGACCTAGGTAGCAAGTACTAGGTAGAAAACTGTGACCTGTCCTAGGAAATGACCTGAAAAGTGAAACCTGTTAGAGAAAGGAGGTTTCAGTGCTGTTTTGGCTGAGATTTGGGATTTTTATGGTAGAGTATCATAGGTGCCCCCAAGCATGTTATGGTTATGCCAAAATGTATTTAGAAAAAGGGGAATCTAAACACATTTTCATGATGTGGTGCGCCATTTGTTTTAATTATGGTTATGCAGTTTGAGAAAGGGAATAGGGGATTACCAATCTCTTTAGTACTGCATATATGAAGCAAATGGACTTAAGTTTCTGGTTTGGCATACATGGTGTCATTGTCCCAAAGAGAGGATTTGGAGATAATGAATTGGTGCTCTCCTAGAAAACCCACAGGTTGGTCAACAACAATGTCTATGGGACTAGGTTGTAAGATGAAGGAATGATGAGGGGTATCATCCCTAGAGTGGTCTGAAGTGATATGGGACTCTAGAGGTTCTTCTAAATGGGGAAGAATAATGGTACTAGAGTTGACATGACCAGGTACACTAGGAGAGTTGTGGAGAATTTCTTCTCCTCGACTCTCAAATATGGGTGCCCCCTTACTCAAATATTGGGTGTCAATGTAATGGCCAAAAGGTGTACATGGTTCGAATGCATGGGTTCAATGTAAGGGGGGATAGATAAATTCAGGGGTGGTGACTACTTCCATAATGTTTTCATCGTAATAGAAGATGGGGTGACTGGTTGAAGAAAGACCACCTGACGCGGCGAAGCTACCTGACTCATCATCATGAGAAGAGAGGTTCACATGTGCATTGTCACGGGGGATGACAGAAGAATAAGCGGATAAGGGATCCACTGATGTTGAGCCCAGGGTGATTTCTGGAGGGAGGTCGAGCGAAATAAAAGTGGAAGTCTCAGAGGGAGCTTCCACTGAGGGTCTCATGGATGATGATAGGTAGAGGATGGTGGTCGCAAGCTCCGTCATCTCGACAACAGGAGGGGGAATGTCAATGGGAGCAGGTAATTCCTCAAGCTGGCTTGCAACATACTGCACAAGGATAGGAGAGGCGGATTGGTTATGTTCAACCTCGTACTCTTGAACTACCTCTAAAGAGGCACGATAATGCGTAAGGCGGGGACAATGGCGGGAATAATGGCCATGGAGATCACACAAAGCACAAGGTTGGTTGGTGTGAATAGTCTTAGGGTTCTTGGCTGCAGTCAAGGAAGAAATAGAGGCTTAAAGGACCGTAGACTCAGGGAATGCAACATTAACCATGGGCTTGATACGAGGAAACTCAAGATAGGTATGGGTGGCAAGACCGACGACATCACACAAAGCACAAGGATTTGGAGGTGGAGGAGGAGCAGGGTCAGTTGGGGAAACCTTGTCTTTGGATGCCCTCTTACGAGCTTTGCCATTTTACCCGAAGCTGTCGCAACAAGAGAAGGCTCTTGTTGAGGTGGCTGAGGCATTGTAGCAGCGATAGAATTCATGGGGACCGGTTGAAATGGGGTCAAAGCAAGATAAGGTTTGCGCTGACCAGGTGGGGTAGCGGCTGGGGGATCAAGGTACCAAACGGGAATCCACAGGATCAGGTTAGGAAGAGATAGGGTAGCCATGACAGGTATCGAGTACACTCTAGGAGTGGGAGCTAGGAAAAATATCTAATCAGAGGGGTAATGGCCAGGCGGGAGGGCTCTAAGATGGTTAAGGCATGGAGGAACCGCTCCAGGAGGATAAAGGGGCTCGTGGATACCAGCTATAGGTGAAGGGCCAGGAGGAGGGGGTCCAGAAGGTTGAATCAAAGGGCTAGGAGTAGACTGTGGAGGGCGAGGCTGCTGACTAGCCGAAGCGGGTTGCTTGAGGGAAGCCTGAGACGATTTCATCATGCAAACATTTGATGATCTGGGATCATATACAGGAGGAGGAAGAATAGGGAATGTACAAAGCAAAGAGGAGTCTTTGTAGACTTTGGGTGAGACGCTGGTCAAAGGATCGACGGTTTTCTTATTGGCCACCGAAGAGATGAAGGAGGTCTGAGAATTTGATTAGTAATATGTCAACTGGTCAATGGTGACTATCTTTCCATTATGGGGAAAGGAAATCTTGCGGTGAACCACAGATGGGATAGTATACATCGCATAGGTGTAGCTACGACCTAATATAATGTTTTAATCTAAGGGGGCATCAATGACTTCTACGTCAACGCAAACAGTCTTGCCCGCAAGAGTAATAGGACAATTGCGGAACATACCAATGGTTTTGGAGGAGTGGCCATCCCATGCTCGGAGAGTGATAGTGGAAGGGTCCAAATCATGTGATCTGAGTTGCTTCCAAACCGAAGTGGACATCACACAGGTGGATTCCCCCTCATCAATGATACAATGGGAAACATTGGCGTTCTGAATCTTGACTGGGATTTGGAAGGCGACAGAAGCTGGAAGAAAAGGATGTTATGATTGGTCAACATCGAAGATGATCAAGTGATCATCTGAAGGATCTACAATGCCCATGGCAGATATTAGAGCTTTTCATTGTGAAGGTCACGACTGGAGGAGATCCAGCGTTGAGATGGTAGCAGGAGATTGCGCCAAATCATCTACTATACTATACAAATGGGCAGCTTTGACAGAAGTAGCATTTCGTCGTAGTGGTCCCTTAGGGATCTTGGCATGAACCACTGCCTTAGGCTGAGGGATCTGCAAAGGACTATTAGTTTTTGAAAGAGGCTTTGTAGAAACTAAAGAAGGGGGCTTAGGGAATCACGTAGCGGGGGGCTTGTTGTACTGACGGGACCAAGTCTAAAGGTTGAGGTCTATAGTCATAGGTTGGTCAGAGTTCATCATGATAATCTAGTAATCAAAGGTACCAGATGGAGGAGGCTGAGTGGCCACCTGAACTTCAAGTGGTTGGGTAGCCACAAATCCTTGCTAAGGGAAAGTTTTAGTAAACACAGTCGGCTGACTAGGCGCAACATTAGGAGGGACGGAAGGGGAGGCTTGCTGTCCTTGCGATGCTGCTTAAGACTCCCACATCTGTTGCATCTGTGGTAAAAGAGGACAATCATGCATGTAATGACCATAAACACCACAACAAAAACAAGGCTTATTCGTGCAAAAAGGCATGTCCTGCTTGGGCTGAGTGCCCTGTTGCTGGTTAGCAATGTTAGGTTCATTATTTTGAGGATTAGGTTTAGGATTACTAGAGGCATATTGATTTTGAGTGCCTTTCTTCTTCTTTTTGGAAGGAGGAGGATTAGTTGTGCAGTGTTGTGCATACACCTACCCCTGGGGGGGCGCTGGTTGTTGTTGCGGGGGTTGAGAAGGCAAGGGAGGCGGAGTTGCTAATTCTTGAGGAGCTAGAGCACCAAGCTGTGGATACAGATAATAAGGAGGTTGGGTAACATTGTGGTAAACAGGAGGTTGGGAAAAAGGAGGAGGCATGACGTATCCTGGATACATCCTACCGGGAGGGGGGAAAGTGTTGGAGCTGCTGGCCCCACCCTGAGGGAAACCATAGCCCATGGGAGGCTAAGCGTATGGATGAGAAAGTGCTCCAAAGATACCGTCGATGGGATGATATGCCCCAGCTGCGTTGGCACCACCAGGTCTAGGAAGATCAGGCAGAACAGTATAAATATAACCAGACTGAGCATAGATCAAGTCATATTTTAACGCAATCTGGAGAGTGGCTTCTTTGGTTTGAGGGAAATACGATGCGACATCTTTGCCTATAGCAAGAAAAAGATATCTAAGGAACCAGTCCATGTAGACACGGTCTTCAAAGGTAGGGGCTCGACATAGGCTCTTTCTTCTCTGCCATTCCTGGACATGATCAGATAGGCGGGTCGTAGACGATTGATGAAAAGAAGTCAAAAGTTCGGTACCAATGTCATAATGAAGGGGAAGCTGGAAATAAGACAGAAAATCCTGGGCAAGAGTCGCAAAGGTGGTATGAGAGGATGAGGCATGATCAACATACCACTTAGAAGCCTCACCAGTAAGCATACGTTGGAACAACCAAAGATGAACAAAGTCATCGGTAATGGAGTTAGACGAGCACCACATGTGGAAAAATCAAACATGATTTGTAGGATCTTCTCTAGCAAGACCTTAAAATTTGGGGATGTCGGAAGGGAGCTTGGTCGACATAGAAGGCTAACTAGCATCATGGTGTATAGGGTCATTGATCAAATGGTTAAAATCAGGAAGACTGAGGCTTGCCATTTAGGGGAGCAAGGGAGCAGCTGGGGTAGTTCCTGTTGTGGTCCCACTAGTAGTATTCCCAGCATTAGGGTTGGGGCTACCACTAGTGTTAGGTCCTAAACCAGACATGGTGAAGGTGATAGGGGGAGAACAGGGGGTAGAACCAGAAGGGGAACCCAATGAACCAGAAGAAGAGTCGGAGGGCGGACTCGGTGGAGGACTAACTCGAATCCTACACGGAGGAGTAAGTATTCCTACCGAAAACTGAGGATGAAGGCCAAGAAGTCTTCAGGATAAATGCCTTGGAGGCGCAATGATGAAGGCACAAACACAACACAAAGGGAAGAGAGATCAACAAGGGAAAGGAGATGCAGGATCAATGGATTGTAATGTCGAAACAAGGGTAGAGAGGTGCAGGATCAATTGATTACAATGTTAAATTCTTTGCTTGGCGGTGTTAACCAAGATCTTCTTCACTTAGGGTGTGTGTGTTAAGTGTGTAAATTTTAATTTTTAAACCCAGATGTTTGTAGAGAAAAATAAAAAGTGTGTTGTATACCTGTAAATAAACTTGCATATAACAATATATGAAACTGAAATAACAGAAAATAAACAACTAATTATGAATTAATCTAAACCCAAGGAGGCGAGCCTCTCAACAACTAGTATGTAGGTGGGAAAAAATCTATTCAAAACACACTGAAATAGCCAATAGATCTAAGGTCGGGAGGGATAGAGATCTAAAGGTCAGATCTGCTAGAAATAGGCGCAGAAAAACAACAAAAAATCAGAGGAAAATTTGTTGTAAATGAGGTGGCGAAAAGTTATAACCTGGAGGGAAGCAGAGGGGACCCTAGAGGGAAACCCAAAAAAAACTGAAAAGCGGTGTTTTGGATGGATAAATTTCCAATCTGAAGTGGATCTGAAGGTAAGGGATCAGATCTGAAAAAAATGTTTGAACACACTGAAATTTCAGACAACCTGCAATAGCTAAAACTCTTCCACAAAAGGTGGAGGGTATTGAAGCCCTAGGGGGATAGGTTCCCAATTTTATGAGTAAAACAGAACAATTATAGGTCCAAAATGGGTGGAGGCAGAGGTAAGACAACCCTGAATAGAGGCCCAGACAAACCCAAAAAAATCTTAGAAAAATTCCTGCAAAAATTCTAGGTCGCAGTTTCTGACCTATTTTCTACAGAGGTTGCAGGTTTTGGCCTGTTTTCTACGCCCTAGAGGTTTAGGTCATAGGTTTTGGCCCAAAAATTGTGACCTTCACTTCCAGAACTCTCGAGATTAGGTTTCAGAAGAATGTGTCATCTCAGTTGCGGCTGATGCCTGTCACCTGCGCAATAGGTCTGAAAACACATGGAAGTTAGAATTTTCAATGTTTTAGGGTTTTATAGGTTAAAAACAACATTAAGAAAAGAAAAAAAAGAAGCTAAAGAGAAATCCTAGGGTTTGAAGCAGTTGGATATGCAGGGATCTGAAAAATGATAGAGGTCATAATCATAAACCCTTGTGGAGTCGCCAGTTGTTAGTATGAATCTTAATCGCAAGCGTACGAAAAAGGCTCACTTTAGTCGTGCATAACAAACAACCTAACAGCAAAGATGGCTACCAATATCTTTAGATCTGCAATTAGTTGACCAAGATAAATGCTGCAAAAACATAGATCTATGCATTAAAAGACATTAAGCAGTATATAAAAGCAAGAGTTTCTCCATGCATCCAATAGACAAGACAAGATTGTTTTAAAGAATTTTTGTATTATTTTGAAACCTGGGAAGGGAACATAGAAATATGTTACCAACCCCCCTCAATGGGATGGGTTCTTGTAAGTCCTCAACACTTCATATCTAAAATTCCTCTCTCTTGATGGTGAAGAAAACCCAAACAAAAAATGGAACTAAAGGAGAGTTCACAAGAAAAATGGTAGCAAAATATGACAATGATGGTGGATCAAATTCAGACCAAAAGTATAGATCCAGAGTGATCTTAAGGCAACAAAAGGTAGTGAATGAATGGAAAAACCCTTCTATTTATAACAAAATATTGAATTATTCTAGATATTGGTGCACAATTAAAATATTATTAACCAAATCAAGATCCAACTTTTATGGAATATTTTATTATATTTGTTGGAGGGAAAAAGAATTTGACTTTGGTCAAATCCCTTTATTTGTAAATAATAAATAAATAAATGATTTATTTATTATTTTAAGGATGTGGTTGAGTAATAATCAAAAAAATAATGATTTGTTCAATTATTTATAAATGATTTAGTCAAATTTAACAAGGAATATTATTTAAATAAGGTTTAAATAATTATTCCTAGAAATAATGAGATAAATAATGATTTATCTAATTAATTTTCCTGCTTTAGGTTAAATATGAACAAGAATATTAATTAAACTATTGTTTAACTAATTATTCCTTGAGGAAAATCAAACAAATGTGGATTTATTTAATGTTTCCTCATGGGGTTTCCTGTTTAGACCGTAAACAACTTAATAAATGCGGTTTACTAAGATATTTTTCATAGTGAAAGCAATTTTACTTAGGGTAAAATTGGTCTTAAATGGTGTACTTAGGTCCATCTAATAGTAACAGGTTAGATGACCAAAAAATGGTGTAACAAGAATCTTGCCTTTGAGAAAAATCTAGATGAACATTTTGATCTTTGGAAGAGCTTCAAATTTCCAAGTAAGCTTCCATATGGGCCATAGTGGAGAAGGGATTTGATCTTTGAGAAGGGACCCATAAGCTCCTTTGAGTGTGAATGTGGATCCAGAGGAGTCCCATAGAAAACTATCGTGGCTACCTTTTATCAATGGAGTTGTACCATGGAGCAATGTCTTTAGATTTTCCAGATCTTCCTCAAGGTGAGGGGGAATGGCAGGGAATACCCAATCGCACCAAGCATTGGAGTGATCATCCCATTTGGAGATCTTATCCATGAAGTTTATACCTTGACTCCGAAGATAGTTTTGAATACAATGGATGCTCGACCTGTCAGTGAGAGGATACTGTACCAGAATTTTGTCTTCCCAGATGTTTACATTGTTGCCTCCTTGTGGGACTTTAGAAATGTGTCTACTGATAAAAGGTATGAATTTTTGGGAGAGCCTGATCAAGAAGATTTTTCCTATCAGTGATAATATATTTAGTTTCTAGGACTTGCTTCCACCAAGAGTGATGTCTAGTTATAAGGCGCCACACTATTTTACCCCCAAATGCATTGTTCAAGAGCTTTGGAATGCACATTCCAAGTCCCCCATTTTCGTAATTTTGAGTGACCTACCTCCATTTTACTAGGTTATATTTTTTTTTCTCATTCTTTCCCCCTTGCCATAAAAATTTTCTAAATAACGCTTCGATCCTTTGTTGGATGTTGGAGGGAGCATGAAGCAAGGAAAAGTGATACAAGGGGAAGGAAGTGAGGATATATTTTAGGAGGATTATACGCCCAACTAGATTAAGCTAGGAGGATCCCCACTGCTACACTCTCTTTTTCATTTTGCCTATTGTGATGTTCTAGACCTCAGCCTTCATTTTTCCAACACTGACAGGCATCCCAAGGTATTTAAAATGGGTCCAATTCAACTTGTAAGGGACTCTAAAAATTTGTGCAATACTATGAATGGTGTTTTTTGAAGAATTCCACCCATAGATGCAACTTTTGTGGTTGCTAATATGCCCTCCTGAGTAAAGAATAAATTTGTAAAGGATAGTTTTGAATCTCTGGGAAATCATGCTGGTGGCTGCACCCATCAAGAGGGTGCCATTATAAAATTGAGGGTGATTCATGTTCTTAGCTCCATTGCTGAACTTGATACCAGTGATGAGGCTCACTTTGCGCTTCTGATTTAAGGCTTTGCTAAAGGAATCTGCCATGAGGATGAAAAGAAAAGGAGAAAGAGGGTAGCCTTGTTTGAGGCCACCAGAATATTGGAATAATTTCCCAAGCCTGCCATTGACTAGGGGAGTGATCCAGGGGTTGGAGATGCAAGCATTGACAAGGGATATAAATTCATATTCAAATTTCATTTTTTTAAGGATAGAGAACATAAATGAATATCTCACTCTATCAAAAGCGTTAGCAAGATCAAGTTTCAATATTAATCCTTTCTCAGATCTCATCATACTCGAATGGATGGCTTCTTGAACCAAGAATATAGAATCAGAAATTTGTCTTTGGAAAATGAAGCCCCCTTGATTTTCATAAATGAGTTTAGGGAAATGGGGTTTAAGGCGGGTAGCAAGGATTTTGTTTATGATTTTGTACAAATAATTGTAAAGGGAGATAGGTCTAAATATGCAGAAATAAGAGGGATGATTCTCGTTGGGTATAAGAGCAAAGAATGTAGAGTTTTTGTAGCCACCGATCTTATTCTTTATTTGTACCCACAAAATCATTTTGATAAGATCCTTTTTTATGATTTCCCAAAAAGTCCGATAAAAGCTGATGGAAAATCCATCCAGGCCTAGAGACTTATCTAGGTGTAATGTCCAAATAGCATTGAGAATTTCAGCCTCCTCTATATCTTTGATGAGGGAACTATTAATCTCATCTATGATCAGTTTGGGCAAGTAATTTAAGAGATTTGTGTAGTCCTCCAACAAAATTTTTTTAGTAAGCATATTTTTAAAGTGGTTGTTAGCAGCAACCTTGATACCTTCCTGATCTATGTGTACCTTTACTTCATCGTCAATTATGGCTGAGATATTGTTTCTTGATTTTCTAGCCGTGGCTTGTTTATGGAAGAAAGAGGTGTTTTTATCAATTACTTGCAGCCAAAGTTTTCTTGATTTAAGCCTCCATTTTTCTTCTTCTTTCCTATTTGATTTATACAAGTCCCAGTAAAGATGTTTCTCCTTCTCATGCTTTTATTTATTCACTCCATGAGTGTCTATGCCAATATGAACTGCTTCTAGGTTATTTTTTATTTAATTTATGACTTTATTTGGTTCCTTATAGTGAAGTTTTTCCTAGTCTTTAAGTGCCATACGCACTCTCATGAGCTTTGATTCCCAAATATGCATTAGGGAGCCCTCCACATGTTGCTACCAAGAATAAATTACGATCTTTCTGGCTTCAGGGAAGTCACACCAAAGCGGATTGAATCTGAAAGGGAGGGACCCAAGGGAGGTTTGATCTCCTAAGGAGAGGGTGATGAGGTAATGGTCAAAGGTAGAGTATGGGAAGATAATAGAGGAGGCAACAGAGTAATGGGAGATTAGAGGGACAACCACTATAAAACGGTTAAGTACTTCCATAATGTTTCCAGCACGAATTGTTCGATTTCTCCAAGTAAATTTTCGGTTTTTTTGGATGATATCAACCAGATCATGGTTTTGAATGATAGTTTCTAGTTGATCTCTATAAGGGTCATAATTAAAGCTACCTCCTCTTTTTTAATTGGCATGCAAGATCAAGTTGAGGTCCCCTCCCATGATAATGTTTTTATTTTTCTCATTGTTTATGTCTGTTTTTATGGTGTTCCAACAGATTTCTTTGTCCTTGTAATGATTTGGTCCATATATATTGTACACAGTTACAACAATGTTATTTTGGGTGTTCTGTAGATTTACATTGATCCAGTCCTAGGTCTTGACAACTATTATAGGCTTCCAAGCATTCTGATTCCATATGGTATCTATTCCTCCAGAGGCACCCCTAGATTCTACCACAATGCCCTTGTAGTTATTCATTTTATTTATGGTGTTCTCCATATCTCTTTCTCCTTGCTTGGTTTCTTGAAGTAGAATTATGTCAGGCTTTTCATGATTTAGAAGGTCTCTTAGAGCTGAGTTTTTAGAGGAGTGCCCTAGTCCCCTACAATTCCAAGAGATGGCTTTCATCATTTCAAGAATGCAGGTTGAGGACCTGTCTTCCCTCATAGTTCATGTTGGCTTGTTTCTTTGTTAATATGCCCTTAGATGAAAGTTTCTATTGGATGTTGGATTCCAAGGGTGATGTCCTTCTAGGCTGCTTCATCACGATGATTCTTGGATGATTTTCTTCTGGGGCCAATTTTTTTAAGGGTTTCGAGAGTTACCCCATGCTCTTTGGCAACATTCCTAGTTACAATTCGGGCTGAAGAGGGTTCAACAAAGGAGGAGGGGGGGCAAGACTTGGATGGGGAGGTTTGGGGAGAGGTGCCATGAAGAGGAGAGGGAATGGAGGGTTATAGAAGGTCCTATTTTGAAGGAGAAAGGGAGGAAAAGGGGTTGAGGGAGGTTAGGGAGGGTGTAATATTCCAAAATTTTCCTACAATAAATTGGAATATTAACTTTTGCTATTTTCACTTAGGAGTTGAATAATTGGGTGAGAAGGCCCATTCATATTAAAAACATGGATAAAATTCCTCTAGTATGAAAGGGGATCAGCAATGGAACTAGATTTCACACCCTCATGTGTGAAAGGAGACATTTGCAAAGAGGCTGGGTCAAGTTTGACCAAGTCAAACAACGCAGAGGTATGAGGTGGAGAGCATCTTGTGCGATAGGGCAGAGAAATAGGAGGGAATATTCCTTAAAGGAAGAAACCCTAAAGAGTGGGACCCATGGAGAGGGAGCTCTCATGTGTTTAAAAGGAGGGCAAGGTAGCCATTGTTTCTCATGTACAGGATTATTGATTTCTTGTCTATTTAGACTATTTGTAGTCCCAGTTGTTTAGCTGAGTTGTTGTGCTGCTTAGCACAAGGATTTCTTGTTTAGGAATCCTTCTCCTTTCTTGAGAAGCCTCTTGAAGGAGTTCTACTAATTTGCCTCACATCTAGGCTTGAGTCCAAGCATCCTCCTCCAGTACAACATTATTTCTGCATCAGAGTAATGTTTTGTTGCAGGGTGTTGCAGTGAGGGATCACAACACCTCTTCCATCACTTATTTTTCAGAGGAGGACTCTCTCTTTCCTTTGGGAGATAAGTTTGGAAGCCATTGGAGCTTATTGCAGATCTTGGCATTGGGCCAACTCATTCCATTGCCCCTACAACGCAATTTTCTTCAGTAACTGTGTTATTTTCAATGAGAATTTGTTGTGGGGTTTTGCATTGTTGATTGGAGGGTGAGATTTCCAGTGATAGGATCAGCCTTCACTTGGAGAATCCCTTGGAGGAGGTATACTTTAGCTTATTCATCATATTCAGCCTTCTCTATTTCATTTCCAATTTTTTAGTTGCAGCTGCTACCCAGCAACTCCGACATTTTTTCCATTTTGTATATTTCAGCCAATCCTTCGAAGGATTGTTGTATTATAATTTCCAGGGGTTTAGAGCTTGCTCCCCATTATTTATTGAGCATATATTCTCATATCTTTCTATTATTATGTGATATGGAGCAGTGCCTCTTATAAACTGCGTCCTCTTAGCTTGCAGGAATTCATTGTGTAGCAGTGTTTCTCCATGTTGATGTGCATGTCCCATTGAGGCTGCATTGCTTTGCTTGAGTGACGCTTTCCTCAAGGATTTCTATACCATTGCTGCAATAACATACATTTTTTGGCTATCTACATCTTTATGTGCCCAAGCTTAATAAAATAACGTTGTTTTTCCACCTCTTGTTCAAGAATTGTTGCAGTCCCTCATCGGGCACTTTCTGAACACAACTAGGTGTGGGAGATCTGTTTAACCCACCTAGAGGGATTTCTTTGAAGCATTCTCTTGGATTTAGGACTTAGACACATTTTTCTAAGGGATCCAGGTCCTAGTTTCAAATCCTGTAGCAGCCATTCCTGGAAAATTCGTTTTCCAGTCATGCTTTTCTAGCAGATCCCATTTTGGGATATTTCAGAGGGATTAGAAGAAGGGATAAGGGGGGGACAGGGGTTTTCTAGGGAAGGGTAGATTGAAAGGGTTGGGTATATTGGGAGGGATGAGCAGATGGAACACTAGTGTTCTTAAGATTTGAAGCAGTATTCTTCCTTTTTATGGTTTCCCATTGAGATTTTGGATCAGAGTTTTCAACCTCAATAACTTTAGTGCATCTATTAGCAAAATGACCGTATTCATGGCATACCTTGCATTTAAATGGAATTTTTTCATAGTCTAGTTTTTGTATGTGAGTCTAGTTATCAACCTTTAGTTTGATCTCTTCAGGAAGATCTTTCCCCGTATCCACTTCAACGTAGATCCTGGCATAGGCTTGCATGTTGTCCTTCAGCTCTCTTATGTCAATGAATTTTCCTACTATGTTCCTTATAGCTCAAACTGAATCATCACCCCAACAATGCAAGGGAAGGTGAGGGAGGCGGACCCAAACTGGGACAGCGTTGGGCACATCAAGTTCAGGATCAAATTTTGGAGTCCATTTGTTGAGGTAGAGCCTTCTGGTGTCCATGAAGTACGACCCATTCCTGAATATCAAATCCATGTCTTCTTTTGTCTCAAAATGAAATGTAAAATAGCCTCTGCCACAAAATCTAATTGAAATTTTCTCGTTGATCTTATCTGACCAGTTGCGTTCGACCCATTTTTGCACCGTTTTAGACGAAGGCCACAGTCCTGTAAATTGTCCGATGAGGCCTTTCTTGGCGAGGGAGAGAGCTGCCATTCTAGGGATCGCAGGGGGGAGAGATACTTCTTGTATGCCCTCCAATTTTTTGATGAAATTGTAAACTGATGGCCTTGCTCTTGGTAGATTTAGTGAGCTGATCAACACCGAAAAATCTTGGGCGTGGTCAGGCGGAGAGGCCACCTTCGGGGAGTTCACCGAGGGGCCATGCAGCCAGGTGCAGGCTGTAGCAGAGGGGGAAGAGCATGCTTTCTCCTAGTTCAAGGTCGTTGCGCTCCTCTAGATCGATGATATCAATTAGTAGGCACATCAATGCATTATTAATTGGTTTGACATTGAAATAATTACGTTATACCAAAAAATTATTATTACCATCATTGTCATGGGATTGTGGCTAGAAGATGGCATGTTACAATTGGTAGAGTGAAGCGGCTGTCCATTTTCATCTACCAACCATGCCTTGTAGTATGCTACTCCCGATAAGAGCTTCCGAAATTTTGGAACTGTTTGAATATTTTGTGCATCTGAACTTGATTCTAAATGAGCACGAACCTGTAAATTTGTATACATTAATTTTATTCAGCTGATTGACATGGATAAAATAAATAAATTCAATTAGATAATGAAAATATAAATAAAATCTGAAGTAATTACATCTGGATATGGATAGGGAGAACTCTGCAATGGAATTTGAGAAATATTATGGAACGAGCTGGATTTTGAAGAATTTTCCATTTGATATAATTATGAAATTTTATCCCTGCATTTGAGAAAAATCAACAATAAATTTTGGTGTACATACCTAAAAGTAATTTTGATGCCTTGAAAAGGACTTATTGTTATCGGTGCTAATGTATTGTTAACTGCATTGGTGTTTTTTTATTAATGGATGCACCAGTGTGTTTTTATTAACGAACACACTGTTGTTTTTAGTTAAAAAACGCACAGAATATTGGGAAAACAGAAAAATGCAATTTTTTTTTGAAGTGAAAAAAAAAAATTTAATTGAAAAATGGGCGGAAAATGATTTTCGGAAATATAAGTTCATAAAAAATTTCTTTAAATAGTAAAATATATTCATTATTTCAGTATTTTTGCAAAAATTTTCAGGGCGGAATTTGCATGAGAGACATACCTGGAGCAAGAAATCACGAGAGCATTATGGAGCAACAAAATACTTTCAAACAACAACACTATTCAAAGAATCAGAATTTGAAACATCTGGGGATTCACTAAAAAACCCTATAATATACTAAAATTGTTAAATTTAACAGTAATAATAGTTTTTTTTACAGTTTTTGTTAGATTTAATACATGCATAGTAAACATTTTAAATGTTACCATGAATTTTAGAAATAAAATCATTTACAATCTCTATTCCTATTTACATTTAATTAAAATTAAAAAAACAAAAACAAAAAATCAAAAAAATCCATTCTTACGTTAAACTCTTTCTTCTTCTTGTTTATGTGACTTTGCAATTAGGGATTTTCATTTTAGATTTATAGGGTTTATATTACTATATATATATAGGCGTATGACATCTAACCCGTGGGACCACTTGCAAAGTCGGATCCCAATCCATGTCATCCCTTGCACAATTTTTGAAAAACAATTTTTTTTAATCAGCTTTAGCTGTTTAAAATATCGCACCGGTGTGTGATTGTAGTATAGTGCAACGGGTGTGTACTGAAAAAAAACATTGTTTGATAAAAACAATTTTTTATTCATTTATGTTTATGTTAATTGGTGCTCTGGTATTAATATAACGCACCAGATCTCCTTGCTGTCAAAGAGCACTGTACGATGTTTCTGCTGTATTGGTGGTGCGTTTATAAGAGCCTACCTGCACCAGGTTCAGTGTGTAACTTGTGAAAGGCGCACCATTTTCTTGATTTTTATTTTATTTTTTTTACCTAAAAAGTATGTGATTTACTTATAAAATATATTAATGAATGGTACAGGTTTCATATTGATAAATAAATGGCTGACAAGAGTTCAAGTAACAAAAACACTGATAGCACATCTAGAAAAGAAAAAAAGGAAAGTTCTTTGTAAATTCTTTACAAAAATTATAATTTTTAAACTATATGTAAGTTTAATTAATATGCATTGTTTAGTGTGTATCACGCAGAAACACAAAAAGACGAAGCTAGATAAGATTATTTATGATCTAAGACCATAAGAACGTAAAAATATGATGGAAAAATTGCAGAAGGATGAATCAGGTGAATGAAAAAATACTATCAATCCAATATGAGTTTCATTTTTGAATTTTCTTTAATAATATACTTAAAAATATTAGATAACATGTTTCAAACAATCTATTCATTTAGATATGTTTGATTTTCTACAGGGACCAACAACGAAGAAAATGAATGTTTTTCTAAGAAAAGAAAAAAAATAGAACATGCAAATGAAAATGAATTGCTCCTTAGCTCATCTGGAGTGGTGTTGGAGGTTAACAAAAGGGCGAAAATTTTTACAAAACTTTGAGGGATCTAGTGGAACAATTGTATAGATGTTCTTTCCACTTACAATAAAAAAATCAATCCAATGATTCCAAGAACCAAATTTTATTTAAACTACAGGATGAGTTTCCAGAGTATTGGTCAATGAGACATGTCAGACTTTTAATAGCAAAAACGTACAACAACGAAAAAGAAGGATTGAAAAAGTAATATTTCTTTAAATGTTTTTCTAGAATTATATGTATATACTACTACAAAAAATCATTTATAAATATCACTTTTGTTATATTTACTTTTCATATATCAATATAAAAATTAAATAGACGTTTCTTGTCACGTTACATTTTCAGGAAGATTATGAAAATCTCAAAGGATGAACAAGATCATATCAGAAATATGCCAATAGGAATGTCCAAAAAGGTGTACAAGGAGATGGTAAAAAAAATGGACATAATTGTATCGCATGAGTAGCCATCTCAAAAACAACATGCTTCAAATGTAATATGTAATCATTGAATTTTTCGATTAGGTACAATAAATAAACAATTTAGCATTAAATATTAATTTTCAAGTATTTTATTGCAGAAAAGAAAATAAAATGGAACCCATTCAGCACAGAAAACGGGACGACAAGGAAGAAAAGCGTTGATATATATGTTTGTGAGTAATTGTTACTTCCTTATAACAACTTAACTAGATTTCATTTTTGTATATTTTAAGTTGTTTTACAACAATCATCATTGAATGTCTTCAAACAGGTGCTAACATACAAACAAGAACCATCAAAAGAATTGATTTACATTGGGTTAAATATGGGTTGTCAGTATATGTTGGCATATCAGAAATTAATTGTGGAATTTGTAAGCATTTATCTTGTTCTACTTAGCTCTGTCTATACTTAATATAACAAGAAAATCTTTTATATTAAATCTATGATTTGTTATGGGGTATAAAACTTGCAGGAAAAAAAGTATGGAATTGCGCCAACAAATGAATTGTTGAGACATGGCATGAAATTTGGCTATGAAATAATGTGTATAGTTCACGAGTCAATTCTTTCTACTGTACATTTCTTTTCAATTTACATTGATGTATATTATTTAATATTGCAATTTTTATTATTCTCACCAATGTATATACACTCGTTACACTTTATTTTTATGTTTGTATGTGGAACTTGAAGAAGAAGAAAACAATCAACACAATGAACAAAACATTCCTCCAAATAACCCAAGTCATGGAAGTAGCTCGAGCAGTGATAACAGTTCCAACGAAGAATGATGATCAATATGTTTGGATATCAAAGCAAGGTGTTGTCTTTTTTGAAATATTTGTATATGAAATTAGACATTTTGTTTAACGTAATGGAAATAGTGTCCCAATTGAAAGACAAAGGGTTACCTATAACTACCCCATTTTGTATGGCAAAGAGTGTCTTACTTATATATATATATATATATATATATATATATATATATATATATATATATACGTTTTAATTTATTCTATTGTGTTTTCCATTGTCATTGTGAAATGTTACACCACTGATTAAATATATGGATGATTAAATATTATAATGAAGAGATGGAAAATCTGATGATCCAAACATCACATTCAAATGCACTAATAAAAATTTAATTGATATGAATATTTTTATAAGATATGTGTCGACTTTTTATGAATAATGAATATTAAAAAATCACAATAATTGCACTGTCATGGGTTGATGTTTCTAAAAACTAGAAAATGAACACTAGTGTGTGTTAGTTACTGCACACCAATGTGTTTGTATGATACTACGCACCTTGCATTTCTATGACCTATGGGTACTGCACCACATACCAATACCAATTAGAACGTCTGGTGCACTTTATCGACAACTACCACCCGGGCGGGTGGATAAGCGTTGCATGCACCGGTATGGTTTGTCTTTAATGCATCGATGTGTTTTTATAACTTAACATCCCGGTGTGTTTTAACACCTAAACAGACCAATGTGTTTTTACACCTTAACGGTGCTGGTGCATGCACCTTCTATCGGCCCTGTGTGTATTTTTGGGTGACATGCACTCGGACGTTGCTAAATGCCCCGGGATTCAGAAATTTTTTTCCCATCCTAGTGCTTGGTATATTTACAATACTAATGCGTACAAGGTAAAACACACAGGTACGTTCACACATGAGGCGCACACCGATGAGAAAAAACATTTGTAAAAACCTCCGATCACCCTTTTTTTTTAGTTGTGTTGAAGTTCCTTTAGAAGCTTCGTCAAAACCTCCGTTACCAAAAACAGATGTTGTAGCAAATGTTTTTTTGAAAATTTTGGTCAATTTTATAACATGAAAACACTCCTTTATAACCTCCGCTAGAGGGTATTTTCCTTGTAGTGTTGTTTCCTTTTCTTTATTTCTTGATTGTTGATTCTTTGAGTAGAAATTTGGAGTACTACAAAAGAAACCACACCTTGACTAAATTTTCAATAAGCCAAGGGGTTAAAAGTATAAATCACTCGCTATTTTCAGAAGACACCCTTCTCATGAGAGGAGCATCTTGTGTAGTTTCAAGAATATTCAAAACATTCCTTGATAATTTTATGGAAGTCTATGGAAGAATAGTGAACATTGAAAAAAGTTGCATCTCTGGCTAGAACACACCTAATCGGATACTCCAAAGAATGTCTAAAATCTTATAAATTCCCTTCCAAGCCAACTGGAATCATATCCAATATCTTGAGCTTCCAATTACTAAGAAAAAATTGAAAATTGATATCTGGAATAAATACACTAAGAAGATGAAAAAGAAGATCCAATCTTGGGGAATGATTTGATTAAATCAAGTGTCCAGAGTCATCCTTATAAAATCCATTGTCACTTCCCTCCCCTCTATCAGTTTGCCATGATCTTTTCCCCTGAAAGTATACATAAGAAAATAGAAATTATAATTAGAGGATTTATATGGAAAGGTGTTATGAAGGTAAATCCTATCTGCGGATAGAGACAATCCCTCTAGCCCTAGGGTGGGTCTAGTAACAAAAGGACACGCTAAAGTGTTGCTTCGTAGTTAATGAATGAACAAAAGACATGGTAGATTGAACTAACTTGAATCCAAAATTGTCATCATTGCAGAAAGAGTAGTGGCCTCTCGCTCCTGCCTTGGCAAGTCACAATCCATTCGCTGTCATGTTCAGATACCTGCACATGGGACAAAGAACAAGAGCAACATATGACATAATAGTTTCACTCATAACTATTAGCCAATCAAAGAGGGCTAAACATATCACATCAAATAAACATCATAACACAATAGTGGAACCAAACAATAGTCATGTATATAAATGAATAGAAGGAAGAGTACAACCGATGCTTTGACGTCGCAGTCTCCTCCAGCAGGGTTCAGGTGAAGCGTGTCTCAAATTTTTGTCAGGGAATTGGGATGGGATGAAGGCATGGAATCAAACTCTCTTAGAATTCATCGACTCAAGCTTCCTCAACATAATTACTTCTTATTCTTTCTTCTCTAGTAACTTAGCTATAGTATGTATAATTCTCCCAATTCAGCTAGCTAGTACTAAGAGAGATAGCTTCTTTTATAGAGGAAAAGGAGGAGGTTGGGATCCCTACAAAAGTGGGAGGGAGTCTTATCCTTTTGGAGAGTTCCAAGGGAGGTGGAAACTACTAACTAAAGGAAGGAGTCTGTGGTTTTTTCAGTTCAACCACTCCCGATGACTCATCCTCGAGGTGGTTGGAATGGAACCTCCGCCTCTATTTTTTTTTTAAAAATTCCATAAACAGCTTGGCACGAGTGTCTAACTAGCACAAAGAACTAACTGGTGCAAGATTAGTGTTAAATTTCCTAGTCAGTGTGAGGGTGTAACCGGCTACTTGCGCTAAGAAAAAAATAGGGATTTTTACATTTTTTCTCAAGGAAATGTCAACAAGAAGAATGTTACTTTCATCAAAATGGATGCAAAGATGGTATTTGCAAAGCATGACACTGCTTATTGGTCATAGAAACAACCCTCCAATGTGCTAGTTGGGGATTGCAGGGACAGTGAAAAAATGTTGTGTAACAAATGCCCCCTAAAGCCTGAAGTCCGAGGGAGAGGGAGGGATGAAATGATTTATGAGAACACGTTCGAACCAAACACCACTTTCAGGAGACCTACAATTACAAATACAACTTGTTAAACACCATGTTGAAGCACACACATGGTGTATGAGAAGAAGAATGCACACACACAAGACTCAACACACAATGAAAGATAAGCGTGAGGCTTTCTTGTTTTTCCATTATACATGATGTACATTTATAATACAATGGTGTGACTCTTGGTTTCATATTCCAAGGTCACTTGGACTCCATTGTGACTTTTCGCATTCCACACCTACCCATGTAGGATTAGGTGTTCCAACATCCCCCTTAATCCGAAGGGGTATGTGTGAGTCCAAGAAAAGAGTTGTAATACAAATCTGCAAAGTATACATGGCAGCACTTGGGCTGAATCAACTCTTTGAAATGTTGGAAAAAAGAGGTGGTTTAAGGATGACCACCAACACTGGAACGCAAAACTTGTTGCAGTTCCCGGAACTCTTCCAAAACTAGCAAGAAGCTGAAAGCTTCTGCTAGAGGAATTGTCCCTCATAAAAAAGGGAGACCTTCAACCTAAAATAAGGGAGGTCTACTACCTGTGATGGTTTTAGGATTACCAACAACTCTGGAATGCTTGAAGCATTTCCTGGAACTCAACCAAAGCTGGCAAGAAGCTGAAGGCTTCTGCTAGAGAAAGTGTTCCTCATATATGAAAGGGAGACCTTCGACCTAAAAGAAGGGAGGTCTACTACCTGTGATGGTTTTAGGTTATCCACCAACCAAAGATGATGGTTTAAGGTTGTCCACTAACCGAAGGCATGCTCATGGGCATCCGTGTCTCTGGCTACATCTCTGACTTTGGAATGACGAATTGTGGCTCAGGCTCGCTTGAACTGCTGGCTACAACTCTGAACATGGAATGAGAGATTGTGGCTCAGGCTCGCTTGATTTGTTGTCGAAGCTTGTACATGACCACCATTTCCCCCCTGTCAGGGACAAGGTGAGATGATGGCGAAAACTCAACTGCAAGTTTGTTCAATATGCGTGAACAAGTTCTGACATGTGTCATAAACATCTTCTTGGCTGCTGATGCCCATTGCCAAGAAGCGATCCATCCAAGATGAACCTTGGTTCTTGCAGGAGGCTTGTTTCTGAAGCATCTGTCTGAAGAATGGGTGTGCCGACCATAGTGCTTGCATGGATGAAGATCAAAATATTGATCTTTCATATGGAAAAATCGATCACAGTGTTGGCATTTCTTAATCTCTTGTGGAAGTGGAACAGGATCTGGAACAACTGCATGTGAACTGTCATATAAGAATTCGACACTCTAAAATATGATGGGCTTGGTGTAGTCTGGAATATGAAAGGTCACATCCTTGTCATATCCAAGACCAGTTTTGTGCTTGTTGTGGACAAGCTCTTCGCAAGGTCTGATGATGGGCTTAGGAAGTGCAGGTTGAACTGCTGCATCTGCATGTACATCTAATCTAGTGCAATGAACTGAATGTGGATCAACTGCAACTTTATCTTCTTTCTTCTGATGAGAGTCCTTCTCAATCTTCTGAACAGAAATAGGTTCAGAATGGTGACTCTTTCATTGAAGTTCATCTTGCTGAAGCTGAGTTTCCAACTACAAAAACTCAATCTTTTCTTGTGCATCTAGCAAACAACTCTGAATGTTACATAGAGCATCCTTGCTAATTTTTATCATATCATGAACATTTGAATGAATGAGGTCATTCAACAACACTAATGCCTCATTGATTTTGGCAATTTTCAACAACTTAGGCTCAAAAATGAAAGGGTGTCGGCTTCAACCGAAAATGCACCCGTTTACAATGTGATGCAACAAGAAATACAAATGACTCAAAAGAATTTCCAACTATGGAAATCTCAAAGTACAAAATCTGCTCCTCAAATGATGGAGGGCAATCAACAATTTTTCAACTCAATTACACTTCAAGTCTTGAATGAAGATGCAAATCAATGTCAGTTCAATACAATATCTCTGCAAAATATTTGTAAATGTGTAGCTGAAAACACTTGTGCAAGAATCTTTTTATGGCAGCTGAATTTTCTTCTTCAAATAGTTGTTTCAATGATGGCAAACTTGTCTTCAAATGTGAAATTCTTCAAAAAATCACCCTTATGCCACAAATCATAAAATGTCAAATCTGCAATTTTCTCTATGTGTACTGTCCATTTACTGATATGTCATTTTCTCTTCATTTCTTTTGTTCAAATTTTCTCCTCTTTGCTCTTTCTCTCTTTCTGCTCTTTCCTCTCTCTCTGTTGTTTTTTTTTTAATTAATTAAAAAATTAATTAAAAATGGATTAATTAAAAATTGAAATTAGAAATGGGAATTAGTTAAAAAAGAGGGGAATGGGATTAATTTGAAAAAAGTGGAGGGAAATTTATAAGGAGGGGGGAAAATTAAATGGGGGGAAAGGGGGCTATTAAATTAAAATGGGAAGATTTTTATTTTTTTATTTTTTAAGGAAAGAGAATTAATTAAGAGGGAATTGAATTAATGGGAGGGGGATCGAATAGTGGGAGGGGAATTACTTTAGGGAGGGGGGGGCGTATATAAAAATAAATTTAAAATTAAAATCAAGGGAGGCCGAGCATTATAAGAGCAATGAGAGCGTTATTGTAAAATGGAGATGCGTAGGGTGAAGCGGTTTGTATGAAACGGTTTGAGTGGGTTGAGCGCTGGAGAGCGTAGGGAAGGGAAGGGACAGGGATTAGAGTGGGGGCCGAGATAGCAGAGTGTTAGTGTGTATGCGTAGCACAGATAGCAGAGTGCGTAGAGTAGAGTGAGAGTGAGGCATTGGTGAGGGTCGGTTTTGAGTTTGAGAAGGAAAATGCCGCAGGAGCGTTGGAGTGTGAGCGAATGCTGTGAGGATGGAGGCCGTAGAGTATAGAAGGTTAGATGCAGTCAAGCAGGAGAGTGGGGAGGCCGCGTGGGAGGAATGGCGGGCTGTTGTGAGATGAAAAAAAAATGCAGGTTGGGGAGGCTGAAAGGGCATGGGTTTGTTCAGGATTTTTTTATTTTTTTATTTTTTATTTTTTATTTATTTTTTATTTTTTTAATTTAAAAACAACAGAGATGAGTAAGAGACTTTAAAACAGAAACAGAATTTTCAGTAATTGCAGAGAAAACTCAGAAATTTTATAGTAGCCCAGCAGCAGAGAATATTTTCCAGTAGTATAAAAGCCCAGAATTGCAGAAATTTTCCAATGGAAAAACTCAGAAATCTTTTCCATTAAAAACCAGAAAATTCTTCTTCAGAAACCCAATTTAAAACACTATTCCAGCAACTCTTTAAGATGCAGAATTTAAAAGACAGAAATTGCAGGAAGAAATCAACCTTCAGATGTGCTTCTTCAACACCACTGCTCTTCTTCAAAACAAATTCTGAATGCTGCCAATTTCTGAATGCTGCTCTTTCTTCAGATGCACAAGGCTACGTATCCAAACCAATTTATGAATGCGGCAAAATGTCTACTGCAGAAACTTTGAGTGCTGCAAAAGTTATCAAAATTTTTGCAGATATGCACAGACCATAAACACAAATGGCTCACTCAATTTGGAGCAGGGCCAGCAATCGCCCGCTCTGATACCATGTTAAACACCATGTTAAAACACACACATGGTGTATGAGAAGAAGAATGCACACACACAAGACTCAACACACAATGAAAGATAAGCGTGAGGCTTTCTTGTTTTTCCATTATACATGATGTACATTTATAATACAATGGTGTGACTCTTGGTTTCATATTCCAAGGTCACTTGGACTCCTTTGTGACTTTTCGCATTCCACACCTACCCATGTAGGATTAGGTGTTCCAACACAACTGATATTTGTGATACATGAATCATGTGGCATGGGCACAACCATCCATAACATAACATATAAAAACTGAGATCCAAGGTATGGACACAACCATCCAGCAGTAAGGATAAATAAATAGACTCAGGTATGGTCAAATCCATCCAATCAAAGAGTCATGCAATAAGTCATAATAATCCACAAAAATCCGCAACCTAGATATTATCAGACAAAACCCAAGGTCTTGCGCTCCATCTCGACCCAAAAAAGTACAATTTCCAGCATGTGAATATATGAGCTGAAGTCGAACATGCAGGAAAATCGTCTGATTATCAGCCAATGATAAAAGCCATTAACAGACGCGAGAGAAACCACTAATGATGTCGATGGCCCTCAAGGTACAAAAGGTACAATCTAAGGAATGTGAACAATGATCTGACGTCGAACATCTGTAGAATCACTCGATCGAAGGCCAATGATGTGAACCTTATGTCGAATGCGAAAAACCTACCATTGAAGCGTCACTAGTATATTTGGTCAAAATTCTGACACTTTTGACCAAATGTCGGAAATTTCCCCAATTTTTATCAATTTTTCAAATCCCACCCACAACTGTCTTTGTACCGACGTTTGGAGACAAGTGTGGGTATTGCGACACTTAGAGATAAGTGTCAATTTTGTGACGTTCGGAGAAAAGTGTCGGTATTGTGACAGTTTGGAGCAAAGTGTCGGTCTTGCAACACTTAGAAATACGTGTTGGTAGTGCGACGTTTGGAGTAAAGAGTCGGTATTGTGACAGTTTGGAGTAAAGAATCCGTATTGCAATGTTACAGAGAGAACTGTCAGTATTGCGACAGTTAGGACAAGTGTCGGTATTACAATAGTTGGGTCAAGTGTCGATATTGTGATGGTTTGGAAACAAGTGTCGATATTGCAACGTTTAGGAGGAAAGTGTTAGTGTTTAGGAACAATATTAGGGTTTAGGGTTTAGGAAAAATGTTTGGGAGTTATATTTTAGGGTTTAGGAACAATGTGTCAGGTCATGTGATCGGTTTTATGGTTTAGGAACAATGTTTCGGGTCATATGAGGGCGCCCAAGGAAACGTGTTCAGGCGGGTCGTGTCGTGTACTGAGGCTACCCAAGGAAACACGTTCGTACGGGTCGGGTCGAGTCTTGTGATGGTGCTCAAGGAAATGAATTCGGGTGGGTCAGGTTGAGTCTGGTCGGGTCGTGTTGTGTGAGGCCGGCCAAGGAAACACATTCATACGGGTTAGGTCGAGTCGTGTCATGATGGCGCCCAAGGAAATGTGTTCGGTTTGGGTCAGGTCGGTTCATGCTATATTTTGAGGGTGCCCAAGGAAACCTGTTCAGGCAAGTCGGGTCGGGTCGGGTGATCAGGTTAGGTCATGCTGTGTGAGGCCGCACAAGCTGGAAATGCGTTCGGGAAGGTCGGGTCAGGTCGAGTCGGGTCGTATAAAAAATGTTGAGTTATGACCACCCATGTTGCTTGTGCATGTTTGTGCAATCCTTTTTCCGTTTTCTCCCTCGTGTGCCCTTTATTCAGGCGGGTCAGGTTGTGTCGTGTGAGGGTGCCACAGGAAACTCGTTCGGGTCAAATCGTGTGAGGGAGGTGATCGTATCAAAAATGCTAAGTTATGACCGCCCGTGTACCTTGTGCACGTTCATGTGACCCATTTGTCGTTTTCTCCCTCGTGCCTTCGACATCGTTCAGGCGGGTCAGGTTCGGTTGGGTCGTGTGATGGCACCCAAGGAAATGCATTTGGGTTGGGTCGAGTTGGTTCGTGTTGTACCGTGAGGGCACCCAAGGAAACATGTTCGAGCAGGTCGGATCAGGTGGGGTCATGTGAGGGTGCCCAAGGAACATGTCCAACTGGGTCAGGTCGTGTTGGGCCGTGTCATGACTAGGGCACCTAGGGAAACATGTTCAGGTGGTCGGTCAAGTCGATTCGTGTGATGTAGGCCAAGGAAACACGTTCGAGTCGGGTCAGGTCAGGTCATGCCATATTGTGAGGGCACCCAAGGAAACACATTCGGGTGGGTCGGGTCGGGTCGGGTCTGGTCAAGTCATGTCATGTGAGCACGCCTAAGGAAACGCGTTTGATCTGGTCAGGTTGGGTTGGGTTGGGTCATGTGAGGGTGGTCGTATAAAAAATTCTAAGTTGTGAGTGCCTATGTTTTTGGTACACATTTGTGCGATCCTTTTTCCATTTTCTGATCCCTCGTGTGCCCTTCTGTAATGTTCCTTTTTTCAGAAACATTATCAATCGAAAAGAAAATCTATTCTAGTGATAGACTGTATGGGAATTTACTAGATTTGTCACCTTTGAATAAAGGATGAGCTCCAGAGGCTACCTGGCCCACTAGCAGACTCTGTCTATAGAGTGTTGTTAAGGGATAATATTCCCAAGAGGGGAAAACAACAAGATTGGGAATCTCTTAAGATAACCCCAACATTGAAACTACAACAATAAAAAATACATCAAATGGAAATAGTAGTGATACATATACACATGAAATGCCGGAGAATCCAATGGCCATCATATTAAGACATAGTAGAAAATAAGTATACAAATTCTTGAGGGAATGATCACTCAAGCAAGGCACTAGAAGCCTCAAGAAACTGTACATGCAAATATGAGAATACACTGCTGCATAAGAAAGCCCTAGGCCATGAATACAAAGTTTTAGAGAGGAACTGTTGCATAAATGATGAAAATACAAAGATATAACAATGTGGGCTCAAATAAAGAAGGGGGAGCAAGATCTCAACCCCTGAAAATACATAACATCAATCCTTTAAAAGGACTAACTGCAATCTATGTAAAAATGAAATAATACAAAAATGTCGGAGTTGCAGTAGCAACTGCAACTCAAGAGCTAGAAATACATGGAGAAGGCTGAAATGGATGCAACAAATGAAGAACCCTCCTCCAATGGAAATCTGAAGTGAAAGGTTGATCCGTTCACCAAGATTTCATCCTCTAAAATGCTAGATAATCCCTCATAGCAAATATTCACCAAGAACGTTGTCTAAGAGAGGGACTGCGCTGCCAATGATTGAATGTGGTTGGCCTGATGCCAAATATGGTGGGATCTACTCATAAACCTCCTTTTCTGATCTCCCAAGGGATGGAACCTCCCTCCTCTAGAAAACTAGCTCCGGATGGTGTGTGGAAACCTCCCCAGCAACACCCAGCAACACTGCACAATGTCTGCTACAGAAACTGCGCTGATGTAGATGGCTGAAGCTATGACCTGAATGTCTGAATATGGGGAATGGAGTGTAATCCTTCAAGAGCTCCTCAAGAAGGAGAGGAAATCCTAAACAGTACTCCCTCATGCCCGAAGGCACTGCAGCTCTACTGAACAGCAAGAGGCAGCAACAAGTCTTCAAGACTCAAATGTAAAATGATCAATGATAATCTCAATGGCTGCCTTGCTCCTCTTTTAAACAAGTGAGCCTCCCTCCATGGACCCTACTTTGAATTAGGGTTTCCCTTCCTCTAGAAGCTTCCCTCCTACGTTGTCCCACTTTGTGCTTTCCAACTCATGCCAACGCAGTTTGACTTGGTCCACCTTGGTCTAGCCTTTATGCAAAAACCTCCTTTCACACATGGAGGTGTGAAATCCAACTCCAAACATGATCCTCTTCCATACTTAGAGGATTTTTTTTCTCTAATCATGCAAAGAATGGGTCTCCTACCCATTTTATTCATCTCTCATATAAAATTCACAAAATTTAATGTTCCACAAAAATTTGGAACATTACACCTTCGTTAGAGCGGGTCAGGTTGTGCCGTGTGAGGGCGCCACAAGAAACGTGTTCGAGTTGGATCTTCTAAGGGATTTTGTATAAAAAATGCTAAGTTGTGACTGCCTGTGTGTCTTGTGTACATTCGTGCAACCTTTTTTTAATTTTCTCCCTCATACCTTTGACGTTCGAGCAGGTCGGTTCATGTGATGGAGCCCAAGGAAACACATTCGAGTCGGGTTAGGTCGGGTCGTGCAGTAATGTGAGGGCACCCAAGGAAACGCGTTTGGGTGGGTTGGGTCAAGTCGGGTCATGGAAAGCTAACCAAGGAATGTGTCTCGTCGGGTCGGGTCATGTCGGGTCGTGTGAGGGCACCCAAGGAAACGCGTTCAGGTTAGTCGGGTCAGGTCGGGTTGGGTCGTGTGAGGGCACTCAGGGAAACGCGTTCGGGCGGATCAGGTCAGGTCTTGTGATGGTGGCCATATAAAAAATGCTAAGTTGTGATGGCTCGTGTTGCTTTTATACATTTTTTCAATCTGTTTTCAGTTTTCTCCCTAGTGCGTTGGCCTTCATTTGGGCGGGTCGGGTCATGTCGTGTGAGGGCGCCACAGCAAACGCGTTCGGGTCGGATCATGTGAGGGAGGTCGTATAAAAAATTGTAAGTTGTGACCACTCGTGTGCCTTGTGCACGTTCATAAGAACTGTTTGTCATTTTCTCCATCGTTCCTTCGACATTTAGGCGGGTAGGGATGAGTCGTGTGATGGCACCGAAGGAAACGCATTCGGGTCGGGTCGTGTCAGGTCGTCATGTGAGGGCTCCCACGGAAACGTGTTCGAGCGGGTCCGGTCCAGTCCGGTCGGGTCATGTGAGGGCACCCAGGGAAACGGGTTCAGGTGGGTCGGGTCGGGTCAAGTCATGTGAGGGTGCCTATAGAAATGCGTTCGGGTGTGTCGAGTCGAGTCAGGTCGGGTCATGTGAGGTTGTCCATATAAAAAATGCTAAGTTCTACTAACCGCTTGTGTGCCTTGTACTGCATGTTCATGCGACCCGTTTTCTGTTTGCTCCCTCGTGCCTTCGACATTTAGGTTGGTAGGGTCAGGTTAGGTCGGGGGGGGGGGGGGGTTTGGGTCATGTGAGGGTGGTCATATAAAAAATGCTAAGTTTTGACTACCCGTGTTGTGTCGAGTCGGGTGTCTAGTCAACTTAGTGTTCCTAAATTGATATAATAAATTGTCAACCAGGGCTAGTAAATTGTTGAAGTGAAGTGCACCATATGTGCCTAGGTATCTTCTTCCTACTTCGTTGTGCTTAGTATTTTTCTAGTGATTTTGGTTTTTTGTTTTTATGCTAAGGGGAAAAGAACTAAATTGCTAGCAAAGAGAAGTTACTGATCACACTAAAACATAATAAAATCTACTCTAAACTATGAATGGTACCAAGAACAGAAAATGATAATCTACAGATTGTAAAGCAAAAGTAACTCATAACATTAACTTAATCCAATTCATTTCATTAGAGGTATGTTGGAACAAGCTGAGGAAAGGATTAGTTTGATGTAATGAGGTTCTCTTCAGTAAACAACAACTTAAAACATCACCGAGAAAATCTTGTTGTTAGAAATTTGTTGGAACATTTTGAGAAAATATTATCTACAACATAGTAAGGAACCCTATGCTAAAATGACTTATGACACTAGAATTAACTCATTCTACAACTCAAAATGTTACTATTAAGCCTCATTCAAAAGTTAGATATTTCTTGGAACAACTTGGGAAAAAGGTTGTTCGTAAAATTATGAGAATCTTTTACATAATTGCAGAACAGTCAAGAACTCAAAATGATATAACTAATTCTTGTTCATATGATAATGATGTGTTAGAAGAAGTTGAGAACAAGAGCAACTTATAAAATAATGAGGGTCTTTTAAATCTAATTAATAGGACTGACATGCAATTAACTAATAGAACTGAAATGCAATGAACAAAACTGAACTAAAATGAAATTAACTCAAGACTACTACAACTATATCTCATTCACGTATTAGTGATATATTGGAACAGCTCATGAGAACAAGATTTACTATAATATTCGATGTGAGTAAATGACATAAAGCATGATGCAAGAGGATAAACTTAGAAAATTGCCTAAGTTAACAACAAAACAGAGTTAAAGGTCACTTATCTAGAAAATATGCACAAAGCCTTTCGGATAGTAGGGACCCTCTACCATCAGATTGGCACACGAATCCTTAACTCCTTAAAGTTTCTTCAGATCATGCATCAAAGTTATACTTCTTTCATTAGAAGAAAAACGCTCAGAAATAGAGTATCATAGTCTTTGAGAACTAACAACAAAACATCCACTCCCTGTTTCTCGGTTCACCGAGTTATTTTTATAAGAAAATACATAACTGTCATTGAGTATAAATAGGCATAGGTGTATTTTATAATCAAAATCGAACTATAACTCCTGTTGAGGACTCGTATTTTGCTGAACACACCTGGAGATTCCTTATCCTTGTAGAAGTCTGCTTCTTGGTTTTGGCTTTGTCCACGTGCATAACCACTTTCAGATTTTTGCTCAACCTTCGTGGAGGACAAGGAATGATGCAGGAGAGTTCTGGAGTCTAACCATATGTGTCTTTCCCTCAAATGACACTTGTAACCTGTGTAAACATAAATATGGCTAAGGAATATGCGACTAGCTACATAATGACTACATTCTGTAGCTAAGTCTGCTCAAAAATCACTATGACAACAAAACCACAAAAGTATAATAAGTCAGTCATTGCATGTATTCTTAAAGTGATTTTAATAATTCCTATTGATCTTTTAGGCCTATAAATGATAAAGGACAAATGGAATGAAGTGAAATTTGGTGAAAAGAAAGGACATTTTTAGGGCTCAACATACCCCCACTGCAAAACTTTTACATGTCCTCATGCAATCAATCCATGTATTCTGAAACTTCAGCCAAGACATCTAGCTTCCTTTTGCTACTTTTCTTGGTGTTCAATGGCATCCTAGGCTTCCTTATGACCAATTTGAACCTCATATTTATAAGTGCCCTGCTAAATTTCTTGTTTTTCTTCTTCAGCTTCTCACTAGCCTTGTACAATTTTTCCATTTGCAGAGAGAGAGTTGTGTTCATGTCACTTTTCATTTTGACTTGTTCCCTTAAAATTTCATTTTCATTTTTTGTATGCCTATTGAGTACTTCCAATTCATATTTGTCTCTTTTTAGCACTTCAATTGGAGATTCTTGTGGGCTAGGAGTTCTTTCTCTGTTTTGTGAGGCTCTTTTTTCTAATGATTCAACATAATTATAGATCTATTGTTGGGTTGGATCTATCTCCGGAGTTCCTCTATCAGGATCTTCTTCGTACTAGTACTCAGGAGATCTGTCAATTGGTGTCTCTTCATCTTCAATATCTATGATTCCTGTTTGCTTAACTCTTGTCTTCTTCAATATCCTTTAAGCCTATGACTTCTTCTCAGTTTAGATGGTCCTTCACCTCTCTCTTTAGCATCCTTCCTTATTATGTTTTCCTTTTTGAGTTGTTTCTTGATTTTGGCCAATTTTTCAGAGATAATCTCCTCGCTGTCTTCTTGTATTGATTCATCAATTTTAATTTCAACAGATTTGGCAACTTTTCCCCTCTTGTTTCTTCTTACAAGTTTTCCTTCAGACAGAGTTTCTTTAGGTTCTTCAAAATTATTTCTCAAGAGTAACTTATCCCAACTGTCTCCTATCTTCTTCAAATGATGCTTAATTAGAATTTTAACTAGGCCATGATGATATAAGGTGGTTTCTAAGAACTGAATCCTTTTTTGGACATTAGAAGCCATCCTCTTTAGGCTATTGAGCAAGAAAAAGGGTAACTTTATCTCTTCATCTAGGAAATTCATCATAAGTCGAATGTGATAAACATATAGGGTGCCAAATATCCCCTCACACATTATAAACTTTTGTAGAATTAGAAACATATTTCGCCATTTATTTTTCAAGGTTGAACTAGGAATGCCTTTCTTGAAAACTGAAATGTCCATACCTGGTGTTTTTAGCATCTGTCTCCATGCTTCATTGTGAAATTCTTTGTTTTTAAACCATCGTTCACCTTGCCTTGGAAACTCTGTTGCTTCTGCTATGAAGGATTATGTGATAATGAACTTGACATCACCTATTTCAACCTCTGTCCCATTGAATGACTGGGAAAATGACTTGGTGACCTCCTTGTGAAATCCATTGAACTTCTCCAAAAAATTTAGCCATTCAACCTGCTGTAGCATCTCTTTAATCTGTGGGTAACCTTCTAGATATTTGGTTTCGACTGGCTCGAACCTTACAATAAGTCCCATAGCTTCTTTTCCTCAACTTCAATTTACTGCTCTGTTACTGCTCTCCTATTTGAGGTAAAAATGGCTATAGAGGGTTGTCTCACCCTAAATATGACTTCTCTGTTTCCGCAGACAGAAATTGGCTACGGAAAAATGACATGGAGTGCATACGGGATGAGTGAAATACGGTGAGGGTAAATCATATGAATTATTGAGTTTGAGAGTTGTCATGGAGTAAAATACCACGAAGAAATCTCATGAGGATTTCAAAATCATCAATGAATATTTTGGGTTAGTGACGTGACCTAATAGGTCACTTCAAGTACTGACCGTTAACTTTTAATAAATGATGATTTGATATGGAGCAGAATGGAAGGGATTTTTTCAAGGATTTTATGATAGGCTTGATCAATACGAATAATCAAAATAACTTTATGAAACATACATATGACTTAACCATACTATATCTTTCATAATCTGCTATCATAATAATTTCACACAATTTTACCTTAGCCCTTCTTTTGATTTTTGCTATTTTAATATTCTTTGTCTTTCCTTTGAAAATTATTGATCTTTCAGTCTCCATAATCCTTTTGATTTTGCTTGTTGAAGTAGGTTTGCAGGATCAATTTGCTGATGAAAAAGTGGTTGCTGAATGGTTGGCTGCAGAATATCTGGCTGCATAATGTCTGGCTGCAAAATATCTGGCTGCAAAATGTACCTGTAAAAGCTTTGAGACATGGAATGAAATGATTTGAAATATGGATGGAATGAAGTATGAAATGAAATAAAATGGACCATGAAATATAATGGAATGAAGCATGAATGAAGTGAAATATGATGGAATGAAATGGATCATAAATGTGGAGTGGAATGAAATATGAAAAGTCGGCCTGCAACTTATGATTTTTAATACTCAATTGCAGAAAAAGATCAATTTTGAAAATATGAAATGAAATGAGATGGATCATGAAATGGAGTGAATGAAGTATGGATGAATGGAGTGAATGAAATATGGATGAAGTGAGATATGGTGGAATGAAATGGATCATAAGTGGAATGTGATATGTAAAGTGAGCCTGCACTTATGATTTTATGATACTTGTTTGCAGGAAAAGAACAATTTTGAAAAGCTAAAGTGTCAGAAGGATTTTGATTTTCACCTTATATTTTCTATATAAACATGCTAATCAATGATTAGTTTCATGTTTATACTTTATTTATTTATTTATTTATTTTTTTAGCATCTAATTTCAGAAAATATAATTAATTTGATGAAGAAGAAGGATTCTTCTTCATTAACTTCACATCACTATTCTCTTGGAATCTCTTGACAATTTCTTCTCTTGAAAGTGGCTTATGATACAGTTTCAATCTATGACCATTTACAAGAAAAGTCACCTTATCTTCATCTATTGTCCTGATTTTTATTGCTCCACTGTCAAAAAATTTCACAATTTCATATGGCCCAAGCCAATGTGTTTGGAATTTACCTTGAAAATATTTGAACTTTGAATCAAACAAGAGGGCCCAGTCACCTTCTTTGAATTTATTTTTCTCAATGTAATTATCATGCCATCTAGTCCTTTGTTGTTGGACTATATTTGTTCTCTGGACTGCATCCTGTCTGATCTCATCAAATTCATTAATCTACTCCAATATGTGCTTTTGTGCTTCTGTTAGATCAAGTCCAAGCTGGACTACCATTTTAAAAGTTTGAATCTGAAACTCTATGGGAAACAAGACTTGTTTTCCATAAAAAAGTTCATAAGGGGTATGACCTGTTGTGCTTCTCCATGTAGTTCTATAGGCCCACAAGGCTTCAGGAAGCCTGTCTGCCCAATCTCTTATATGTAAATGAACAGTCTTTGTTAGGATCCCTTCAATGACCTTATTAGTAGATTCTACTTGGCCATTTGCTTGTGGATGATAGGGAGTAGATTTTCTGTGTCTGATTTTGTACCTCTCCACCATTTGTTCCACTAGCCTTGATGTGAATTAAGCTCCTTGATCTGTAACAATTTCTCTTGGGATACCAAATCGAGTAAAAATATCCTCAAAAAGAAAATTAACTACAGATGCTTCAGTAGCAAAAAGTAATGGCTTGGCATCTACCCATTTGGTAACGTAGTCAGTGAAAACTAATATATATTTCTTTTGTCTTGATGGAGGACTAATAGGTCCTACAAAATATATAGCCCATTTCTCAAAAGGTTCAATATGTACCTGAGGCTGCAATGTCATCTCACCTAAAGGAGAATGTTTCCCTACCCTTTGGCAGCTGTCACACCTTTTGACATACTCTTTAGCATCTTTAAAGAGGGATGGGCAATAGTATCCTAAAAGAAGGATCTTATAAGCTGTCCTTTTATCAACAAAGTGTCCACCACAAGGTTCATCATGACATGCCTTGAGGATATCAAGCATCTCATCTTCTCGAACACATCTCCTAATAATAAAGTCTGGACCTGTTTTGTATAACTCATTAGCAACCCATGAATATTTTTCACTGTCATAAATGATCTTTCTTTTGTCTCTTGAATTCATTATTGAAGGAAATTTCCCTGAAACTAGATAATTAGCAATATCAGCAAACCAAGGAGTTTGAGTAGAAATTGCAAAAAGATATTCATCAGGGAATTGATCTTCAACTGGAGTATTGTATTTAATGTTTTGGAGTCTAGATAGGAAATCAGCTACTGTATTTTTTTTCCCAGGCCTATCTAGAATGGTGATATTGAATTCCTGTAAAAGCAATAACCATCTTATGACTCTGCCATTAGTAATTGATTTGTTCACTAGATACTTAATTGCAAAGTGATCTGTGTGAACAAAAGTTTCATAGCCTATTATATAGTGTCTGAATTTATTTATGGCATGAACAACAACTAAGAACTCTTTTTCAGTTACAGTATAATTTAACTCCGAAGGGGTCAAATTTTTACTTGCATAGTAGATGGCATAAGGAATCAGGTCTTTTTGTCCCAATACAGCTCCTAAAGCTGTATCTGAGGCATCTGTTGAAATATGAAAAGGTAATTTCCAGTTAGGTCCCCTTAAAATAGGTGCTTTGGAGATTTTTGTTTTCAGGGTCTCAAAGGCTAACTGGCAATCATGATTGCACTTGAATTCACAGTCCTTGGTGAGTAATTTAAAAAGTGGAGATGCTATCTTGGTGAAGTTTTCTATAAATATTCTATAATACCCTGTAAATCCTAGAAAACTCCTAACATCTTTTTGAAAAATTGGAACAGATAAGTTAGAGATGACTTCAAATTTTGACTCATCAACTCTAATCCCATCCCCTGAAATGTGATGTCCCAAAACAATCCCTTCAGTAAACATCATAAAACACTTCTCATGACTTAGTGAAAGATTTGCTTCTTTACATCTCTTTAAAACTTTTTCCAAGTTTGCTAAGGCTTCTTCAAATGTGTTTCCATAGACTGTGAAATCGTCCATATATACCTCTACATAATCATGTATTAGATCTGAAAATATTCCTAGTACTTCCCTTTGAAATGTTGCAGGTGCATTGCATAGTCCAAATGGAAATACTCGGTAAGAATAGGTACCCCAAGGACAGGTAAATGTGGTTTTGTCTTGATCTTCAAGTGCTACTTGAATTTGATTATAACCACTAAACCCATCTAAAAATGAGAAGTACTTTTTGCCAGCTAATGTATCTAACACCCGATCTATGAAAGGTAGGGGAAAATGATCTTTAAGAGTAGCTTTGTTTAATTCCTAGTAGTCAATACATACCCTCCATTTAAAATTTTTCTTTGGCACAATTACCAAAGGAGAAACCCACTGACTATCTGAAATGGGATAGATAAAGTTGACATTTAACAATTTCTGCAATTCTTCTTTAACAATCTCCCTAAGATTTGGATTCATCCGTCTCCGAGGTTGTCTGATTGGTTTACAATTTTCCTCTATGTAGATGTGATGAGTGCAAGTCTTAGGGCTTATCCCTTTCATATCAGTGTACTCCCATGCATATGCAGAAGAATGTCTCTGTAATATTTTGACTAGCTTTTCTTGTTGAGATTTCTCTAGGTTCTTGTTTATGTTTAAAGTTTTACCTGGAAATATCTCAATTGTAGAGCTGCCAAATTTATCCATGGAGTAAAGAGACATCTGTCTTGATGATAAAAACTCAATGTTGGATTCTTCTTGAAATTTTTCATGTTTGTATTTCGAAGAGGATTCAAAATTTTCTAAGGTATTTAGAATCTGGCTATCTTCACTAATTTCTGAAATTGTGAAGAGAGGTTGTATGTCTTCTTCATCCTCAATCCATTGAGTATCATCTAACTCTGTAATTTTTTTTGTTGGAGGATACAAGGTAAATTTCTTGGTTGAACTACCATTAGATATGTACATATCACCAGATCTACAACTAATGAAAGCATCAGCTGTAGCTAACCAAGGTCTTCCTAATATAATAGGATGTCCTCCTAGATTATTTTTAGGAGTTAGGATCATAAAATCCACAGGATACTCCCAAGAATCTAAGGACACTGGAATGTCTTCTATTACCCCATTAGGTTTAATCACAGATCTGTCTGCTAATTGTAATAATGTGGGTGTAAAAAGAATATTAGGAAGTTTTAGTTTATCCATGATTTGTCTACTCATGATATTGATTGCTGCTCCTAAATCAATAAGTGTGTTTTGGATCTCAGTTCCATTGATGTGTATTTTAACAACTGGATTTCCTGGGTCTAGATACTTTGGAATAGAAATCTTACCCATCATGATGTCTACTATTTTTCCTGCTAGTTGAATTTTCTTTGTCTCTTTTATTCTTTTTCCTATTTTTTTCATGCTCAACTCCTTTATTGTCTTTGCTAAGATTGGAATTTCCTTGATAGCTTGTAATAATGGGATCTTAATACAAACCTGCCTTAGCTCATCTAGGAAATCATAATTAGGCACCATAATTTGTTTTTCTACACCCTTATCAATTTGTAATCTTTCTAGAAAGGGCGGTGTAGAGGTGAATGTTGATGGTTGCTCTAATATAGGAGTTAAAATTATTGGTTCTTTTTGTTTTAATTTTTCAATATTTGGGTCTTGAAAAGATGTGTTCTCTTCAAGACTTTTATTTACCCATAGAGAATCTTCCTTAGAGTTGTTTTTCTCTTGTATGATTACAGAAGGTTTCTTCTTTTCAAGTATTCTTCCAGACCTAAGTTGAACATCATTAACGTCTAAAGGAGTAATCAAATAGGTTTGGAACTATTTACCTTCTATCATGTATGTGTTCTGAGGATTTTTATTGTTGGGGTTTGGTATGGGTTGGGCAGGTAACTAATTTTCTTTCTAAGGAAATGGTAATGGAAGTGGTGGATTTTGATGTTGTGGATTTTGTTGAGGAGTGAAATTTGGATATGGTTGATAAGATGGTGGATATTGATAATACTAAGGGTATCTTCCATAGGGATTTTTTGCTCCTTGTGCCCAAGTTTGAGATTGATTTTGGAATTTGGGCCAAGGTTGCTACCAAGAATTCCAATTTGGTGGGGGTTGATTATACAGCTGATCATGGAATCCTTGTGTTTGAGGTCCTTGCCAAGGCCTCCTAGAGATTAAATTGAGAGATTTTGTGGAATTTGTAGGGGTTTCTTCTTGAAAGACATCGTTAAGACCAGGAAGTGAAGGACAACTCTTGGTCTCATGTTTTTCTGAAAAAATTACACAAGTCTCTACTATTTTTGCATCCAAAGGGCACTCTCTCAAGGCATGCTTCTTTCTACATTTGGGACAAAAGATTTCTAAGGCATCAGATTCAGCTTTTTGCTTGTTTTGTAACTTAAGGGTGTCTATTTGTTCACTAAGACTCCCTAAAATGTCAGATTTGAATTCATCAAGCATATGTCCTATTTATTCCCTACTTACTATCCCAGAAGCAGAATTACTTGCCCTTGCAAGAGCAGGGTCTCTTGGTCCTTTTACAGTTTTATATTTCCCTCTTGAAAGGTTGATAAATAATTCAGCTATTTCAGGTAATGTGAGCTGAGATATATCCCCTTTTCCCATCATATTAAGGATATCTATCCATTCATCCCTAATTGTCTTTAAAAAGAGAGCTTTCAAAGTATCTTGATCTAAGTTTTCCATTTTTGCTCTCTTGATGTTATAGTTAAACCTTTCCAACAAATCTTCCAGATTTTCATCCTCTTTTTGTAACATTTTAAACACTTCCTCCTTATGGTTGACTGGCATACAGTAATCCAAATACCTCTCTAGAAATTCCTGTTTCATGTCTTCCCATGTCCTAATAGAATTGTTGATTAAACTCATAAACCATTTTAATTCTGCTCCTTTCAATGTTGAAGGGAATAGTTTAAGTTTTTAAGCATCTTGTAAGTAATCATAGGTTCTACATAGGACTTCAAATTAAAATAGGAAGGTTTAAGGATCTTCACTTTTTAGTCCATAAAATTTTGGAAGGATAGAGGGTGAAATATTTTTCATAGTTGCATTGAATTCTTCATCTACTATAGGAAACCCAAAAGAGCTTTCCATTTCCCTTCTACCTCTTCCTTTGCCTCCTTCTTCACCTCTACCTCCTTCTCCTTCTATACCTCTACCTCCTTCTCCTCTACCTCTACCTCTACCTCCTCCAAATAGTGTATGTTCTCCATTAAAGACTCCTCCTCCCCCTTCTTCTGCCATGGTTGATTCTTCTGTGGAAGTGGAAAAGTTTATGTCTCTAGCAGGGGTCCTTGAATATTCTTCTAAGACAGGTTTAGTGGATGAAGTGGAAGGTATTTCTAATGGAATATCTGATCTTAAGTATTTTGGGAGTCTATGATCAGTATAGTATGGGATGTGGGTTTGAGTTGGAGGTGTGCTGCCTCTTGGTCTTGGTGGAACAAGTGGTGTTCTAGGAATCAAGCTTCTGCTTCTTATAAATCTACCCCTTGAGTCTCTTTCTCTACGCATATCATTTTTTTTGGGAGGCAAGAAATAAGGCTACCTAGTTACACTTCCCCAGCAACAGCGCCAAAATGTCTAGTCAACTTGGTGTTCCTAAATTGATATCATAAATTGTCAACTAGGGCTAGTAAACTGTTGAAGTGAAGTGCACCATATGTGCCTATGTATCTTCTTCCTACTTCGTTGTGCTTAGTGTTTTTCTAGTGTTTTTGGTTTTTTTTTTTTATGCTAAGGGGAAAAGAACTAAATTTCTAGCAAAGAGAAGTTACTGATAACACTAAAACAGAATAAATTCTACTCTAAACTATGAATGGTACCAAGAACAGAAAATGCTAATCCACAGATTGTAAAGCAAAATTAACTCATAACATTAACTTAATCCAATTCATTTCATTAGAGGTATGTTGGAACAAACTGAGAAAAGGATTAGTTTGATGTAATGAGGTTCTCTTCAGTAAACAACAACTTAAAACATCACAGAGAAAATCTTACTCGTTGTTAGAAATTTGTTGGAACATTTTGAGAAAATATTATCTGCAACATAGTAAGGAACCCTATGCTAAAATAACTTATGACACTAGAATTAACTCATTCTGCAACTCAAAATGTTACTATTAAGCCTCATTCAAAGGTTAGATATTTCTTGGAACAACTTGGGAAAAAGGCTGTTTGTAAAATTATGAGAATCTTTTACATAATTGTAGAACAATCAAGAACTCAAAATGATATAACTAATTCTTGTTCATATGATAATGATGTGTTAGAATAAGTTGAGAACAAGAGCATCTTATAAAATAATGAGGGTCTTTTAAATCTAATTAATAAGATTGAAATTCAATTAACTAATAGAACTAAAATGCAATGAACAGAACTGAACTAAAATGCAATTAACTCAAGAGTACTACAACTATATCTCATTCACGTATTAGTGATATATTGGAACAACTCATGAGAACAATATTGACTGTAATATTCGATGTAAGTAAATGACATAAAGCATGATGCAAGAGGATAAACTCAGAAAACTGCCTAAGTTAATAACACAATAGAGTTAAAGGTCACTTATCTAGAAAATATGCACAAAGCCTTTCGGATAGTAGGGGCCCTCTACCATCAGATTGGCACACGAATCCTTAACTCCTTAAAGTTGCTTCAGATCATGCATCAAAGTTATACTTCTTTCATTAGAAGAAAAACGCTCAGAAACAGAGTATCACAGTCTTTGAGAACTAACAACAAAACATCCACTCCCCGTTTCTCGGTTCACCGAGTTATTTTTATAAGAAAATACATAACTGTCATTGAGTAGAAATAGGCATAGGTGTCTTTTATAATCAAAATCAAACTAGAACTCCTGTTTAGGACTCGTATTTTGCTGAAGACACCTGCAGAGTCCTTATCTTGTAGAAGTCTGCTTCTTGGTTTTGGCTTTGTCCACGTGCATAACCACTTTCAGATTTTTGCTTAGCCTTCGTGGAGGACAAGGAATGATGCAGGAGAGTTCTTAAGTCTAACCATATGTGTCTTTCCCTAAAATTACACCTGTAACCTGTGTAAACATAAATATGGCTACGGAATATGCGACTAGCTACAAAATGACTGCATTCTGTAGCTAAGTCTGCTCAAAAATCACTATGACAACAAAACCACAAAAGTATAATAAGTTAGTCATTTCATGTATTCTTAAAGTGATTTTAATCATTCCTATTGATCTTTTATTCCTATAAATGATAAAGGACAAATGGAATGAAGTGAAATTTGGTGAAAAGAAAGGACATATTTAGGGCTCAACATCGGGTTCGGTCGTGTCGTGTGAGGTTGTCCAAGGAAATGTATTCGAGTGGGTCGGGTCGGGTCGTTTCATGTGAGGGCACCCAAGAAAATGCGTTTGGGTGGGTCAGGTGGGGTCGGGTCAGGTCGTGTGAGGGAACCTAAGGAAATGCATTCGAGAGGGTCGGGTCGGGTCATGCCATGTGAGGGCGCCCAAGGAAACACGTTCGGGCGGGTCGGGGTGGGTCGGGTCGGTTTGTGTGAGGGCGCCTAGGGAAATGCGTTCGAGCGGGTCAAGTCGAGTCAGTTCTGGTCATGTGAGGGTGCCCAAGGAAACGCGTTCGGGCGAGTCAGGGCAGGTTGGGTTGTGTCGTGTGAGGGTTGGAATCATGTTTTGTTGTTGGAATTGGAATAGGTATACTATTATGAACATTACCTCCACTCAAAACCTATTTGGAATAGACTTCCCCTGCAACTTACACCTAGCCATCTTTGTGATAGTACAGTTTTGCCTCTCAACCAATACATTTTGTTGTGGAGTGTAAGGTGCAGTATATTGTCTTTGGATCCCATGTTTAGCAGAAAATTTATTGAAATATTTTAAGTAGAATTCCCCACCAGTATCATATCTAAGAGAGGCAATGTGAAACCTAACTATATCTCTATTAATGCTTTGAACTTCTGAAATTAATTAAACACATCATATTTTAATTATAGAAAATATACCAACATTTTTCTACTGAAATAATCAACAAATGGAAGGAAGTACCTAGCAGCAGTGGTTGATGTCATGTTCATTGGTCCACATATATTGTCTGAAAGTACCAACTGAAGGACCCTCTACGTTGTCCAAGCTTGCCCTTCATAAAAATATGGTATTCAATGTAGCTTCATTTCCTGACAAGCTTTGCAAACTCTGTGGATCTTCTACAGAATGTTTGGAAGTCATCATGCTCAAAATATTCCACCCCTCTTCAAGTGTAGCTACCTGAAGCTTGACACCTTAATCCTCAACCCCTTCCAGATTCTAAGTAATTCAAAACTTAGGATAATTTTGGAAAGGTCCAACCTGATCCTCATCAAAAACACCTTCACTATTGAAGCTTACCCTATCCATGTCAATATCAATCAACCTATAAACCTTATAGTGTTGGTTTACCCTATAATCATTATATTTGTTGTACCCTTAAACCCCTAAACCACTAACACCTAAACCCCTAACCCCTTAACCCCTAAAAACTTAAACCGTTAATGCTTAACCCATAACCCATTAACCCCTTACCCCTAACCCCTCAAATCCTTAACTGCTAAATACCCTAACCCCTAAGCCCCTAATCCCTAATCCCTTAACCACTAAATAATTATTCACCTAACCCCTAACTGAACCTAAATCCCCTAACACCTAAGCCCCCAATCCCTAATCCCTTAACCACTAACTCATTATTCCCCTAACCCCTAAATTCACTTAAATACCCTAACCCCTACCCCCAAATCCCTAACCGTTTAACCACTAACTCATTATTCCGCCAACCCGAATCCCTAATCCCTTAACCACTAACTCATTATTCCCTTAACCCCTAAATGCGCCTAAATCCCCTAACCCCTAAGCTCCCAATCCCTAACCCCTTAACCCCTATGCCCCCAATCCCTAATTAGTTTATGTGAGGAGACATGTTTAGGGTTACAATGACTATGCTCAACAGCTATAAACCCATTATTTTCTTGATTTGACACTGATTCAGGGGACTTCATCTGATTTACCAACAAACGTCAGTGGTGATATAAATATTTGTACTCATGACATCTTCAACATCTAAAGGGTATACACTCATAGTTGAGTGTATTCTTCCACAACTGATCATATTGAAATTAGATATCTATTGATTTCAGAAGGGGTCAAATATGTTCATGTATACACATATGTAGACATGCTGTAATGTGCCACAACATAATGAATGGATTCATGTGCTTTACCTTTCCTTTTATTGGGTGTTTTACCATATTCAATGAAGGATTGCAAAATTCCACTACCATAGTAAGCACACCACTGAAATAAAATTATGATGCCAGACAACACATAGTGATGAAATAATGCTTGGTGATGAACCAATGATCCAACTCGACATAAATGCAAAATATAGGGGTATCATTCCAATGAACCAAGGGAAAAAGTAGAGAGAATGTAGTGGGAATGGAGGGGATATTAGGAAATAATATAGGGAGGAACGTTGAAAAGTGAGAGGAAATCGAGGGAAAAAATCAAGCGTACTGATGGCAGAGCTCAGGCTTTTACATCAGTGATATAGAGCTGCAAGACTTGGAGCCCTTCGCCTTACACTTACCAGTGAATTTTGCCACACTGAATCATGAAAACAACTGATATATAACTCAACATAAAAAATGAAAACTTTATCAGATGCGAGCCAAGGACCTGCCAAACACCAAGTGTATTGGTTCTCCCCTGATTCTGCCATCCCAAGAGTGCACATAATGGTCAGGTCATAAATGAACCTCAATCGTCTATCAGAGGAATTCAAAACCATATCCAATCCTGTGTATGATCTCTCCCCCTGACATACATCGATTAAACAATTGATATGTCATAAATCCTTTGTAATCACACAAAACCCATCTCCCTCCATCATGAATTTAATGAACCTCAATAGTCTATCAGAGGAATTCAAAACCATATCCAATCCTGTGTATAATCTCGCGCCCCTGACCTACATCGATTAAACAATTGATATGTCATAAATACTTTGTAATTGTACATACCCCGTCTCCCTCCATCATGAATTTAATGTGAAATATGGAGGCTCTACATAACCTGATCATGTGTAGCCACGTGTGATATGAATCCCTCCAAGTGGAGTCCACAACACGTTCACCAAGGCCTGCTTGAAACTTGACCACACAAACAGTTTGCTTGTCAATCATGAGTGAGAGGATAACTTGTTACCAGAAAATGGAAAACCAATGGACTGAAGCTGAAATAGCATCCTCATAAGGGAATCATTTACTTTATCCTTAAAATCACAAATTTTCAACATTGGCCTTTTCTAAATATAAAGGAAAAAGGGGTTGTAAACCAAAGTACAATGTTTAAATCAAACCTAACTTCCAAAGTTTTTATACGTTGGCATTTGAAAGGTTTTAATACCTATTATGGTGGAGCATTACCATAAAATATGGTTTTAATATCAACAGAGGCATTTCAAATGAATTACATGGTGGAATATTCATTAACCTATGGTTCAAAGGTTTCGGATTTCCAAATTTAAATGTGTATTAAACGGTGGGGGTGTATTAATCGCGGGCCTTTCAAAAGTTTAAATTAATCACTACAACTACCCCATGTAATCACTACAACTACTTTCCACCTCCATAATCGACTCAAACCCTACTGAAAAATCAGAAAAAATAGTTATACGCCTCCTGCTGCAAAGAACCGCCCGCGAAACGTGCAAGAAACTCCAGAAGTATGCCATTTTTAAAGAAATATGGATACAATTTGACAATTTTCTCATACATTTAAAAAATATAATTCTTTCCTATGGAATGCTCTATTATCCTTCCCTGGTAGCCAGACCTTACTCCTATTGCAGGCCCTTCCTCCATCAACAGGAAAAATGGTAATGTGAACTTATTTTCTGTTTGTTACAGGTGTGCTTGCATCTTAATATAGAATCTAGGAAACTGTTTGGGGGAATGATGTGGATATGCCAAATTGGTTTATTGCAACACGTAAGAGTTAGAGCTAATATTATTTTTCATATTTTGAATAACTCTATAGATGCCATCCTGATAATGCAGGATTATAACACAAACATAACAAATGAAAGTTCCTGTTTCCTGGAAAAAGAGGATCACTCAAAAGGCTTTTTCATGTGTTGTTGTATAAATTGAAAGAAATTGCACATGGGCTTAAATGTGTATCAGTGCATAACCAATCCCCTATTGCAGAACATACCAATGGAGAATAAAATTTGAGAGGATCCATGAACTCTGAATAGATACTTGGAGGCATCTATTGAATCTCAGTCCAAGCTTTAATATCATGGCCCACAGATTGCAATTCCCAAATCTATATTTTTTCAATATCTTTATTAAGGTTGTTAACCACTCTCCCAACCATGATTAGGCAACCATTTCTCTCTGCAAGGACCAGAGTAGAAACAGAGCATGGCATGGCTACATCAAGTTCAGACCAAATGCCACTCTCGGCATCAAATCTAACAACTCCATATGGAAGCTCTGTGATATAGTAGAACAAGCCTTTACACCACACTCCTGGATCTGACCCAAATTTTGCATTGGGTAGGGGATTGTCTACCATTCTCCAGTGACCAATACTGGAATCATAAATTTCAGTATAAATGGTATATACTCTAGAGTTTATAGGAGCAGAAATAATGTTATTCTCTTCTCCTGCTACTATAATTTTATATGAGTGGGCATCCTTGTTTAGACACATGGTTGCTTTGTGTATCAGCTGAATTATGAAAGTTGGAGGTAATTGTTTCACCGTCTTCTTAATTGGATTTCAGATTGATAATATCTTGCACTCTGCAACGAGATTCCCCAAACATAAAACGCTTCCTGCTGCAGCAATAATAGACATCTGAGGGATTGAAGGGTTGGGAATCTTGTGCAAGCGGTTCATTTCATCTGGATTCACTTATATTAGTAAAGCACAACGACCTACATAGTTCCCCTAATTATTGGAAATGGATTGAGCTTACTTAAGCTATCATATACATTTCACCCACATGTATAGAAAAGTAATCGCCATATATATGAACTCGATAACCTAGTAGTACAACATCTCTATATTATATAAAGATCATAACGTAATTACAGTAATTATTACACATAGGGAATGTGATCAATTACCATGGATTAGCTATCATAGTTAATAGTATAAGTGATTATCAATGTTTATGATTTAGTATTCCCATTACTTATAGCTTAGATATTAACTGTGATCATCTAGCTCATAACTAGTCTTAGAGAAGTTGTAATCATAATTGCTTAGTAAGCATCATCATTAGACCATAAACATGAATTTTATAACTGATATCGACCCTATGTAATCATATGAATCACAAAACATCTTATCTTCATTATGGAAACAATGTGAATCGTTTCATCTAACTAACCTTTACTAACACGGTTGAATAGTAGAGGTAATGTGAACACTGGTAGTAACATAATACAAGCTGATGATTGGTTATGGATAGTAGTAAACCCATTGCACTTGAAGCTTACATCAATGTTGCCCTGTATAGAGATTCCACAATGATTGCAGTCTAATCATATGATCTACATACATATAAGGATAGCTTTATTACTAGTATAGCTTGGTTAGCTTAACTATGAATACTATACTGCTTTTATTAGGCTTTATGTGTGATTCCAGATAAGGGTATTAGTACTACATGATGATTCGTGCTTATGAGTGCTTTATACAAACTATGAGCTTTGATAGCTCTATTAATACGAGTAATACAATGGTACGAGCTCTTATTAGGTAATGATATTTAGCTGTAATATTGGTGTTATCATTGCTCAAAGGGTATTGGTTCTCTGATTCACGTAAGCTCTTAGATCAGTGTGATGAACTAACGCCATGAAAGTAGGCAGTCCTATCGATTCATTCTAATCACATGCGTTCAACCATGAATCTCCTCCTGCTACTTGGAATTGGGTATCTGTATAATATCATGAATACCATGGACTTACTATTATTCCATCAACCATGAATGTTCACTTGCTATCATAGATTCCAGTATGAGATACCAATGGTGTCGAATAGAGGGAAATGTATGGATTGCATAGTATAGAACAATGGTTGTATATTATGAAAATACATCTATTACTCATCATATCTAGTAATTAGGGAATACAAGGTTGCTATCAGCTTATCTTAGCCATTTCTTGTTACTAATGTCGTACATCAATAGGGTTTAACTTGGAGCTATTCCATTGAGTAATCACATATTACTAGTAATTCCATATCAATGGTGGTATGACTCTAATCATCACTGTTACTATTCCTTTTCTTTAATCATGGCTCATAGAAAGCTGGAGATTCAATGGAGTTCGTACTCATAACACAAACCAAACACGAGGTATAAAGATAAGCAAGCAGGTTTATGTAACTAATACTGGTTATTACAATCACAAAGAGCTCAATCATCTTGATTATGTAAATAAGGTATACTCTATTCCGTAATCATAGCTATTCCATTGGGTTCATGGTAAAGATACTAGTAAGTTGAACAAAGCAAGTATTATGTATAGTTTAAGCATGAAGTACTGCCAATAGTTATGTATTCTACATAATTAGCTCTATGTTCTAAGATAGTATCAATACTGATCTATTCCCATTATGTGTAAACAAGATTACTCTGAATACAGGCCACTACTATGTAGTAATACTAAGCACGATATAGTGTAATCACAACATTAGTGGTAATACAAGTGAATCATTGTACATATGTCTTTTTACCTATAGCTAATACATGATGATCAAACTCCATTACCTTTATATATGTATACAATGATCACTAGTTATGACTTAATCGAAGGCTTACAACTAGCTCTAATGTGTTATAGTCCTTGTATTGCCTATGTTAGTTACATATAATAAGTAATCCCATAATATTAGTGGAATAGAAACATGAGTGTAATATGTGTTCAGGTTGTTGCAGTCCATCTAATACTGAAACTAAGCTGTATTTTATTACCATATCATCTTAGCTTAAAGGCTTTTATTACGACCATCTACATATTGGCATACTACTAAGACCATTGTGATTATTAGTCATAATACGCATATACCACTCTTCATTGATTACTGGATATGCTGTGTGCAATGTAAGTTTATTCATTGACCTTATCCTATGTGTTTACCTTTGTTATGGAATTACTTATAGCTAGTAGTGGCATTAATTAGCTTATAGTTATGTTAGAAGTGTAACCCATTTATTAGACTACATGCATAGCACCTGTTTCCCCTTATTCGCTATGGTTCTAGCTCATCAGTTAATCAGTACTAGCAAGTGATCTAACATGGAGAGTATATAAATACAACCATTCATTATGCATAACACATAATGGGTTCTATATATCACCATTTTTTCCCTATTTGGGTATGTATAATACTATTGACATATGAGTGCAATGAATATGGAATAAAGGGTGAAAATTTACCCATATATAGGAAGTGGTGATCAAACTCAGCCCCATAGTTATACAGATTAAGCTAGGTGTACTATGAGTAAGTAACAACCAATGACCAAACACAATGACTAGTATCAGCTTGAACTACAACATCATGTAACCATTAGCTAGTATCAACACTATTCCTATAATCTTCATCATATCCAGGTAATGACGTATGCCACTTCTATGAGCTTAATCATATTGAATATGGATAAGCCTATAACCCTTTCCATGATCATTGAATACTAAGAGCTTAGACAAAAAGGAGTGCCATATGTAACATATGAAGATGATATGATCTAACCCTACCTAATCAATCACACATAGTTACCATACCTTATTCACAGTATTCCACTACAACCATCACTATTACTTAAGATTCTATACCTAATATGTAATCAATTATCACTAACACTAAGCTGGACCATGAATATCATAGATAATACAAGATGATGTATGTTCTATACACACTATTCTGTACATGATTACCTGTATATATTACATAATTAGTACAGAGTAATTTAGCAGTACAACTTAGCTTATGTGCTAGTTTCATATTACACATGATTAACAAGGGTAACCATTCTATTATGTTCAATGATTCCACCTATTATATTCACGTAATCTCTAAGCTCATAATTACAATGGTAGTAAGCTAATGTAATACAAGTGATTCCACTACTGGTTATGAAGGTTACACTTATCTATTTTCCCTAATAAATACAGTTTCGTTATAAGCACAACATAAGCTCATAGAATAGAGTGTATTCAAAGCTTATATCGGTATAAGTAACATAGTGTTCAATATAGTTGTGTTTAATATGAAGAGTGAAAAGCATATTCAAGCTTACATGGTTCGAATCCATGACCTGAACTATTCCCATAGATAACACGTGGTTAACAAATCCAATACAAACGAGAAACAAGCTTAAGTGTTCATATTTATGCATAGTGTAATAGAACTCCATAAGTAGTAGTATTATGCATAATCTACAGATATATGAAATTGTAATCATACTAGTCTTAAAGCTCATAATGAGTGAATATAAGATAATGATACATTCCACTAGTACTTGTTGAATAAGCTGTGTTAGACCCTTATCTAAGCTTATGGACCTATGACTACCTATCTAGATTAGTATAAGCACTAAGCTCATGAATAGTACCAATAATCACCTTGTTTCCTGCTTTCATTACATCACTTGTATAAGATGAACAAGAGCCATTGATTAGTAGAGGTTCAATATTGTATGTAAACACATAGTCTGTTATATAGTAGTGATTCTATATTTAGTGTTACTAGCTTAGAGTATGATAATGATCCATATTAGTGTATTTTTTTATGCTTTACCCTTGCGTAAGGTATATGCAAGGGTTCCACTTCGAACATGGATATTTTATATTAACTCTTACTATTATGTGTCAATAATTAGCACGAAGCTGAGCAATGGAGTTAGCTTAGGAAAAACACTAGTATGTAGATTAAGCATAAGGAGTTCCATTAAGTAACATGATGATAGTATGGTAACTCAACACAATAATATGGGTATCATTCTAGTCCCTATATGTTTTATATGAAATAACAAAGTTGTTGTAATGAGGGAGGGGAAACAACGAAGATCAAACATAAAATTTGATGCTCAGAAGAATCCCAAAATTACAACAACTTTGTTATACCCTAAGAAGAGACATCTTACAGTTGGTAGAACTGATTGAGGGAGCTTGGTTATAAATTCTAGAGATTCAGAGTATTTTTTATTGCTAGCAGTTAAAACAGAGTGCACTTGAAACCTTTGTTGGGGATTGTACTTGGCACCTTCAGCAAATAAATAATTCCTTTCAATCCAAATCTGAACAGAGCATTCATGTTGTTTAACGAACAATAATTGAAGGAGCTTGAACTCGATGGTGATTAATTGTAGAGATTGAAAATCCATGCTACTGAAGCAGATGGGCCATAGGCCCACTGTTTATGGATAAGAAGTGGATATTGATGTTAGATTTCCCTCTTTGATGTGCTAATATCCAAAAAGGAGGATGGTATGTTGGAGAACCAGAGGCACAGGAAAATGATACATACTGCCAGATATCTATGCATTGACTCCAACCACCTTCCGATTAATGATTTAGTAATCAACACACTAGTAACAAGGGCATTGAAATTCAATGAAAATTTATTCATAGACTCAACTAACCTTTAATAGATAAACCTACCCACAACTAATAAACAAATCAAAAGATAAATGGCTATTTATTAGTTACTCCTAGCTCATTTATATCCTTGCCAATAAATGCATTAGGATATCTCCTTGAAGTGGCCCAAATATAAGAGAACATTCAAGGCATTCTTCTTCTTAGTGATGGTCAGTTAATTAATCTTGATTTAATTGAGGATTCTATTCTCACCTTGGATCTCACATGGAACTCTTGTAAAGGACACATGATGTATGGAATTCTCTATTAAAGTAGTTGGAGATGTGGTGAGTGAGGAAAAGGTATAAGCTCTTATCTTGGTTATGAAGATATCAACTTGGATTTTCATAAATTTAATATCTATTAATCCTAATCATATGATAAAATACTTTCTATCTCTTTTGGTACCAATGTATCCCCTAAGATGTAGCAATGGGTTTTGAACAAGTTTGAAATCAAGCTTGTAAATTGTGAAGCCTACAACTTATCATTATCAGGTGGAATCACTACATGATTTCTATTCCCATTCTTTGTTCCTTTATTCTAGTTGTAGGAATATGAAAATGATTACAAAATATCTTGTGTGGGAAGAATGGAGGGAAGGAAATCTTCCTCTAGTTTTATAGGCATCTGTACTTTTACTGAGGGAGGGAAAATGCCCTGGTTTGATTGATGTGTGAGCTTAGGGAGTAGTGTTGAAAATTCAATGGTCAGTGCAATGAGTGGTCACATATGGTGAATTCTTGTTCAACATTTCATTTACAATGATACTCTTATAGGGGTTATTAAAGGTCCATTTGGAATCTATGATATAACCATTGGTGGTGTTTCTACCAGATATCTATGCATTGACTCCAATAGGATAATGATACATTGACTCCTGCTATTTGGAATACAGGAAAATGATACATACTACAGATATCTATGCATTGACTCCAACAGAGAAGTCCATGTGGAATCTATGATATAACCGTTGGTGGTGTTTCTACCAGATATCTATGCATTGAATCCAACAGGAAAATGATACATACTGCCAGATATCTATGCATTGACTCCAACAGGAAAATGATACATAGCGATGTGTTTTGAACAAGTTTGAAATCAAGCTTCTAAATTGTGAAGCCTACAACTTATCATTATCAGGTGGAATCACTACATGATTTTTATTCCTATTCTTTGTTCCTTTCTTCTAGTTGTAGGAATATGAAAATGATTACAAAAAATTCTTGTGTGGGAAGAATGGAGGGAAGGGGATCTTCCTCTAGTTTTATAGGCATCTGTACTTTTACTGAGGGAGGGAAAATGCCCTGGTTTGATTGATGTGTGAGCTTAGGGCGTAGTGTTGACAATTCAATGGTTTGTGCAATGAGTGGTCACATATGGTGAATTCTTGTTCAACATTTCATTTACAATGATACTCTTATAGGGGTTATTAAAGGTCCATTTGGAATCTATGATATAACCATCGGTGGTGTTTCTCAAGGTCTCTGGATCAACTATCCTTTAAAAAATTTGGCAGGCTTGGTATTTAGTGTCCAATCACCTACATTGGGACTTTGCAAGCCATAGAAATGAGTGGCATATAGCAGTGAGATCTATTTATACCCTCCCATTGGACATGGAGCTATATGGTTTAATATATTTTTCTTGTAGGTAAGAAACTAATCACAAAAGATATTGTATGTGGGGGAATTTGTTTGACAAGGCAACGATCACTTTGTTACCATGGAGAGTATTAATTGGTCTCAATTGGTACAACCTGCTAACAACGTTCCTTTTCAAAAACTCTGCAAGATCATTTGGAGTCTAGTTTGTTCAAGATGAATTTGAGCACTCAACAATTTATTTTTTACACTTGGCAATGGTCTTATGGGAAGCCCTTTACATATTAGAAAAATAAAGAAATTTTTCTATGCTCTGTAACACTACTCACTATTTGTGGCAAGTACTCAACATGTCAAATTTGCTTGCCAACATGGTGAGCCGACTTGACATTTTGGTCAAATCTCATTTAATTCTAGACAAACTTGGTTGGACTATTTGTAGCTGAACTGGCTTGTTCAGGAACAAATTGGTTCAAAGGGCTCGATGTATTCTTGAACATTTAGGGTTAATCCATTTCAAATGGTGAACTTATTTTCTTTTTGTTATAGGTGTGCTTGCATCTTAATAAAGAATCTAGGAAACTGTCTAGGGGAATGATGCAGATATGCCAAATTGGTTGATTGCAACACATAAGAGTTAGATATATTATTATTTTGCATATTTTCCATTATATAGTTATGACGACTACCCCATCTGTGGATACCATTCCAAGCTTCACTGAAAATCTCTTTAGCCTCATCTAATCTACCTACTTTGTAGAAATTGTCTACTAGCAAGGTGTAAGTATAAAAATTTGGCTTACAATCCTTACTTTTAATTATACTCAACCACTCTAGGGCCTCTTTAATGCACAAATTTTATGTATTAGAAAGGTAAATTTAGAAATTATTTCAGTTTTCATTTTGTGTTTTCAAGTTAGATATTGTTTTCAAGTTTTCACATTTCTAATTTTATTGCAATGTGGCAGGCTGATCAGGGCAATACAGGAACAACCCCGAGACAGGATGATCATGGAAAGGGGCCAGCGGAAGAACATGTAAAGTGCCAGCATTGCTCTATCTTCAGGTATTTTAGTTATTTACATAATTGAAATAATATTAATTTTGTTCAAATATGCAGACACCTGGCCATGGTATGCCTGATGATTCCCTCTATGAGGAAGAGCTTTCTTCATCCCTATTTCCATTTTTGTTGCTGCGAAAAAAGGCGTGAAAAGCAAAGTTGGAATTTGAGCGTTTAGTAGACGCTTCGCCTCAAACACCTGAAATAGAAATTAGGATAACAGAACTTATGACCTAGCTAGAAACATATAAGGTAATAATAAAAAATCAAAAGGATATTTTTTTTTGTTCTGCATGAGATGAATTGTGATAGTTTGATTTTTAATTTTTACATTAACTAAACTAACAAAACAATTCTTTTGTATGTAGCGTTATCTGACACCTGCTACACCCAGTGTTGGTGGTAGTGGGACACAAGGGCAAGAGATTGTCGAGCGACCCTCTCGTACACCTTCTACGCCTTTAGGTGGCAGCCAAGAAAATCACCTTGCCCAAGAAGACACTCAGCCAACCGCTGAACGTGTTGGTAGTGATGAGGCTGATATGGCCAACTATATTATTGTGTTTCCTAGAGCTACACGTGTCAGCTCCATGGGGACCATTGATGGCACGTTGTTGGTGAACGATGAAGGTGTCCCTATAAAGCACGTACAACTCCCAGGTAAGTTTTAATATTTTAACTATTTCATGTACTCTATCTAAAACATATTTTATCGTGATTTTTATTTTTAAATTAATGATAATATCTTTTTTTCTGTGTAGGAAACAATGAGTTCTACAGGTTTTTGGAGAGCCATGTGTTGGTAATTTTTGGCCCAACCATACGCACAAGGTGGAATTCCCAAAATTCCAACCTGAAAAAAGAACTTCTAGATTATCTAGAAGCCCTTTTTGGGGTGGGCACATTTAACAGAATAGCGGTGGCTCGGGTAGCTGGAAAATATTTGAAATATACCAGGGACACCTATAGGACGCAATTGCAATTTAACCCTAGATACGAGCATCCTCTCACAGTTCCAGAGAGTGAGTGGAGAGCACTCATCCATGACGGAAAAGAGAAAAGGGCAAAGAAAGAAGGAAAAATGCCAACTAGACCCGCAAGGTAAATTACAACTTTAATTCAATAGCTTTAATTTTCTCTATGTCTAAAATAAAAGTGTGCTACGTCATATCTGACTTCAATCTTTTGAAGATAGGTTTCCTGACACCTCGAAGGCAACCAAAGTTGGGATTGAAAAAAAAGAGCCATCACAAGCTAGGCCAGGGCGACTACTTGAAATTAACTGCAAGAATTGTAAGTAGCTAAACATCTTATAATTAATTGTATCGCCTTCCAACGTTTTTGTAATCCCATCAAATAACATTAAAAATACACAATCATATGTAATGTAGGGTGATTACTTTGGAATGGAAACTACAGAGTAATATAAAAATATCGCTTTCCATTCCGACTATGAAGTCGTAGTTGAATATCGTAGAACCTTGGGACAGGTCCCAAGATCCAGAATGCTCGATAAGGTAAAATGTTAACCTTTCAATATATTTGTTTTCGTCCATAAATTTAATGTCTAACAACTTTGTTTAAATCATGGGAGCAACACTTTCAACGAGCCAAATAACCCAGTTGTAGAGCAGTGCGTTGAGAGTGAAATATTTCCAGAAGAACATGTTCCTAATGTGCAACCTGATCATTGTAGTGGGGACCAAGCCGACAATGCTACTATCAGTGAGGGCCATGACGAAAATTAATTTCCACTTACAATTTTTTCTAATTATACCTTGATGGTTGTCCTTATAACTTTTTTGTTTAAATGATAGAGAATTTTGTACTTGAGGATCTTACCACCAGAGAGGAAGACAGGGCAATGGTCCCAACAGTGACAACTGGTGCACTAGGTAAATAATATCATTGCAATTTTTTTTATTAATATTACCGAACTAGTTAAATGATATTTAAAAACTGACAATTAAAATTTAATATTATCTATTTTTGTAGGCGATGCCTCGTCACTGCATAAGACCAGACATCGTGACTATGCAACTATATCAGATCTGCAGGAAAGGCATGAAACAGGAGTAGAGCACGATGATGTTGATGATGTAGTTGGGAGCTTTAGAAATAGGAAGAAGAAAAATAAAATTTGATAATGTAAAATATTTTATTATTATAAGACAAATGTTACCATACTTGGAACGTTTTTTGCATTATATTAAAAACTCATTTATCATACTATTTTTATGTCAAGCACTTTCAATGTTTTCTTGCATACTTTTTTTTGCATTGTTTTTTTATTAGTTATTAAATATATTTTTTTTTCTGCTCATGAAAGTAAAAAATGAAATATAGATTGGGTATTGGGGAATTAAGAGTGATGTGAGGGGGAGGGAAGGGACATAAGAGCTTCCACCTTCATTTGGTTGGCCCTGTTTAGTAGAGAATAATTTATTGGAGCAATTTAATCTTGGAGCAAACCTCCCTCGATCCAACATAGCAACAAAAAAGTCACTGTTGACTTAGTTGCTACTCTTTCATATCGTGGGAGGCTTGTTCCAAGTTCAGGAGACTCCAATAAATTTTTCTTGAAACGAAGAGGAGCTTATTCAGGTATGTTTTAACATTTTCAACATATGTTCTAACATTATCATAAGAATGCATCTTAGAGTAAAAAATACTACATCAATTACTTGTATTTATTATATAGATAATTATGGATTTTGAATGACTTGGCAGCACAGGTACAAATCCTCTTGCATCATGAGCAATACAACTTATCAACCAGGGTCATGTCAAGGATATTTTTGCTTGTGCGCTTGACTAGGTTCGTAGTGTCACAACTTTTTAAGTTCCTTTACAGTTCATAATTCAATATTAAGCTTGTTCATGATTATTATCTGGTTTTTTGTATGTGTTTTTTCATCTATTTTATTTTAAGCAACTCTGCATGTTTCTTGTTGTTCACTATGATTTCTCCATTTACCACTCCCAGGATGAATCTAACTTTATTTTCCAATTTCAACAAGTCAAGTTGAAGGTTTTCCAATTGGAATTTCTTTCTCTTTTCATAGAATTCAATATGGATATGATAGAAGTGCTCCAAAACTTGCTCAGGGGTCTCATATTTATGATTGATTCCCTTTGAGCCAAAAAGATGCATGTTACCTGTACTAATTGTAGTACTCAGTTTGAATTTCCTTAAAATTCCCTCTTGAAGTGAAATATTCATATTCTCTTCAGACAATGACACCTCTAAATGGACCCTGGTATCAGTATTGTATTCCTTGTAGTCCCTTATGAATGGTTCTTTAATCTTATCATTCCCAGTCATCAATGCTTCCAGAAATTCCTTGTAATCCCGAGTCCACTTGCAAACAGGCAACTCTATAATTCGTAATGTTGTCTCATTAATTTCCTCTATGATGCCACTAATCATGTAAGACACACAATTATCCTTTATAGTTTTTTGTTCAATTGTTCAATTGTTCAAGGATGGTTAAGGGAGGGAGCTTTCACATAAGTTGTGACCACATGGGTGCCTTGTGCACGTTCATGTGGCCCATTTGTCATTTTCTCCCTTGTGCCTTCGTTTGGTCAGGCACACCGTGTCGTTTCCTTTGAGGGCGCCCGCCCAAACCTGTTCGGGTCAGGTCGTTTCGGTTGAGGGCGATTGCCCAAAAACGTTCGAGCATGGTTCTTAGAGCCACCCAACTAGTAAAATTGAATAAATTTCTTGTTTCTGCATATGCACATATTGAAAGTAAAGATATATTTCAGTTCATGAGAATGTGGCGTGGGAACAAAACCTATCTAATCCCTATGTGTGGGGTTAATTAACCCTATGCCTACAATGTTTATTGTTTGCATATCGGATTGTGTGGGGGTAGATAACTCGTAGCCATATCACATAGGCCCCATTCACTTACGAAGGTTCCCCAAACTCTGCCCCCAATTTGGTTGATCTTGCTGATCAGCTTGAAAATTTTGAATTTTCATTGATGATTGATTTTCCTCTCACTCGAATGCAAAAGGAAGATGAATTTCATCTTTTTCCTCCATAATTTCCACATTTGACATCTATTGTAGCTATTCATCTATGCTCATCTGGAATCACCACAAGTTGTTTTTTTTTTTTTGCAATGGATTCTTGATGTTGATCTCGACGAGATTTTTCCTCCTCAAAAAAAATATCCTGGTTGTAAGCATGGTTGTGGTATGTTGATATTCAGACGAAAACCACAACTTGTAGCCCTTGATCTGCTAGGGATTACCTTGATATTAATGGTGGTGTATTCATACTCCTTCTGAATAACCAATAAAGGGTCAAGGAAATTGACCAATATGTTGTCAAGTTTTATCTTATCCATCTCTGGGGCAAGCTTCTTTTCAGCTAACTCCACTGCTTTTGATCTCAATTTTTCCAATTGCTTCCTTCTCTCATATGATACCTGAGACTTTGCCTTTCTCTTCCCTTCTAATTCCATAATAGTGTCATATTGATGCTAGCCAACTTCTTTGGAAAGCCTTCCTAGCAGACAATACTTTTGACCTGGCTGAAGCCTAAATACTTTCAGAGCATCTGGAATGTCCATTCTCTTCTTCCGTTCATATGGTGGGGGAACCCCTTCAAAATCCCTTAGCCTAGAAAGTGTTGCAGCACCACGCTTGGTTTTGTGTGGAATCATTCCTCTAATTGTATACTAGTCAAATCCTTCTCTTACTTTATTTTCATTTGACCATACCTAACCAATGAGAGCACAAGAACACCTATTTATATAAAAGCACCTATAACTTCTCTTAATTTATTGTCATTTGCCCATAAATAACCAATGAGAACACAAGAACACCTATTTATATAAAATCACCTATAATACTTTTGTGGGTTTCACTAATATCCCTTTAGTTAGTGTGTGCATAGTAGCCTAGATCCTAAAGTGATTCCCATACAATGATAATCCACTATGTTTATTTTTTCTTAAAAAACTATGCATGGATATATGTCCCATTTATGGCCAAGTTCCACCAAAATGGTTCCCCCTACCTACCTAGTAACTACATTACATTTATTTCATGACAAGACTACCCTACAACCCACCAAATTTCTATCATATCCTTGACGTCAACAACAATTTGTTGTTCAAGATATAGCGAAGTTGGAACAAACTTAGCTCTAGAGCTTAGGATATTTTTCCACCTCTCATGTTTATAAACCAATAGATATAAAAATTCTAAAGCATGTGGGAGCCCTTTAAGTATCACCTTTCCTATATTGAATCTGTCTTAAAAATCATGGAAAATGCCCATAGATGAGTTATCCTTACTAAACCAAAAAATTCATTGAAAATAATCATTCATACCATAACATTACTACTTCCATTTTAACCACATAAAACTTATTTTTAAGTTACCATAATTCATCTTTAATATCACATAATTATATTAAAAAATCAACCAAAATCCCTAGTTTATGAAATAAAATTCAACAATTTTATATAGTTAATAATTTAAATAAGTGTCTTAGATCTAGCCTCATTAATAATTATTTATAATCAACAATACCACTTATTGACCCAAACCCCTTATTAACCACAAGAAAAGTCTCACACATTTTATTTAATGGAATTTGAGTGGCCTTAAAAAACACACGTATTTCATTTCAAAATGTGAAAAATTTTCAAATATGAAAAGTTTAATTTCCCTTGTTCATTTCCCTCTGGTTGCATGGTTTGTCCAGGGAAGGAGGGAGGATGTGGCCATACTGTTGCCGATTTAGATGAAGGATGCAACCATACTATTGCAGTTTTGGAGGAAGGATGCGGCCATACTATCGTAGGTTTGGAGGAAGGATGCGGTAAGTAAAGAAATTGGTACCGAGTACCTATTGCAGGCCTACTCTGATACATTTGGTTGAAGTCCGATGATTTATTTCCTTCTACAGAAAGAATCTGCTCTGATACATCAGATCCTAATTGCCTTTGGTCCGATGATCAATAATAATTATCATAATAGTCTTGTGCCTTGTATACAGACATAAATACCTGCCCTGCAGATTCAAATGCCCTTCATTCAGCCCCAGAGCAGTGGGATTTGGAGAAGTAAAATTGAAGGAAAAGTGGTGAACTCTGAAGAACATGTTGTCAAATGCCCCGGACAACGTAATCCATGTATTCATTCAATATTCCCACTGAAATATTTATTGTTGTAATGGATTGCCCTAAATATGCATTGCTTTTCGTTAAGTTTATGTGTTTATCCAATGATAATGCAATGCCCTTTAGGTTTCTTTGGTTATTTTTTTGCCCATTTGGTTTTGCTACTTTCTACTTTTGCCCATTTGGTGATGGTGCATTTTATTAGCTATGAGAATTTTTGGTTGGCTTCTGTGGCAATGGCTATTTGGTTTCTATATGTTTTGGTTTGCTGATATGCCCATTTGGTTATTTTGTCTATGTTATTCTAAGAAGTTCTTGTTTGAATCTGCGGCAATGGTTGTTTGGTTTCTCTTTGTTTTAGTTTGTTGATATGCCCATTCGGTTAATCTTTCACATGTAACTAAGAAGTTTTGGTTTGCATCGTGCAGCAACGCGTATCTGGTTTCAATGTGTTTACGTTAGCTGATATGCTCATTTGGTTACTTTGCCCTTATATTTGCGAGAATTTTTAGTTTTCATCTATAGCAATGGCTATTTGGTTTCGATGTGTTTTAGTTTACCCATAGGGTTTTGATTTTTTTTTTCGACATTTTCTTTAATGGCCTTTTGGGTTTTGATGTATTTTCAGCTCCGGAGTGTCTAGTTTCCCTAATGGAGAACATGGAGTTGTTCCCAAGACCCGATATTTCTTCCTTTACTAATTTTATGGTTATTCCTGGAAGATTTCAGAGATGAAATAAAGCAACTTCCAAAAAGGATATTGTTCTTCCAAGATGGTGTGAGTGGAGGGCAGTTTTACAAAGTATTGGAAGAGGAACTAAGAGCTCTAAACGCTGCTTGTAAAAGGTTTGAGAATTACAATCCCACCATTACCTTTGTTGTGGTACAAAAGCGACATCATACGAGATTGTTCCATTCTGAAAGGCGAGCTACGGAGCAAGTTAATTCATATGCTAGTGGGCGAGTTCACCATTCCGCCTCTCGAAATGCCCCACCTGCTAGGAAAAGATCATCTTCGTCTTCTGATGCACATGAAAATATTCCTCCAGGAACTGTAGTGGATACTCTAATCACACATCCAAGATAATTTGACTTTTACTTGTGCAGCCATTCAGGCATCAAGGGCACAAGCAGACCAACCCATTATCATGTGTTGTGGGATGAAAATCATTTTCTATCTGATGAGTTGCAATAGCTTATCAACAATCTCTACTACACCTTGTTCAAGTGCACAAAGCCAGTCTCTTTGGTGCCTCCTACATATTATGCTCATCTTGCAGCATATCAAGCTCTTCTGTATTTGGATAATTCTGGGAGCATTTCCGAGACATCTTCCAGCAGATCAACTAGTGCTTCTAAGGCATATTCTAATAGAAGTGGGCATTCCAGACTTTGTCCTTCAGTAGAACCTCCACCCCTTCCCAAGATCAATGAAAATGTCAAGAAATTAATTTTTTACTACTGAAAGAAGACTGGGATATTTGTGAAAAAACTCAAATAGCCTAAACACGGGTGAAAGCATACATAAGTTTTGAAATCTTAGTGAGATCTGAAATTTTTTGGTACGCTTTTATTATAGTATGTTACCATTCCTCATTTTTGTCTCAATACTCTGAAGGTCTTGGAAATGCGACAGAGTCCATATATATATACAATGCAATTCCAGGATAGTTTGAGATAAAGAAAAGTATTACCTTCAGGCTTGAGCTTCGGTGATTCTCCCTTCTGCACCTTCTGATTGCAAGTGTCGTTGCAATCCTCAGTTGATTTACATTTTCAGGCATAGATGATTTTTTCCTATACATTTTGTATCAGAATCCTTCACATAAATAAGAATATTTTGCCTTCGATGATTCCATGCTTTTTTGTTAGTGCTTATTTGAAAATTTTCCTTATTTGTTATGTTACGATGGTGGACAATTTGGTTTCATATTATACTGATTATTATCTATCAGTGTTGTTGTTGTCTACGCCATTTTTGCTTTTAATTGAGGCATCATTTTTTCAACCTTAGCTTTTTATGTTGTTCAAAACCTTATGGTTTATGATTAACTTTGCATTTTATCTTCCTGCAGGCTGAAATTGGGTCATAATATTTGCAAAGTTATCATCCTACATGTTTCTTTAGGTATAAGGCTTCTTATTCTCTTGATTCCTTCATGAACAACAACCACAATTAAATTTGTAGTTAGGGTTACTTCAAAATAACATTTGTTTGCCATGTCATTCCTGATCCTTTTACATCCACGATTCCTGTTTCCTTTCCCTAGTACTATCTTCATACGTAAACCATGTGTTCCTTCTTTCAATGGATGCCATAATATTTTTATCATGGGATATTGTTATTGGTTTAATTTCATGCAACACTTGGGGCACTTAGAATGGTTTTAGTGCCTGTCTGCATTGCTCATTGGACGTTTTCTTATTTGAATATCAATGAGATTGTTTTATTCCTGGCAATAGTGGACATAATTTTCCATAAATATTGTCCTTGATTACATAAACAATCAGTAATTATATCATAATAAATGAATTCCTTTTAACTATTCTTGCATAAGATTGCTGGTGAGAAAGCCACAAGATTTTATATCGCGTGGATATTAGGTTGTTCAACCTAAATCATGAGCCAGATATAACCCGAAATCAATAACTATCAACTAATATTAGAATGGAAACTTTTGCAGTCGAACATATTGTCATTGAATTTCTGGTTTTTACTGCATGGAATGTTTTGAATGAATAAGATAAGATAAACATTTTAAGCCTAAAGGTGCAGGAGTGGTCAGGGCTACTCAGAAAACATGAAGTACACTAAACTAAGTGGCACATGAGTAATGCATGAAATATCATGATCAAGTAATGTCAGGAAGGACAAAGAGAAGGACCAGGGCTACATCACTAAGAAGTGACTGATGCAAATTCTAACAATGTCAGAATTTGGATAGGTCTTCGGGGGCTGGATTGTGAGCTCCTAGGTAGAGTTTGGCCATCTGTTGATACTCCCCTCACACTCAAGGCTTCCCAAAAAAAGGTTGGTGATGGAACATGGCTAGGTGGTACTCGGTGTGGGATGGGTGTGGTTCTGAGGTCTCAAATCACTGGGATGAATGTTGGCCCAGTGGGGTCCTAGCTGAGGTCTGTGATGTGGTTTCATGCCGGAAAAACTGGCTGTTAGTCTAGAGCAGATGTAAATCTCACAGATCTAGACGCTGATGCTGCATGGGATCTTGCTTACCTCTTATAGTCCTCTACCATCAAGAGGAAACATTTTGAAGTGAAAAAATTACAATGGAATTTCAATTTGAATATTCCACCATAACACTATTATATAATCAAGCTTTTGTCATCATTTGAAACTCTGTTCTCTACTCGTTTTTATTTTCCATGATGGGTGAAGTGTTTCATTCCAAAAATATTGGCCCAAAAATATTTTGCGTAGTAAAAACCAGAAATTCAATGACTATAACCTAAACTAAGATGTCAACAGTGCATCTATGAAGCATATGAGGGATAAAAAATATTTAGTATTCTGCTATTTTATCTTTTTCGTAGGTAGAACAATGTCTACAGGGCCTTTCTTCAAAAACCTAAAGCTTGCACGAGATGGATGAAATAAATGAGATTCAAGGCTATGTAGCTAGTTTTCATTAGAATCAAGAAAGGAATGCCTAGAAAACAAGAGGCTTTGTTTAGTTGGTGACAGTACTACACCATAGATGCCACCATAGTGATGGGATGGGTGTTGATGGTGCTCAATGGAAATGTTAGGCTAGGACTGTCATTTTATAAGAATTTGACTGTGGGGATTGAAAATTGATAACTTGCTGGTCTAGACCTGCCAAACCACAACAAGAACATGGGTGTGTTGGGAGCATGGATTTATGTTTGAGCCCCAATTTTTTCCAGCCCAAAGTCAAATAAAACAAAAATGTACAAGATCCATTGGCCTAAGTTAATCTCACAAGATCAGAACAAATTACCTGGATTAGTTAGACCTGCTACTGATCAGCTTGTAGGCCTTTTGTAATGTGGTTGAGTACTACACAAAGCTTTGTTACAATGCCATAGAATTTGGATTTCATAATAGTGATTTGTGGGATGCGCTAAGGCCATCTTTGGGGGGCTCTATCATCTCACAGAATGAGCATGGAATGCCTTCAGTGATTTAACATGTTGCTTACAAACATATTGGCCTATTTGAAAATATCCAATGTCAACTCCAAAGTCAATCTTTAACACATTGCTTACAGTCCTATTGGCTTTTTTGATAGTACTCAACGTCGACACCAGAGTCAATGTTCAGAAAGCAACTGGGTTTAAGCACTAGTAAAATTTAAGAAACATATATTGCATTTGTCTGCAAAATACTAGGAAAAATACTTGCAAGGATGGTATTAGCCTCTGCCTTGACAGATTGCATCCAATTTTATTGATCACTTCAAAACAAATTTGGGTTTGCATAACAATTTGCATGAAATGTTAATTTTTCGAGTTGATTTTAGGTAGCATTCAGGCTTGTTAACTATACTCTCATATACATTTGTGGTTGCAGTTTGCTGAATTTCATTTAAAAACAATGAAATTGATGTTAAAGTGTTGACATTGTCACTTAACAGCTTATAGCCCTATAGACACCATGGTTGTTGTGGACCTTCCAAACCTAGCCAGAATTTGGGCACTTAACAAGTTTAGAGTAATATTTGAATCGTTAATGCTATAAGAGTTTAATGAAATGCGTACACTTCTGGATTCAACCAATAAACCACAAGATTAATTATATCACATTTACTGTTAACTGCGAATTTTAGTCTCCATTAACAGTTATGGATTTATGTAATGTACATTGTAGACATGGTAATACGGTCAAACATATATTTGTAGAGATGAAATTCGTTAGCAGGTTTCTTGTAACAGGTAAATTGATCGATTTTGGGCTTAAACTAGCATCAAAAACAAGAAACAGGTCATATGAGTAGACCAAATTATAGAGTATATTGGTGATGTGGAAACCCGAGTAGGCAAGAGCGAAGTTTAATTTTTTTTAAATATTTTTTAATTTTCGTCGGAAGAGCGACGTTTAATTTTTTTTAAATATTTTTTAATTTTCGTCGGAAGAGCGACGTTTAATTTTTTTAAATATTTTTTAAATTTCATTGGAAGAGCGAATTTTAATTTTTTTTTAAATATTTTTTTAAATTTTCATCGGAAGAGCGACGTTTTATTGTTCGTTGGAAGAGTGACATTTTTTTAGAGTGATATCTAGGTTCCATCGGAAGAGTGGCATTTAATTTTCGTCGGAAGAGCGACGTTTTTTTCATCGAAGAGAGATATTTTGTTTTCATCATAAGAGTGACATTTTGTTTTCGTCGGAAGAGCGACGGTTTGGATAACGTCAGAAGAGCGACGACGTTGTGGAAACGTCAGAAATAGTGTCGCTTTTCTGACACTTTATTGAAGTGTCGGAATTGCGACGTAATGGCTAACTATGTTTTGCCCCACCTCAAACTGTCGCTCTTGCGATGCCTATGTTTCGGAATAGCGACGAATTGGCCATTGGAAATTGGGCCAAATGTGCTAGTGCATGCAAGGTCCAAGGTACCAGAAGGGTATCTCTAGATCAAATTCCTGGATAATGAGCTGAAGTCGACAAGAAGTGACCTAGTCGAAGGAGGGCCATAATGTTTTCCACATCATCGACATGAGACAGGGGAATATGAAGAAAGTGAATCTGGACCAACAAGAAATCAGAGGAAGGTTGACAACTGCAGAGGCAAAATTCTCTTGAACATATCAATAGCGCAACATTGGATTTGGCAGTATTTGACATCAAAGGATCTGAGGTCATGATAACGTGGAAAAGAGAAAATGAGAGGTCAAAATAGATCACCCAAACCTATGGAGAAAAAAATGATGAAATGAGATGTCCCCAACCTGACAGGAATGCAGACAAGTGCCATGTTCAAGAGCGACATACTTCCAACATAACTAGAACTTGGTTCCATTTTCCCCCACTATTTCTGGCGAGTACCCCAATTATTTTTAAAACAAGCTTGAAGGGGATAGCATATGCTTGTACTGTAAGTTTGTCCTTTGGAAAAATCCAACCTAGTACATTTTACGAGCCCTAGGAAGGAGGAACTTGAATAACGTCATGGTGACGAAGTCCGATGTCATCAGAGTTTAACAAGTCTAACAAAGGAAGAAGTCAGCATCTTTTCATATTTAGAGAGTTTCAAAAGAAGGTAGAAAAGAAAACTCCAGCAGTCCCTTTTTGTAGGTAGTCTCACAGATGTGAAAAGGTAGAAAAATGTGTCTGAGACAACCTCTTAGTCGTGATAGGCTAAGGTATTCCTTTTTTGTAAATAATCTATCCCAGCCCGAAAAAGTGTTAAATGTATACTAGGTAGATATCGTTTCGCAGCTATTTAACGAGTTCAAAACGACAAGAATCTCGGAAATATTTTCAACTTTAGAGAGTCAGAAAAGAGCTGAAAGATGACCCCAGTAGTGAATTTTTCGTGTTTTTACTGAGTCCGAAAAAGTATAAAATATAACTCGTTACTTCATCATTGTCACATAAAAACCTGTTGCTGCATAAGAGACATGTGTAAAACCCATTTCTCAAAAATAATATAATAAAATAATTGAAAAACATGTCTTAAAACCTAATTAGGGTTGTGAAAAAGTTATAAAATTCCAAAAATGGTAAAAAACAATTACTTTTTACTTTTTACCTCTTTTGGAGAAATAGTTACCCATTTCACTATGCTATCTTGCAGCGACGATAGCGGTTAATCCAACAAACCAATCTCAAATCCATCAACTCCAGGTAAGAGTCGAGATCCCTCTCGTCATTTTAAGTCATTTCTCAGTATCTGCAATTTTCAATTTCAAATTTTGGGGAAGGAAATGAAAAAACTAGGGCATGGCAGTTGGCGCAGGTTTCAGGCACGGAGTCACGCCAACTGCTCAATTTTTTACACTAGGGCGCGCCAACGGTGCAAACCATTTCAAGAAAAAATGCTGATCAAATATCCCAATTAATCACAAATTTAAGGTTCAAAATTGACTAATACCACTCATATGAATGTGTTTGTAGGTAGAAAGAGGCAAAATGGTTATCGAATGGAAAGAACGGGAACATAGCAAAGAAGACGAGCTGGCCATGGAAAATTAGAGATTCATGCAAGCTCTGAGAAACTGTGGTCTGAAAAAATTCTTCTTAACGCCATGTCTCTGAGCCCAACCAGATTTATTACAGTATCTAGTTAGCATATGGGACGAAGATGAAGAGAAGTTCATCCTTCGGGATCAAGAAATTGAGATTGAAGTTTTCGACGTGTATTTCATCACAGGATTATCGCGGAGGGGAGCAGCACCAATCCTAACCATCTCCCAGCCTTGCATTGAAAACATTTCCATGGTGATAGAGAGGGTATGTCCAGGAGTACAGAAGGGATCAGGTAGTGGGAAAGTTGATATCCAAACTATCCCAAATTTGACACTACGAGCGGTGATACATACCATCACACGAGCTGCGGGGACACAAGCACCACACGAAGAAAAAAAGACATATTTGCTTCTTGTTGTAGACTACTTGGTAGTGACCATATACAACTAGGTAGAGGCCATTACAATAAACATGAAGCACCACTAAAAAAATGCAAGAAGTCCAAATTGAAACAATTTGGTTATGGATCCATTCTGGTATCTTTCTTCTTGGAATGACTACCCATTTTTCAGCGACAGGAGGTCATAGACCCGAGACCACCAGTGAGAGAACCACGAATCGCCCGATGGGCAGCACTGATGCCAAGGGCAGGGGGTGGTCAACAGATGTCCAGGAGACCAACATTATTTGATTAGCTCTGTCGACAACTGATTGTAGTGGAAGACTGGCCCTACTCTGGTACAGATTTCACTGATGATCCGGACCTCCCACTCCCAAAGGGAGAGGATTGGGATGAATATTTAGGTGAGACTCATTTTTTAAGTTTTATGAGTATTATGATTTTTTATTTATGCGTGTTCTGACATTGAATCTATGTGATGCTTATGTTGGCCCAGAGAGACCCACCTGCATGTCACCGATAGCGAGGCGAATCCCTTGCGATTTTGACCCTCAAGGTGAGGGCGGCGAGGAAGATGAGATAGTGCGCAACCTGGAGGGGATCACATTAGGAGTCCCAGATTATGCACGTTTTGAAGATGTTCCTCGCGCCTACCAGAGACATACCATAGGGGTGCCCAGCCGAATTCACCACTTACTGAGGCGGCTTGTACGGGCAGTGACATGTTATCATGAGCACCATTCTGATTAGACACCTAGGTTTTATTTTATCTGCATATTTTTGAGAGACATGATGTCTTAGGATGTAACAGAAACACACATATATATTCTTGAAGTTATGATGCACACGCCTACAAACATCCGATATATATATATATATATATATATATATATATATATATATATATATATATATATATATATATATATATATGTATATATATATATATATATGTATTCCTACATGGATATTTTGCATATGATGATGCTTTTACAAATTACGCAAATGTCTATCTAATACAATGTTAGCCATTGTATCAGTTAATGTGTTCATCTGTCTAGGAATATGTCGATATGTGATAAAATTGAAATGTATTTCCAACAAACGAATACATAAATACAATCTCAGAATGTGTGGATTTCTAACTGAATAATGATTATTGAGTTGCAGAATGACAAGCTGTGAATCTAGATTTACAAGCAATGCGCGTATGCCGAGGTTGATCGCCTCGGTCAATAGCTCAATGAAAACACTATATTCAGCAACATTGTTTGTAGTTCTTCCTAGACAAATACCTTGTAGATCTATCAACTCACCAGTAGGATCATAAATTACCCAGGCTACCGAAGACAAATTCCTAGTACTGCGGGAAGCACGGTTCGTGAAACCAACATAAGGGGTAATAGACATCTGCACAATAAGAAAGACCCAAATAAGAATGAAAATGCTCACAAAGAACACCAAACCAAAAACATTTACAAAAATTAAAACAACACCTATGTACACCTATTACGCATGAATGACTTACGCATAATATTTCTTGAGATACAACCCTTTTCTAGGCTATTCAAGAGGATGACCTTCGTAATCAATTAGCTCTTAGGCCCCATTCTGCAACACACGTTTAACGATGTAGGGTCCATGCCACATAGGTTGAAATTTTTCTGCCCCCAAATTGTCATGAGCTTGGTCATACACAAGGACGAGATTTCCATCGATGAAAGAACGAGGGGAAACTAACTGATCAAAATGAGCTTTGACCCGATGTTTCTGCGCTCCAATAATGAGAGCTGTAAAGAAGTGGGTTTCATCCAGCCTTTCTAAATAAAGGAGATGATCTTCTTCTAGCGAAGTATTCGGCAGTAATTCAACGGCCAATTTGAGCAAAGGTATTTCACATTCAATCGGGAGAGTAGCTTCCAGGCCATAAACCAATTGGAAAGGAGTGAACCCGGTTGTGCTCTTAACTGAGGTTTGGTACACCAAAAGAGCCGAAAATAACATGAGATGCCAGTTTGATTTGTGGATCCCAATTGTAAGTTGAAGCATAGTGACAAGAAATTTGTTCACAGCTTCAACCTGGCCATTGGCTTGAGGGTAGTACAGCGTTGAGCTGTCGTGATGCAGACCCAACTTAGAAGTCAACTCTGCCACCATATAATGTCAAAAATGGGAACCATGCTTGGTAACGATGGCTTGAGGGACACCAAACCTAGAAATAATGTGATTGAAGATGAATTGAGCAGTTGTCTTACCGTCAGCGGCAAGTGTAGGCATTGCTTCGGCCCATTTGGTGAAGTAGTCCACGACTACAATAATATAAGCATGCCCCCCAGCCGAGTGAGGTTTACACGTCATAAAATCGATGCCCCAATTCGCAAAGGGACCAAAAGTAATGACACGATGAAGAGGAATAGGTGGCGCACGCAACTTGTGTTGATAAATCTGGAAATCATGGCATTTAGGAACTGCGACAATACAATCCTTAAAAATGGAAGGCCAAAAATAACCAGCATGAAGGATCTTCTGTGTAGTAGAATAACCATACATATCACTGCCATAGGCGCCACTGTGACAATCATTCAAAGCTTTCTGAGCTTCCTCAAGATTCAAACATCGTCGGAGTCTGGAATCGACTCCAACATGATAGAGAGTATCTCCAACTATACAATAGGGTTGCAACTGATGGCGGATGCATCGGTGGGCATCCTTCATCAACTCAGATCTAAAATATGAAGTCTGGAGATAAACGATGATATCACCGTACCAAGGATTGAGGGTGCTAATCAAGAAAATCAAATCGTCTGGAATGGATTCCTCAGAATGAGAAGGAGTGGAGTCGGAAGGGAGAGAAAAAAGTAAATAAACAAATACCAATGATTTCTTAGACTTGGCAGCAGTAAATTACAAATCAAACTCTTGGAGGATAACAATCCACTTTGGGTATTTTCCCCCCAGCAATTGTTGAGACAATATGTAAGTCATGGGGTTGCATTCAGAAATCACTGTCACTGTACGCAAAAGAATATAATGACGAAAACATTGTACGGATTGAACAGAAGCCAACACTAACTTCTCGACGTGAGCATAACACGTCTCAGTGTCAAGAAGGTTACAAGAAAAGTAATAAATAGCATTCTCATGAATGCCATCATCTTCCTGTACCAAAACCATGGCAATCGTGTTGAAAGCGACAGCTAAATAAAGGGAAAAATCACGATGATAATTGGGAGGGCGGAGGAGAGGAGCATTGACCAAAAATTTTTTCAACGCATCAAAAGATTTCTGATCGATCTCATCCCAGTAAAAAGGAATGCCCTGCATTAACAATCCTTTGAATCCTTTATCTACTTCGACATAGTTAGGTATAAAACGGTGTAGAAAATTATCTTTCTCTTGTAAACTCTACAACTGATGTAAGGAGGAAGGAGAGAGGAGATTGATAATAGCCTCAACCTTGAGAGGATCCAGACGAATTCCTTCTTTGGAACGATAAACCCTAATAGTCTACCAGAATCGATGTAGAAGACACACTTGTGTGGATTGAGACGAATGTTATAGTGTCTACAACGAAGAAAAATTGACGAAGATGGTCAAGATGATCTCTACGCTTAGCTGAATAAGCCGGAAGGTCATCCAGATAAGGTTGAACGATGTGGCGTATATCATGAAAGGCATAAGACATCGCGCACTAAAATGTGGCCCTGGCATTCTTCAAACCAAAAGAAAGCTTCTTATATACAAAGGTGCCCCAAGGACAGATAAAGGCAATCTTGTGTTGATCAATCGGGAGAATGTTGATCTGATTATAACTCGAATAATCATCCATAAGGGAAAAAATTTCGCTCCCGGCACAGTCGTCAATGATTTTATCGATGAAGGGAGTAGGATAATTATTCTTAGGACAGGCTCGATTGATATCACGATAGTCAACACAGACACAAATAGTGCCCTGTTTCTTATCTACAGGAACAAAATTAGAGATCCATTCTGTCAATGGGATTGGATAAATGAAACTAGCTTTGAGAAGCTTTTCGACTTCGGCCTTAATGGCAGTAGCTTTCCTAGGATGCACTGGAAGAAGACGCTGACGACCAGGTTTCGAACCAGGGTAAGTAGGAATTCCATGTACCACAATGCTAGGATCATTGCTGAGCATTTATTCGTAGGACCATGCAAAGACATCACAAAACTCGCGGAAAAGGCTATTTTCACTTCATCAGAAGAACAAGTAACCCCAATATGGATGTTCTCGATGAATCCTGGTTTAATGGAAATGTCGATAGGCATCGTCTAAGTAATGTTACACAAGTTACCTTCCGAAAAAACCTCATGGACTTGAATAGGTGTTTGAAGTGGAGGAGAAGGAACCTGAGAAGAAAAATTCTCAAGACAGGTAGACATGGCCCCAAGACTTGGTAGAAACGAGGAACGATGATGACCATCATCCTACAGTAGATCGTCGAGAGACAGGGTTTCCACGATAGCCTCATCAGAAGGAAACACTTCTTTCAAAGGATCCAGTGAATCAAAATCACCAAACCAAGTGGATTGAGAATAGATGTCAAGGGCCACACTCGAAGGAGTGTAATCAGAGGACGGAGTTCCTGATGCAGCAATGAGTTCACAATAATTAATTTCAATTGGACTCAACAGCATCGAATCTCCAAAGAATCGATCTATTCAGAAGAAGGTATAACCCAGGGGTCATCGGTGTGAGAAATCATGTTGACCTGAACAGTATTTGGTGGTGGAAGGGTAAAAATAACCATGAGAACAGGGTCCTTGACAAGGCCCAACTGAAGGCTCTCATAGGGATTAGGAATATTATCCATGTACGGAACGTTGTTCTCAGAAGAGGAAGCGAAGAAAGACAATTGATCGACAGTAATAATCTTTCCTTCGTGCAGGAACTTCAAAAGACGAAAGAGAGTGGACAGAACGCACAGCATGGCGTGAGTCCAACTGCGTCCGAGGACAATATTATAATTGAGTTTAGAATCAACGAATTCAACCTCGACGTTGATTTTATTCCCTTCCAACGTAATCGGTAAACTAGCGAGAACACCAAGAGGTTTAGATTCCCTTATATCAAATGCTTCAAGAGCATTTGGTGAATAAGTGAGAGCTGGAGAACCAATGGCTTTCCAGCAAGCAGATGACATAACACACATGGATGCACCCTCGTCCACGACAGCTCGGTGAATATTCAAACCATTAATACCAGCTTGAATGATGAGTGCAATTTGGTGTGGGAGTCGCAGGACGAAATTCTCTAAATAGAAAGCGATAAGGCTAGTGTCGGCAGGATCGACCCCACCTATCGCATATCGCAAAGCCTTCCATTGTGATAGACAAATATGAAGTACTTCTAACACAGACATTGCAGATGGCGCCTGAGCCAAATCCTCAACAATACTGTAATGTTGAGTAGCATGGGCGTTAATATTAAACGAAGATCTACAAAGTACGCCTTTGGAAGGTAGCCGAACAACGGATTTGACGCTAGGTTGTTCAATCTCAAGAGAGCCAAAAGCAGGTGGAGGAGGAGGAGGACCATTAGTGATCTCCTTCCTCGCTACCTAACGTGAACCAGAATAATATTTTGTTCGAGTAGCAATGGAAACGGGTGCAGAACTAGTCATCATAAACACTTGTGAGCTAGATGGGGCAAAGGACTGAGGGTGCTCTACCATTTGGGTCTGTTGAGGGAAAGGTTATTTAAGAATGGTTGGAGCTCCTTAGGTGCCTTTGAGAAATCGACTCACTTCACACCATCGAGGACAGTCCTTGGTGAAGTGCTCGTCATCACAAATCAAACAAGGATACTTCGGTTTGCATGGAGAACTATCAGCAGAATGAGGTCTTGGATAATCCTATTTTGGGTTATTGGCTTTGGCCTTACCTTTACCCTTCTTCTTACCTTTGGAAGTGTTATCTGTAGGATTGGCCTAAACAACATTCACTTCGGCGGGTTTGCTAGAATTCGAATTTGACTGAGAAGCTACACTATTCGAATAAGTAGACTTATGCTTCCTAGAGTTGGATGAAGAAGACTTCTAAGAAGTCTACGATACGGAACCAATAATACCATCAACAGATGGAGTCGCTGGCAGTTTAGAAGTTCTAGGTCGAGGAGCATCAGGCAAGATATCATACAAATCCCAAAACTGAGAGTACATGAGATCAAGGTACTGGGTGTAAGCAATGGCTTGTTCCTCGGTTACACATGCCCCCATAGCTATGTCTTTGGCAATCTGATTGAAAAAGGAGGTAGTGAACCAATGAGTTAGAAGCTTATCAGGTATCTCAAATTTGATCATGCGACGACGACGTTGCCACTCATGAATATGATCCGAGATATGAGTAGCGTGATCCTGTTTCAATGAAGTGAGGAGATGATTCCCGGTCTCATAGCGGATTGGTATATGAAAATGTGTAAGGAACACCACGGCCAAAGAATTGAAATCTTGGAAAAATCCACGAGACAACTCAATGTACCACTTTGCAGCAGCACCAATAAGATTTCACTGGAAAAGACGGAGATGAATAGAATCGTCAACCCAATAATTAGAAGAACACTACAAGTGGTATGTCATAACATGCATTTGGGGGTCTTCACCAGGTATACCCTCAAATTTAGGACAATCACCAGGAATATTGGTCAGAACCGAAGGCCAATATGGATTATGAAGAATAGGATCATTTGTCATCTTCGACACATCAGGTAATTCCAATGTATCAAGAAACGGTAATTGAGTATTAAAATTCATCGGAGGTATTGATAAGGATCTCTGTGTACATTCCAGCTAGTCTGAGAAGGATTCTTCCCCCATACATTGTGTCCCAAAGGATTTGGATCATAGGGATTAGAAACAGGATAATTCGGTTGATGTTGGGGTTGAGGACCGGGATATTGAGTCAAAGGATACCACTGAGGTCCTTTCTGAGTAGCACAAGGATTCTACTCTGGAATGTAAGCATGACTTTGAGGTTGCTGATACACGGGTGGATTTTGAGGGTAAGGATTTTGAGGTGCGTTATATACTAGTTGATGTTATGGGGTGTGCTATATACTTTTTGATGTGAAGCTTGAGGGTAATAAGCACCATGTATTTGTGCAGGTTGACCTTGTAGAGCAGGTTGAGCAGGTTGCTGAGCAGGGTAAATAGGTAAAACTGACTGCGAAAAAAAAGGAATCTGCTGGTGGACAGGTTGCAACGGCTGCTGAGTTGGTTGAACTATTTGTTGAAATGGTTGTTGAGGGCCACTAGGTTGACCTTGTGGTAAAGGTTGGCCTGATGGTTGAGATGGTCTAGGATGTCCCTGATGACCAAGTTGACCTGGAGAAGGACCATAGGATTGTCCTCATTGCACAATATTTGGGCCATACTGAACGTGTGGCTGTGATTGAGGTGCAACAGGCTGTCCTTGTGGTGGATAAACTTTCCCCCCAGGACCAAAAGATGATCCGGGTTGAATCAGAGGTTGACCCGAGAGACCAGAGGGTTGTCCATGTTGGACCAAAGGTTTTCCTTGTAAAGGTTGGCCTTGTGGACCGTATGGTTGTTCTTGTGGACCAAAAGCAGGGCCTTGCTGAGCTAAAGGTTGTCCTTGAGAGGGTTGTCCTTGTAATCTAGAGGGTTTCATAGGAAAAGTAGGTCTAAACTAAGAAATGACTTGATGAGGATCAATAGGAGGCAAATAAACCAGAATACCAGGCTCATCATAATAAAGCAGATATGAATAAATAGGATTACCAACCGCATCATAGTGATGAAACAGAGGGTAGGAGCCTAGGACTGCTGAGAACCCTAAGAGGTTTGTTGATGAACAGCCAATAGATACTCCTCAAAATTAAGACCGCCAGGAATCACAGGAGTAGAGGAAACTGTACTATAAGCAGGTGAGGCTTTCATTGAAGGAGCATAACGTCGGTGAATATCCAACATCTGCTCGTCAAACTCAAAAGTAGAAACCAATGGTGTAGACGAAGCCACGTAGACAGTAGGTCGAACTGGGATAGATGTAATAGTAATCGACGGATCTGAGGCCAAAGGTAACAGTACTGATGAAATTAGGACTGAACTTAGAGGAGGAGTTACTATGCTGGATTGTGCAATGGATGCAACACCATACACAATCTGACTCAGAGACCTATAGCCAGTCGGAAGTGACACTAAAGGTGAAGAAGATTGGACAGAGGCACGAGAGAGATCTTCAAGAAAGAGTTGATATTATCCTCTGGACATAGGCCTTCCTTCACTACCAATAAAACTGGAGGAATCCATATCTAAGTCTTCCATAAGATCTTTGAAAGGACTATGGGGACTAGGAGGTACCATAGCAACAACAAAAGGCGATCCAGACGTAAGAGGAGGAAATTCTCCTTTGTCCCCAAAACTAGACCAAGCACTTGAAGGAGGCCAATTGAACTCAACCATTTCTTCAAGTGGAGATCAAGTAGCAAGGGGCTGGATAGACGGTAGAATAAGCTGCGAAAACTCGGCAGACCTAGTGGACTGAGGAGTTTCGTAAGAAACGTCTGGAAAAGAATCACCACTAGGAGGCAGTGAAGACGACGAAACTGGAGGTTCTACCACTTTGACCGTATATCAGAACATGAAGGAAAAAAGAGAACCAACCAAAGGTTCCAAGATCAAAAACTAAGGAAATCAATCAGACCAAGTAACAAACTTTTAATAGGCTTGTGATCGTAGGTTATTAATTTTATAACACTGAAACCAAAATTCGTTGTTTCATGTTTCAAGAGTCAAGAAACAGAAAAAATATGACTCTAGTCACTTTCAATTTGAAACGAGTGTGAAAGGACAAGTGCTCGATCATATTTTAATTTTTTAAAGAGTCATGAAAAGATCGAAACAACTACTCACGTATCTAAGCAAGAGGGTATAACAAGTTTCTGTGAACTTCCATATACACCTTGGTGATCAAATGAAAGAGAAATGACCAAGGACTTAACGTACGTGCAGGTAGTCTCCTTGAATGTTGTGTTCAGTGTATCACAGTTACAAGGTGGCAGAATCGACTTCCTATGGATAAAGGATTGCACCCTAGAGGGATCTCCCTTTATATACGCGACGGTACGGGGAGTAAAAGTCTGTACTAGCACTGTCTGAAGCCAAAAGGCGAGTGACAACTACTAGGTTTTAAGACGCCAGAACATGTCTCTAGCCTAGACCACTAGAAATATTTTGTTAGGTTTCAATGTTGCCTTAGGTTGATTGAGTAAATTTTAAATTTGATCTTGGATTATGTTCCAATTTCAAGCCTTATCAAATTTGGAGCTCAACTTCCTAAATGCAAGTTATATGTAAATGAACAACATTTTAATTCGATGAATGCTAGCTATAAGAGGGATAGAAACCTTTCAAACAAGCAAACAAGGAAAGTATGCGAAGAAACTTCTAATGCCTTTAATGAAATCAAGCGAAAACGAAAGTCCTTCCTATATTAACAAATGCTATTTTATGTAAAGGAACGTTTCATTTTAAATGCAACAAAAGAATCCAAAAGATATTTTTTAATTTTTTCAATGAAATGAAACAGACAACGTACTAATTCAATGGAAAACAAAATAAACACTAGTTTGAGTTTTGCGAATGTAAATATTTGGAATTGAATGACTCAACCAAAGTGAAACAGACACAAAAACATGCAAGCCAATGAAGCAAACTTTCAATCGCAAAAGATAATTTCCCAAAGTGACCCAAAAAAGCAAAGTAATCGATGCTCAAAGTATTGAAGAAGAAGGACCAATCGAAAACGAAAAGACTGTTCAATCAAAAAGACAAAAGGATCAAGAAAAACTCAATCTAAAGACCCAAAACGAGACTGATAACAATCAAAGAAACTTGTTCTCGAACATAAGGTTTGGTGTGCAAGAACACTTAGAAACCCTAAGGTCTAAAATGACACCGATAGGAAAATGGAAAAACGGTTGAGGGAAACAAGTCTGTAGTAGCCAACACAGTCTCAAAGGCTTAAAACACATCAAAAAATAACCCAGAAGCAATAAAAAATGACCAAAACACTCATTAAGTAGGTCATACCAAAACCTACAGGATTTGGTGCGACTGTAAGGCTGTAATCCGTGCCATACAGGGGTTGGCGCGAGTGATAAAAGAGCAACCTGCACCAATCGGTGCGACTGTCGAGACAAAAAATGCGCCAAGTTGGATACCTATGGGAAAAAGAGTAAAAACCATAACCTAATGAGAAGAGGTCAACCTTGACACTCTAGAGCTAAACAGAGGATGGAAACTCAGCAAACAAACCAAAAAAAGACGGATAACTAAACCAATAATCGAAACTGACCCAACAGGATGAAATGAAAAACTCGCATGGTTCCTCAACGGAGTCACCAATTTTTTATGAAGGTAAATCCTCTCTGGGGACAAAGACGATCCCTCTAGCCCTAGGGTGGGTCTAGTAACAAAAGGACATGCTAAAGTGTTGCTTCCTAGTTAATGAATGAACAAAAGATACAGTAGATTGACCTACTATGAATCCAACGCTGTCGTCATTGCAGAAAGAGTAGTGGCCTCTCTCTCCTGCCTTATAAAGTAACAATCCATTTGTTGTCACGTTCAGATACCTGCGCATGGGACAAATAACAAGAGCAACATATGACCGAATAGTTTCACTCATAACTATTAGCCAGTCAAAGAGGGATAAACATATCACATCAAATAAACATCATAACACAATATTGGAACCAAACAGTAGTCATGTATATAAATGAATAGAAGGAAGAGTACAATTGATGTGTTGACGTCTAGTCTCCTCCAGCGGGGTTCAGGCGAAGCGCATCTCAAATTTTCATCAAGGAATTGGGATGGGATGAAGGCATGGACTCAAGCTCTCTTAGAAGTCATCGACTCAAGCTTCCTCAACATAATTCCTTCTTATTCTATCTTCTCTAGTAGCTTAGCTATAGTATGTATAATTCTCCCAGTTCAGCTAGCTAGTAATAAGAGAGATAGCTTCTTTTATAGAGGAAAAGGAGGAGGTTGGGATCCCTACAAAGGTGGGAGGGAGTCCTATCCTTTAGGAGAGTTCCAAGGGAGGTGGAAACTACTAACTAAAGGAAGGATTCTATGGTTGTTTCAGTTCAACCACTCCCAATGACTCATCCCAGAGGTGGTTGGAATGGAACCTCCGCCTCTATTTTAAAAAAACACTCCATAAACAGCTTGGCATGAGTTTTTAACTGACATAGAGCGCCAACTGGCGCGGGCTTAGTGTTAAATTTCTTAGTCGGCGCAAGGGTGTAACTGGCTACTCGCACCAAGGCAAAAATAGGGATTTTTACAGTTCTTCTCAAGGAAATTTCAACAAGAAGAATGTTACTTTCATCAAAAGGGATGCAAATATGGTATTTTCAAAGCATGACATTGCTTATTGGTCACAGAAACAACCCTCCAATGTGCGATTTGGGGATTGCAGGATTGCAGGGACAGTGAAAAAATGTGGTGTAACACAAGGAGGCAAAACAGAAACCAAGAAATTCAGTTTAATCAAACAGATTCAAGTAATTGCATAATATAAGAATGGAGGTCTCTCTGCCAGAATACCTAGATTGATAAATCTGGCACTTGGATCTAAGATTGCTTGGAGATTCATTTCTGGGGAAAGAAGTTGGTGGATGCATGCTTTAGAGTCAAAATAATTAAGCACTCCAAGGATCTCCATATTGGACAAGAATACACCTTTCAGACCTTGTACTCAAATCTGGAAGCTCGTTATCAAGGTGCTTCCATTGATCAAAAACAATATCTCAAGAATGTCGGACAATAGAAAAAACATTAATTTGTGGAGGGATAACATAATAGGAAGTGAGCCATTATGTAACAATCAAGAAATTATAATAATGAGGAACTCGATGACTTCAAAGGAGTCTCTCCAACTTGGGAAAAATAACATAGTGGGACACTGATGGAATCTGGAAACATTGGAAATCTCCTAATATACCACAACTTTTAAAAAATCAATGGGATGTTCTGACTTCCCTGCTAAAAGGCGCAACCCCATTGGAGCAAAGTAAATAGGACGGGCACATATGGACTCCTACAGGAAGAGATTATACCATCAAATCGAGATATGCAGTGCTTCAAGAACAACAAGGGCAACAATATTGGCACCTCTGTAAACTTATGGGGAAAGTTGAAAGCTTACATAAAATTAAAATATTCATTTGGACACTTATAAATAGAAAAATTCTTATTGCACATAACTTGTAAAAAAGAGGAATTTTTGGGCCCTCTCAGTGCCCATTGTGTCTATAGGAGGAGGAAAACATTCAACACATGTTCATAGAATGTAACTTCACCAAATAATGTTGGAAGGGTGTGGCCTTTCCAATAGAAGAAAATCACATTACACCATCCCACTCAATGAGTTTCTAGCTAACTAGAAAAATAATTACCCTTACTCTCTCAAAAATAAAATCATTGTGCAAAGATATTGGACCAAAATACCCTCATTTTTATGCTCGCAGATCTGGTTAGCCAGAAACAACAAGATCTTCTAGAATAAAAATACAACAGTGGAAAGGGTAATTTCCAAAATATGGTGCAAGTATCTGAATTATATTCTGCTAAAGGGACAAAAGGAATTGACTAGGTGCAACTTCAAGTAGAAGAAAGAAAGTGGGAAAGGTTTTCAAGTAGCAGGCCCAATTTCACAACAATACCCATGCCCAAAAAGGAAAAACCAAAATAGAAAATAAGGCTCTCAGAAGAATACTTCCAGAATTGGATTAGCTCCCTCAACAGGCCATGCCTCTTCTTCGATGGGGCTTCGAAAATGAATCCCGGAAAATAAGGGGCCGGAGGAATTATGCTCACCAGTGATAAGAGAAACAACATACCGTATGTCTAGCAATAGAGAAGAAGCCTATGGGCTTCTCCTTGGGGTCAAAATATTAAAATAAAGAAGTATAATGAATCCAATAATATTTCGAGATTCATCGATCATTATACAGCCAATGGTCAATGGTAATAGTTTAAAAAATTTAGCCCTACGCCATATACTTGAAAGGATAAATCAATATGAAAAGAAGATTGGAAAAATTACCTATTATCATATCTTAAGAGATAATAATAAAAGTGAAAATTGTCAGGAAAATAAGGCAGTTGATGGAACAATGGGACATGCCAACTTTGACAGAGCTCTTGTCAAAATACCAATCCCATGATTAAGAAAATCTACCAGAAATCAACCATGCGAGAAGGAATCTCTCTCAAAATTAGAATTACCCTTGTCAAGCCTGGAAACATAATATATCCTCTTACATTTAAGATCCAAATCGATCAAACTCAGATCTTACTCACAACTCTCATCTTTCCCGTGACTCTCTAGTTGACGAGCTCCCAATATTTATATATGAATCAATGTGGTGTTCTCAATTCACCTGAAATCCCTAATTACATTCATGCTCAGAGACTCCTTATTTTTGGCTTCGTCTTCGTGTCCCTTGGCCTTGTTTTCTTGTGAACATCAAGCACTGTGCTTTCTCCATTCCACTACATTGACCCTTCCCCTAAAACATCTCTTCCTCCTCGTGCCTTGCTGCCTGGAAGCTCTCCTCCACTCCAAACTCTTCCAACTTTCTCCTCATCAACCATCTCTCTCCCACACTATCTGATCAAGCCTGTGACGCTCTCTGTGTTTCAATAGTTCCTCTCCAAATCTTAGATCAAAGCACTTTGTATCAATCCAGACACTTCTCATCAACACTTCACACTTTTTTGGACTCAAATAACTCCTCAAATTCAACAGATCACAATGAATTTCATCAACACTCCTTCAACGGAGAAATAAATGGACTCTAGCGAAGCAAAGGCACAGTCATGTGTGTACTGTCGAGCACACCGGGTAGTGATATATCAGATAAAGGAGCTAATGAATCATAAAAAAGGCCACACAAGATAAGAGAAATCAGTCCTCCGGCAACAATGGGCATCAACCACAAAGGAATTGTTGGAAGTTAAGAATAGATGTAACCATTTTGAAAATATAATCAACTTCCTCGAAGAAATTATAGCAAAAAAATCTGAGCATGGATCCAACTCTCTCGAATAGGGAAGTGGTCATAGAGACAGTGAGAACACTATGAACAAATAGATGAAATCTCAGCACTTTGATCTCCAATGACAAAAAACAACCTCATCCAGTTATTAGTAGTTAGGACTTAGTACATTATCAAAATGAAAGAGAAATGCATTTTGTTACTCGAACAGTTTGTTAAAGATTGTAGTTTGAATGTAGTAGACGGCATAATAAATAGGAATACTAGAAGAAGTAGTGCTTTCCATGTAACAGGAATGCTACATGCCCTGTAGACAACTCTGTTTTTTGGTCTTATCAGCGATGAATTTGTAATGAGGAATTAATCTTCCTCCTTTTCTAATATATAATATCATAACCGAACTTGTTAAAAAAAAAAATTGCCTCACACCACAAATTTTAACTGTAATTATATCTATGTACTTTATTGTAACATTATTTTCTATTTAAAATATTATTACCATTAAACATTTATTTTTTCCTTAGGAAAAAATATTTCAAACATATATATAATTTTTCCCTTTATTAAAATATGCCTTAGAGAAAGGCATGATATATATATATATATATATATATATATATATATATATGAAATACTTATTGAAATATGATATCAATTTAAGTAGTTTATATATTAGAAATATTTATTATTTTTCAATTGGATAAATTTACTTCATAATTTACATAATTTATATATTTTAAACGAGGAGAATCCATCACATCCCCACCATTTGAATCACAGGCAATATGGCTCCCCACATGTGTCATGTGGGTCTTCATTTGCCAATGAATAACCACCGAGTTTAGATATTGCTTGCTCCTCCCTTTAGTGTGCCCAGGGTATGGAACCTAAGTTGACATGTCTAAAAGCTCATAACATGATAGGGGTTGTCTTTCCTCCCTTGCTCTGGACTCGAGCTCATAAATTTATTTATGAGTATCAGTCAGAATTTCATCGAAGTATGTGGCCACTAAGTCCTGGGAAAAGAGTCTTGCTTTACATTACCATGGCTAAGCCATGTCACCTCCTCCCCTTCAACACCTAATTCTTTGTCTTGATGGAATTGCAAGGACTCGGGGAGGATAATTATTCACAATGAGTGCCTTTACCTGAAAAATAACAAACTAATGGACTCGACCCACCTTCTACAGTATTATGGAACCAACTGACCAACACGTCATGAGAACACTAGAAAAAATATTTAGCCTTAAATGAGGACCCACTAGATGGGGCAGAGGACGAGTCTTCCCTAACCAAAGCCTCTTCACTCTTGACCATCGAATAGGAAAAGAACAACCTCAAGCCCATAATAACTCGACACCCAGTATAGTGCAAACAGACACCAAACTCAGACAACCAACACTTATGTTGCCAAGAAAATAAACTAGCATAGGAATACCCTTGCAATTCACTCTGGATAAGTCTTGCAGAACCGACCTTAAATTGAGAGAAGAGGTTCCAATATAAAAATCTAGGCCAAATTAAACATGCATTCCAAACAGAATCCCCAGACCAAGGAAGGAGATACATACATAGAGAATTGGACTCAAGAAATTTATACCTAAACCCTTTAAAAAAACCTAAAGAGGGGAACCAAGAAAAGAAGAGGTATGACCTGAGACACTGTGATGCGCTTGAATTTTGATGACCCTAATAGTATATTTGGAGCATAAAATTCCAACGGCTATAAACAATACCAGGCTTCCCGAATGCCCCAAATAAACACATGCCATTTAAACTAACCAACATAAATTCATTTCCAACCATTGAGACCCACCACTATCCATGACGTTGGGACTCTCATGCACACAAATTGCACAAGGGGAATGCACCAAAAGGCCAAGGACCTAATATCGAATCCTTTCCACTCAATGCAAGTAAAATCTTCTCCCATTGAAGACCATATATAAACCAAAATCCAATTGTAACAATCCATGCCCATGCATGCGAGGGCAGGTCGTATCCTCCCTCTTAAATTTTTGTTACGTACTTGAGGGTGGTAGTCGCATTGCCTAAGGCCCCTGTTCCATTTTCCATTACACCCCCATTGTGGATATTGGCATTTACTATAAGAAAATTCAACTCACACAAATTTTTTTTTTAACTATCATATCAATTTACCCAATTTATATATCTAAAATACAAATTATTTTTTACTTTAATAAAATTTATCTCATGCCCATGGGGTATAGAAGAGATAGTGATGGGATGTATTTTTAAGTCACTATGTTAAGTGATGGGGTGTACTATTAAGTCACTGGTTCGAAACTCCGTGGGGAAAAATTCAATCATGTTAAGGGTTGGTGTGGCACAGGATGGGTTCGATTCCCGGGTGATTTTGATCACTCAAATGCACATGAAAAGTGCTTGGTTGGATAACTCTCTCAAAGATATTTCAAATGGTATATGGCACTTACTTTAACTCTTCAAGAATGTAGAAAAATCTTCAGTTTGAGGTAATGGCTTTTAAGAAAGATGTAGACCTTAGTGGACCCCAAACCAGAGGTGGACCCCAGATGACATGGCAAGGTGACTTGGTAGAGAAATGTGGCAGATGATGATGTCGCACCCTATGATCATGACACATGATTGGTGTATTTGACGTCTTTGGGTGGGAAAGTGACGCTTTTTCAAGTAAAACGCAACAACGACGTGGTGGTGACATGGCATGGCAAGTGGAATATAATGACGTGGAAAATATATGGCCCATCATCCATAAGCTACTGATGCACAACAATAGTGGCATGTAGTGGGCCCAATTAACCTCATTTGGCACCACATTGCACAGAAGTCAACTACATATGATAAAAACTTTGAACACCCCCACCCCCTCCCCCCCCACCCGCCACCCCCTCAACACTTGTTAAAGTGTGTATAGGCGCAAGGAGGGGAGCTTGACGTGACTTCTTTGTCGTTGGATTTGAGTATATCACTAGATCACGGGGCACACTTTAAAAAAGTGGAAGAGGGGAGCTTGAAGTGACTTCTGTGTCGTTGGATTTGAGTGTATCACTAGATCACGGGGCACGCTTTAAAAAGGTGGGGAACATTTAATTCCACATAGGACAAACCACAGACCCCACCCACCGCCCCCCCTTGTTAAAGGTCATATAGTTGGGGTGGGTGAGTGGGTGAGTGGGTGGAGGGGGGGTTTTAACGGGTCATTAGTTGCACCTTAGAAAGTGTTGGATATTTAACACTTGGTGAATTACATAGGTCTAGGCTTAAGCGCCCTTCAGGCTTAAGCACTCAATATTCCTCTATTGTCATATGCTCTAGAGAGAATAAAAATAAAGAGATAGGATGGGAAAAAAATTTGGTATTGGGACACCAACTTTCAATTAAATATTAAATTTATTAAAGGCCACCGTGAGACAAATCTGAAGATTTTATGTCTATAAATAGGAGAATCAATTTAAGCGTGAATTTATACAGATCCTAGGGATTCTAGAAATGAAACAACATGAATATGAAGAGGATCAAATTCTCATATGGTGAAGGCAAACATATTGACACTTCTCCCATCTCAAAACCCATCTCAAAAAAAACAAGGGAAGCTGCGAAGCAGCAAGTCCCTGCCATTGAATTAGGTGATGCCCCTAGTTTGGTTTTGAATTAAAGTGATTTCCATGTTTTTACTTCTACTCATATGAATTTTATGGTTTTACTGCTACTCATGGTGATTTGGATTTTAACTGAGTCCCTTGAAATTGATGCCCCTAGTTTGGTTTTGAATTAAAGTGATTTCCATGGTTTTACTACTACTCATAATGAATTTTATGGTTTTACTGCTACTCACGATGATTTGGATTTTAACTGAGTCCCTCGAAATTGATGCCCCTAGTTTGGTTTTGAATTAAAATTTCAATAATTAAAATTTTAAATAACCATAGCACCATAATATATAACTCATCATCCCTATTAATTATTAAACCCATTTATTTCAACATAGTCTATCTATTTCCCATCCTTTTAAGCATGATATTATGTTATTAATTCAATTCATTATTATTATTACTAATAATAATACTAATTAATACCTATAATATCTTGTCCATTATATTCCCCTTAATATTGAAAACATTAAAATAGTATCGCATCATCTATTGCACTTAAATTCCACTTTATAAATTTAATAAAATTCACAAAATATCTTTTACTTCCTTATAAACATAATATTTTATTATTAATTATTCTTCATAATCATAATTATTATTAATAATAATTAGTAATTATTATAACATTTTTGGGAGTATTAACTAGGAAATATTTTAGTTTTGTAAGTATTCCAATTTCATGCAACATTTCACTTTTAATAAGAGTTGGTTGTGTTTATTTAGTTTCACATTTTGGCAAATAATATTGTATGATTTTTTTACATTACAGATAAAATCTAGTATAACATTTTTTGAGGAATGAGTGTTAGCCTATTTCATAAAGGCAATTATAAATCCAAAAAAATACATAAATTGAATAATGTAAAGTTAGGATAAATATATTTATTAAATTAGAATATTTAATAAATATTAGAGATATTTAGAAATAGAAATTTGTTAATAAAAATTAGGACTCTAGAAAAGAGTCGTTTCCTAGGCTTTAAGTTAGGAGTGAAGTTAGTAGAGTGGTTAGAAACTCATTTATTGTAAATGGACACTTGTTTATTTTCCAAGTGATCCATAACTAGATTAAGTTAGAACATAGAGCTTATAAATAGGATTGTTTCCTATTTTATTGTGTAATGTGAGTGTAGTGTGAGAATGAGAGTTTACGTCTGTAAACTCCTGCAGTTTTGCAATGTAATTTTTTTCCATGATCAATAAAGTATGTGTCTAAGGACACTTCTAAATATTTTATGTGGTATTAGAGCCACGGTAACGCTGTGAGGATGAGATTCCAGCTCTACCAGATCGTGGAAAACTCAACTCCGTTGAAGTGATCAGCAAAAGATTGGTATGAAATTTGCAAAATTTTTTATTGATTTTAGATCTGCAAATTCTAAAATCATTTTTTTTAAAAAGCAGAAAATGCAAATATGTGTGACTTCTCAAATTGTTTGAGTGAATAAAAGCAAAAAAAAGGGACAGCGCTGTATATTTTAATTTTTTTAAAAATCCTTTCAAAACATTCAAATCGATTCTGCAAATCATTCAAAACAACGTTTAATTGGTATCAATTTAAATCGATTCTGCATTTTCATTCTCTCGATTTATGCTCAAATCCCCTACGTTGAGCATTCTGGCATCGAATTTCATTGTCAGCGTTTTAAATTGAGCCAGCAGCATTCAACATCGTTTTTTATTTCCATCGACAGCGTTTTAAATTGGTATAGTTTGTGTTGAGTCTCAAATCTGCATTTTTCTTATACATCTTCCTAGACCTTTTTCATTCACCTGAACCTTCCAAGTTGTCAATATCATTGTATATTAATTGAAAAAGAGCATCTAAAATGGTTTTTAACTATATTTTGTGTCTGTTGTTTGATTTAGATTTTTTCTCATTTAGCTGCGGAATCTTGCCACTTTCCGCAGCTGCTGCAACTTTCCGCAGCCATTTTGTGAAAGTCTATGTTGCAGGTGTCTTCAGGTAAAATGAGCCACATGGGAAAGTCAGAAATGATGTGGACATGGATCGTGTCCTATTGGCTCGAGCAAATTCACTTAAGGAGGCTGTGGTCAAAGGCGGCCAAGTGGAAGTCAACCGTAGAGTCCCACGGTGACAGGACTCTGTTTCTCATCACGTGAGGATTTGCATGACCGTTCGAACTTACGGGAGACACATCAACACCTGTACACGGCTCCATAAGCCGAATCCAACATCCACTCTTCATAGATTTACTCCTCACTGCGGCCATGATGTTGGATCCCTGGACGTGATGATTTACGTGTCTCCATCAGCACAAACTTTAGGGAATTAGTTATATTACCTTTGTTATAAATAACGCGTTTGCATACGCATATTAGATTAGTCTCCATTAGCCTCCAGATAGCTCTGTAATGTAATTACGTTGCCACTGTGCCGTAATATCACCTTTCTGTTATGACTACATTTTAATATATAAGAAGACTCTGTTTCCAAGCGTAATTCGTACTTGAAGTTTGTTGCCGAGGTTGGTGCAGAGGGCCCCTGCACACACTAAGGTTTTGTGCATTATTGTATAGTTCTTGTTTTATTTCTTTAAGCTCATTGTGCCATAAGTCATTCACATGTTTATACATTGCATCTTTCATGGTATATATGTTTCATTTCTGTTTATAATCTTTCATGCTTTACATCTTGCTTCTGTCCATAATCTTTCATGTTTTATGTTATTGTTAACTGATCAGTGTTCTTGTTTCAGGTTATAAATAGGCAGCCCGGGCATTTGCATAACTTTTTGACTAATGACATGGAATTAATATTGTTCTGCTACTAATTTACTTTTCTTAGTTTCTGTTTAATTTCAGTACTGCTTTGTTTATTTCAGTCTTGCTCATTTGCTTCAGTAGTTAGATTTAGATATATTAAATTGCTCATGACATCTTCAGTTACCTCTGAAAGCCATAGCTAGACTAATGGCGAGGGATTGAATTATGAATGTGTAGTTTGCTATTAGTTTACTTTCTGCAAGTTAGAAATATTAAATTTCTCATGACATTTTCAGTTACCTCCGAAAGCCATAGCTGGACTAATGGCGAGGGATTGAATTATGAATGTGTAGTTTGATATTAGTTTACTTTCTGCAAGTTAGATATCATGTTACTCAAGTTGTTTATGGTTACCTCCGAAAACCATAGCTGGACTAATGGTGAGGGATCAGAAGATAAGTTGATGTAATTTGATTTAGATTTACTTTATTGCAACTTTTGGATTTCTTTAAGCATAGTTTCTTTTGTGTTTGAAAAGCAGCAAGGATAATGATTTTCATGATCAGTAGTTCATTGTTTGTTTGACTAGAGTAGTGATGCAATTTCATTTTCTTTGAAGAATTAATTTTGTCATTGTGTGTTTTAAAATTCTTTTGAAGTTTGGAAAATCATTAGAAAGACATTGTTGTCTTGAATATTTGTCTCCATACTTGTTTTTCAGAATTTCATAAAAAAATCCAAAAACGACCAAAAAGTAAGAGATAGGTTATCTTGCACATATAGTGCGCCACACTTCATCAGCTTACGAATCCCAGATTGATAAATTAATGTAGCAATTTAGGACACACTAAATTGACCAAACATTTTGGCGCCGTTGCCGGGGAAGTGTAACTAGGTAGCCAATTTCTTAAAAAAAAATAATAATAATAAAAGAAGGGAAAACTTGATAATTTCTTGAAGTATGCTCTCCTCTTGCACCTAGTGTGATCTGGAGGATCAGAAAAGAGAGTTATTGGTTCAATAATTTCTTAAGTATGCTCTCTTCTTGCACCTAGTGTGACCTGGAAGATCAGAAAGAGAATTATTAGCCCAACTTAAAAATTAAAAAAAATGACATGCATAGAGCAAGAGATTCTAGGGGAAGGTTTATAGCTAGAGCCAAGAGTTCGATTTTCACAACTCCATCTTCTTCAAGGCATAGACAAGATTCACCACCATCTACCCCTAGCCTTAAGATTCTTGGAATTCAAGGAACAGCTTAATTAGAGGATTCTCCTATACCACCTACTAAATCTCATTTAGAAAAGGATCCTTTCTTTACTTCTACAGGAGAGTATCTTGTAATCAAAGAAGTAGAATCACCTGAAGAAGAAAAGGGAAAGACTCTCTCTCATCCTCCCTTGATAGAAGAACCAGAGGACTTTAAGGACTCTAAAGAAACTATCATGGCAGAGGAAATAATAGATGGATTTGGAGGTAGAGGTAGAGGTAGAGGAGGAGGAAACAATGGAGACAACAATGGTGAAGGAAATAATGGAAGAAATAGGGAAGGAGACAACTTGTTTGGATTCCCTATAGTTGATGAGGAAACTCATACAACGATGACAAATATCTCACCATCTGTCCTCCCTAACTTTTATGGATTGCGAAGTGAGGATCCTGAAACATTTCTGTTTGAGGTTGAAGTCGTGTGCCGAACCTATGACTATATGGAAGACTCTCAAAAACTCAAACTGATTCCTTCAACATTGAAGGGAGCTGCTTTGAAATGGTTCATGGGATTAGCCACTCAATCTATTAGGACTTGGAATGATATGAAAAAAACATTTTTGGATAGATACTTGGACTATGTATGCCCACCAATCACAAGGATGAGGTATTCAAAATGATGCAAAAAGAAGATGAAAATTTGGAAGACTTAATTGAAAGATTTCAATACAACTTGAAAAGAGAAAAGATGAGCAACTTAGATAGTGAAACCTTGAAAGCCCTCCTATTAAAAGCCATTAGAGATGAATGGATAGACATTTTAAACATGATGGGGAAAGGAGACATTTCTCAACTCCCATTTCGTGATATAACAGAACTATGTATCCATCTCTCAAGAGGAAAATCTAAAAATGGAAAAGGGCCTAGGGATTCTTCTCTTATTAGGGCTAACAAATCTGCAACTGGATCAGTAAGTAGGGTAGAGATTGGTAATATGCTTGATGAGTTCAAAACTGATATCTTAGGGAGCCTTAGTGAACAACTAGACACCCTTAAAATCCAAAACAAGCAGAAAGCAGAAACGGATGCTTTAGCCATCTTTTGTCCGAAATGTAGGAAGAAACATGCTTTAAGGGAATGTCCCTTGGATGCAAAAGTTGTAGAAACATGTATGATTTTCTCAGAGAATCATGAGATCAAGGATTGTCCTTCAATTCCTGGACTCAAAGCTGTTTTTCAAGAAGACCCAAATTCAGTAGAATCTCTCTGTTTTGTTGCAAGAAGACCTTGGCAGGGACAACAAACTCAAGGGTTTAACAACCCTATGAATCTTCAAACCCCACCAAATTGGAATCCTTGGCAACAACCTTGGCCCCAACATCAAAATCCATATCAGCCATGGGTACAGGGAATGCAAAATCCTTATGGGAGATTTTCTCAATTTTATCAATATCCTCCATATTTTCAAAATCAACAAGCTCCACAACTTCCAAACCCAAATCCACAACTTTCATTTCCATTTCCACAACAACAACCTTCTCAACAAAATCCAAATCCTCAACTCATGCTCCCATACCAACAAAAGGCAAATCAACTTCCAGCTCAGCCATTGCCAAATCCTAACAATAAAAATCCTCAGAATACTTACATGATAGAAGGACAACAATTTCCTACCTATATGATTGTTCCTCTCAATGATGTACAACTCAGATCTGGTAGAGTTTTAGAAAAACCTTCTATAGATGACCTAGAGCAGGATACCTCTGAGGAGGACTCTATTGAAGCCAATAAGGGTTCTGAGGAAGCATCTCTTCAAAACTCAAATATTCAAAAAGAGAAAGAAAATTTAACACCCACAACTCCTATAGTTGAGCAACCTGCATCTTCATCTACACCTCCTTTTCCTGAAAGACTACAAATTGATAAGGGGGTGGAAAAACAAATCTTGTTGCCTAACTATGACTTTCTAGATGAATTGAAGAATGTTTGTATCAAGATTCCCTTGCTACAAGCTATTCGAGAGATTCCTATTCTAGCAAAAACCATAAAGGAGTTGAGTTTCAAAAGACCAGGAAGGAAACTAAAAGACACAAGAAGAATCCACCTGGTAGGAAAAATTGCAGATATCATGATGGGAAAAATTACCATGCAGAAGTATGTAGATCCAGGAAGTCCAATTGTCGAGACACATATAAATGGGATAGAAATTCCAAACACATTGATTGACTTAGGGGCTGCTATCAACATTATGAGTAGACAGACTATGGACCAGCTAAAACTTCCTAACCTTCTTTTTACACCTACTTTACTGCAACTTGCAGATCGATCAATTATTAAACCAGATGGTGTATTAGAAGATATTTCAATCTCCTTAGATTCTTGGGAATATCCGGTAGATTTTATGATTTTGACTCCCAAGAGTAATCTAGGAGGGCACCCACTTATCTTAGGAAGACCTTGGCTAGCCACAGTTGATGCTTTCATTAGTTGTAGATCTGGGGATATGTACATTTCTAATGGTAATTCGGCAAAGAAATTCAATTTGTATCCTCTAGAAAAAGCAATTACAGAAGTAGGAGACAATGAATGGGTTGATGATGAGGACACTATACAACCTGTCTTTACCATTTCTGAAATCAGTGAGGATAGTCAAATTCTGAACACATTAGAAAATTTTGAGACATCTTAAGAATATGACCCCACACAATTTCAGTTGGAATCTGACATAGAATATTTATCATCAAGACAAATGTCTCTTTACTCTATGGAAGAGTTTGGTAGTTCTACTATTGAGATTTATCCAGGAAAAACATTGAATATCAACAAACATTTGGAAAAGTCACAACAAAAAGAACTAATCAAAATCTTGCAAAAACATTCTACTGCATTTGCATGGGAGTATACTGACATGAAAGGTATTGATCCTAAGACTTGCATCCATCATATATATATTGAGGAAAACAGTAGACCAATCAGACAACCTCAAAGAAGGATGAATCCAAATCTTAGGGAGATAGTGAAAGAAGAGCTCCAAAAACTTCTCAATGTAAACTTCATTTATCCAATTTCGGATAGCCGATGGGTTTCTCCTTTGGTTATAGTACCTAAAAAGAATGGTAAATGGAGGGTATGCATTGATTACAGGGAATTGAACAAAGCAACTTTGAAGGATCACTTTCCTTTGCCTTTTATAGATCAGGTATTAGATACATTAGCAGGTAAAAAGTACTTTTCATTTTTGGATGGTTTTAGTGGCTATAATCAAATTCAGGTAGCACCTGAAGATCAAGATAAGACCACATTTACTTGTCCATGGGGAATTTTTGCCTACCGAGTGCTTCCTTTTGGGTTATGTAATGCACCTGCAACATTCCAAAGAGCAGTACTAGGAATTTTTTCTGATCTAATCCATGATTGTGTAGAGGTTTATATGGATGATTTTACAGTTTATGGTAATTCATTTGAAGAGGCATTAGAAAAATTGGAAAAAAGTTCTTATAAGATGTAAAGAAACAAACCTTTCATTAAGCCATGAAAAATGCTTTATGATGTTTACTGAAGGGATTGTTTTGGGGCATCATATTTCGGGAGATGGGATTAAGGTTGATAGATCAAAAGTTGAAGTCATCTCCAAGTTACCTATTCCAAATTGTCAAAGAGATGTTAGAAGTTTTCTGGGATTTACTGGTTACTATAGAAGATTTATAGAAAACTTCACTAAAATAACATCTCCACTCTTCAAATTGCTTACAAAAGACTGTGAATTTAAATGGGATCCTGATTGTCAATCAGCCTTTGAAACTTTGAAAACAAGAATATCTGAAGCACCTATCTTGAGAGGACCAAATTGGAAACTCCCTTTCCATATTTCTACAAATGCTTCAAATACAGCTCTAGGAGCTGTGTTGGGTCAAAAAGATTTAGTTTCTTATGCCATTTATTATACCAGTAAAAATTTGACTCCCACAGAATTGAACTATACTGTGACTGAAAAAGAGTTTTTAGCTGTTGTTCATGCAATTAATAAGTTTAGACATTACATAACAGGCTATGAAAATTTTATTCATACTGACCATTCTGTAATTAGATATTTAATGAACAAACCTGTTACTAATGGCAGAGTGACAAGATGGATCTTTCTTTTACAAGAATTCAATATTACTGTGTTGGATAGACCAGGAAAACAAAATACAGTAGCTGATTTCTTGTCTAGGATTTAGAATACTAAAGAAGATTCTCCTGTAGAGGATAAGTTTCCTGATGAATACTTGTTTGCAGTAGCTATTAAGACTCCTTGGTATGCAGATATTGCTAACTATTTGGTTACAGGGAAACTGCCTTCACATTTATTTCCAAGTGAAAAACGAAAAATTATTCAGGAGAGTTCAAAATAATCATGGATTTCTAACGAATTGTTTAAAACAGGGCCAGATCTTGTGATCAGAAGATGTGTTAGGGAGGATGAAATGCCTGATATTCTTAAGGCATGTCATGATGAACCATGCGGCGGACACTTTGCAGACAAAAGGACGGCCTATAAAATCCTCTCTTTAGGATATTGTTGGCCTTCCCTCTTCAAAGATGCAAAACAATATGTCAAAAGGTGTGACAGCTGCCAAAGAGTAGGGAAACCTACCCTTTCAAATGAAATTCCATTGCAACCACAGGTACTCATTGAACCCTTTGAAAAATGGGCTTTAGATTTCATTGGACCTATTAATCCACCATCTAAGAAAAATAAGTATATATTGGTTTGTACTGATTATGTTACTAAATGGGTAGAAGCCAAATCATTAGTATCTGCTACTGAAAATTCAGTTGTTCATTTTCTTTATGAGGATATTTTTACTTGCTTTGGTGTTCCAAGAGAAATTGTGACAGATCAGGGGAGCCAATTCACATCCAATTTGGTGGAGAAGTTGATGGAAGAATACAAAATCAAGCACAAAAGATCTACTCCTTACCATCCGCAAGCAAATGGTCAAGTGGAGTCCATAAATAAAGTTCTTGAAAGTATCATCACCAAAACTGTTCATCTACATAGAAGAGATTGGGCAGAAAGGCTTCCTGAAGCCTTGTGGGCCTACAGAACTACATGGAGAAATACAACGGGACATTCTCCCTATGAACTTGTTTATGGGAAAGAAGTCTTGCTCCCCATTGAGTTCCAAGTCAAGACCTTCAAGATAGCAGTTCAATTGGGGATGAATTTATTAGAAGCCCAAAAGCATAGAATGGAGCAATTAAATGAGCTAGATGAGATCGGACAAGAGGCAATTCTAAGAACTGATCTAGTTCAATATTAAAGAGCTAAATGGCATGACAAGTACATCAAAGAGAAGAAGTTTCAAGAAGGAGATTGGGCATTGTTATTTGATTCCAAGTTTAAAGATTTTCAAGGAAAATTTTAGACTCATTGGCTTGGGCCATATGAGATTGAAAAGATCTTTAGCAATGGAGCGGTAAGAATCAAGACCATTGATGAGTTTCAAACTCCTCTTATTGTGAATGGCCACAGATTGAAAGTTTATCATAAGCCACTCTCAAAAGAGGAATTTGTCAAAATGTTTCAAGAAAATTCTGCAATCAGGCTGGTACAGAAGAATTCTTCTTCTCCACCAGCCTAGCTTTTGTTCTTTCAATTAAAAAAATAAAAAATATAAATATAAAAATAAAAATAAAAATATTTTGTATAAGCCTGAAAACCAATCACTGATTGGCAGTCTTATACAGAAAATGTAGGGTGAAAATCAGGAACACCTGACACCCTATATTTTCCAAAAAAAAAAATCTCTCTTTCATTTCACAAGTTTTGTGACCACCCATTCCACTTCATTTCACTTCATTTCACTCCATTCCACTTCATTTTATCTATTTCATTCCATTTCACCAATAAAATTCTTTTTCATGACCATTTCCATCTAGTCATTTGTCATCCGTTCATTTTCATTCACCCAAATAATAGTTGTGTCAGTTTCCGCATCTGACATCTGTTTCCATAACTGACACCAGTTTCCACAGCCAGAAGCAGATTCCGCAGCTACTACTCTATTTTCAAAAGAATGTACAGCCAAATGTTATTTCCATAACCATGAAATCAAATGCAGGTGTGAGGACCAATTATGAAGACATGGGGCATTCAAGATATCAATGAGGAGCAACTAATTGAAGACCGAGGAAAAAGGCAAGAATTCTAAGGTATGAGTAAAATTTATTTCAAATAGCATTGAAAACACATTTTTATATAGTTATGAACCATAATCTCCATTATGTGCAATGATTATATTGACAAACTCTGTAACCCTTTCACGATCTCCATATGATCCTCCCACATTCATTTTCAAACGGTCCCATAATTAAACCTCCGATCTTCACTCAAACTCCGATACTCCACCTGTGACAATGAGACGTAGTTGATTTGACTATGGCTTCTTTCAGCCGCATAAAATTCGTAGCCGTTTTTTAAATGTTCTTACATTTATTTTGCAGCCATCAAATTTCAAACACTGCCGGATGTGTTATACTCTTCCTATTATTCTATTAATCTCACAGTCGTATCTCTGCCATGCTCACGTAACCCTTCTCTATTTTGCTTCGTTCTCTGTTATGTTACAGTCTGTATATCCATTCTCTGATATCTACCTGCAGTCATTGTGCTCATTTCCATTCATTCAGCCATCCTACTTCCATTGAACCACTTCACGCAGGCAAGTTTTTAAAAAGCATAAAGAAAGATGGGTAAATTGTTGAGAGCAGAACCAGAAGGACCTAAATTCATGGAAGGATATCCGCAAGTCAGGGATATATTGAAGAAGGCAAAGTGGCTGCGGTTTATCCAAAAGTTTAGAGGCTACCATAAAGAAGTGAAAAAAGCTTTTGCAAGGTCGTTCAATGGCCTGGAGGTAGAGATTGAAGACCTTAAGTTCACGGTGAATGAGGCATCTATAGCAACTGACACAGAACTTCCTCAAGAGGGTGAACGTTGGTTTAAGAACAACAGCATTAGTGATGAAGCCTGGAGAATAATCTTACGAAACCCAGGTATGGACATAACTATTTTTAAAAGAGGAATTCCTGTTTATGCTTTGAAAGAGGAATGGGCTACTTTGCTGCTAGTTGTTCAAAAATTCATCACCTGTGAAGGCCATTTTGGGTCCATGTATATGTACCATACCAGATTGCTGATGAATTTTCTAGATAATCAAACTCTCAATCTCCCATATTTTCTATTAAATAGTTTGAAGAAGATGTCTGTGACTGTTCAGAAAAATTTAGGGGATGTAGAACCACATCTATATCACCATGGTCTTGTAAAAATTTTGATTGAAAAAGAGTTAAAGGAGAAGAAGGACACATGGGAACAATTTTTGATCAGAAATTTCTTTGAGGAACCTCAAGAAATTCCTGAAGGTAGCACATCAAGAAGGAGTAGGAGAAAAAGAACAAATGATGAAACTCAAAGTAGTCCTACTACTACAATTGAAAGAACTAGTAGGGAAGAGAGACTGTCAAAAAGGAAAAAGAAAGAAACCAAGGGTAAAAAACCAATAACATCAAAAGAGAGAAAAAGTATTGAGGCTATACATCAAACCCCTTCTTCCGAAGAAGAAGATCATCAAGTGTTATCTGAGAGATTGGTTCATCTTCAAGAACAGTTATCTATAGCCAAGAAGAAAGATAAAGGAAAACAAAAGCAAAAAGACAATGGTCCACAGCGTGTGAGAAGAAGTTCCAGGCTTAAGGGGAAGTTGAGGAAAACGCAAATGAAGGGACCTCATTTTATCGATTTGGGAGAAGAAACATCTGAAAAATCCCTAGCTGACCATAGTCCATCTCACTCTCAATCAGTTAGTGAACCTGGTTCATTTCATTCTTAGTCAGACATTGAACATAGTCCATCCCATTCTCAGCCAGATGTTGATGTGAGCCCTTCTCAGCTAGATTTTGAAGACAACTCTCCTTCACGGAATTTTGGGGACAGCCCAATAAAAATGAGACCTGATATAGACCCCAAGCAGCAAGAAGTATATGATTATATAGAATCTTTAGAAAAAGCAGCTACAGGTCCCAGTACTTCGTCCATTCAGCCTCACATATCACAAAATGATCTAGTCCAATCACTGAAACAGGAAGTCTTTGAGCTAGAGCTTTTAAATAAACACATTAAAAATGAAAATGAGGCATTGAAGGAACAAAGTAAATTGGAAAAAATCATTCATGATAATACCATGCTACATCTGGGAATATGGCAGAAGAAGAACAAGAAATTGAAAAAGAAATGCCAGAAGTTAAGCAGAGCACTGGTTAATATCAAATTTAGATGCTTAATGAAGAAGCCCGGGATGTTAGCAGCACCAAGGAAGAAGAGGAGAGGATTGGATGTATTGGCTGAAGTGTCAAGGCATATGAACTGAAGAAGGATTATCAAAATTTTGGTTGCATGAGGACATGCAACACCTTCACAGTGGGGGTATGTTGAGTCTCAAATCTGCATCTTTCCTATACACCATTCTAGACCTTTTTCATTCACCTAAACCTTCCAAGTTGTCAATATCATTGTATATTAATTGCAAAAGAGCATCTAAAATGGTTTTTAACTATATTTTGTGTCTTTTGTTTGATTTAGATTTTTGCTCATTTAGCTGCGGAATCTTGCCACTTTCCGCAGCTACTGCAACTTTCCGCAGCCATTTTGTGAAAGTCTATGTTACAGGTGTCTTCAGGAAAAACGAGCCACATGGGCAAGTCAGAAATGATGTGGACATGGATCGTGTCCTATTGGCTCGAGAAAATTCACTTAAGGAGGCTGTGGTCAAAGGTGGCCAAGTGGAAGTCAACCGTAGAGTCCCACGGTGACAGGACTATGTTTCTCATCACGTGAGGATTTGCATGACCGTTTCTAACTTACGGGAGACACATCAACACCTGTACACGGCTCCATAAGTCGAATCCAACATCCACTCCTCATATATTTACTCCTCACTGGGGCCATCATGCTGGATCCCTGGACGTGATGATTTACGTGTCTCCATCAGCACAAACTTTAGGGAATTAGTTATATTACCTTTGTTATAAATAACGCGTTTGCATACGCATATTAGATTAGCCTCCAGATAGATCTGTAATGTAATTATGTTGCCACTGTGCCGTAATATCATCTCTCTGTTATGACTGCATTTTAATATATAAGAAGACTCTGTTTCCAAGCGTAATTCGTATTTGAAGGCTGTTGCCCGAGGCTGGTGCAGAGGGCCCCTGCACACGTTGAGGTTTTGTGCATTACTGTATAGTTTCTTGTTTTATTTCTTTAAGTTCATTGTGCCATAAGTCATTCACGTGTTTATACATTGCATCTTTCATGGTATTTATGCTTCATCTCTGTTCATAATCTTTCATGCTTTATATCTTACTTCTGTCCATAATCTTTCATGTTTTATGTTGTTGTTAACTGATCAGTGTTCTTGTTTCAGATTACAAATAGGCAGCCCGGGCATTTGCATAACTTTTTGACTAATGACATGGAATTAATATTGTTCTGCTGCTAATTTGGTTCTCTTAGTTTCTGTTTAATTTCAGTACTGCTTTGTTTATTTTAGTCTTGCTCATTTGCTTCAGTAGTTAGATTTAGATATATTAAATTTCTCATGACATCTTCAGTTACCTCCGAAAGCCATAACTGGACTAATGGCGAGGGATTGAATTATGAAAGTGTAGTTTAATATTAGTTTACTTTCTGCAAGTTAGAAATATTAAATTGCTCATGACATTTTCAATTACCTCCGAAAGCCATAGCTGGACTAATGGCGAGGGATTGAACTATGAATGTGTAGTTTGATATTAGTTTACTTTCTGCAAGTTAGATATCAGGTTACTCAAGTTGTTTATGGTTACCTCCGAAAACCATAGCTGGACTAATGGTGAGGGATCAGAAGATAAGTTGATGTAATTTGATTTAGATTTACTTTATTGCAACTTTTGGATTTCTTTAAGCATAGTTTCTTTTGTGTTTGAATAGCAGCAAGGATAATGAGTTTCATGATCAATAGTTCATTGTTTGTTTGACTAGAGTAGTGATGCAATTTCATTTTCTTTGAAGAATTAATTTTTTCATTGTGTGTTTTAAAATTCTTTTGAAGTTTGGAAAATCATTAGAAAGACATTGTTGTCTTGAATATTTGTCTCCATACTTGTTTTTCAGAATTTCATAAAAAATCCAAAAACGACCAAAAAGTAAGAGATAGGTTATCTTGCACATATAGTGCGCCACACTTCATCAGCTTATGAATCCCAGATTGATAAATTAATGTAGCAATTTAGGACACACTAAATTGACCAAACAGTCTGCACTTTCAATCTGCAATTGAAGCGTTCTGCACTTTGAACGCTGCCCAATGCACCATCAATCCAGCTCTTTCGTGGTTGTAAAATAAATCAAGGATCATCGTTTAAATAAATCATTTAATTGGAAGCTTGATTATGTTGAAAGCGTTGTATTCTACACTTACATCTGGCAGAAGTCATGTTTGACACCATCGTTTGACACCAACGTTTGACATCATTTGAAAGCGGCATTAAAAGCAGTGTTTGACACCAGTTTTCGTTAATTCCTCCATCTCTGCATCACGAATCTGCATTCCATCCATTAGTCTCCTTCAAATTCTGACAAAATTCAATTAAAATGAACGTCGGACCATTTTCATTGAACTAGCGTTAATTTGAAAGGCGTTTTAATTGAACCAACATTTTTTGTGGCATTGTTTCTGCATCGAACCAGCGTTACTTTGAAAACTGCCTTTTTTTATAGTTTGACAGTGTTGAATGGAAATGTAAATGCCAGCATTTGAAACCAGCTTTTTAATGATATTTGAAAGGTTTGCAGCATTTAATGAAATGTGAAAGGTTTGATTCAAGGATTATATCTGCATTACTAACGTTTGCTGCCAGATAGGAAAGTGAAGTATTTTGGCCAGCAATCTCTTCATGTTCTATCAGAAACAAAGGATGCAAATTCACTTCTTATATTTTGGTATTGGGAAGATTGTCTGAAGCGTAGGTTTGAGCACTTTTTCATTGCATTGGAAGATGCTTCCAAAGATGCACTACCTTTCTTAAAAGACAAAGCCTTGAAGACAATGTTTGATCTTCTTAAGAATAACCCTGAACAAGAACGCAAGATCCTTTCGACACTTGTGAACAAGCTTGGTGATCCGGAAAGGTAAGTTAATTTGCTGGCCAACATTATTTCATGTGACTTGGAATTTGAAAATAATGTCGTGAGACTTCATTCATGTTGGAATACTCCCCAAAATGTTGTTGTCTCCCAACTCTATGATATCCAATGCCTTGCAATTCTGTAGAGATGAAGTGATACCGCTTTTGCCAGCTTAAATTCATTGAAAAATTTGACTGAAGAAATATTGAAAGAGTACATTTGAAAGTGCTTTGAGAAGTATTTTTAATCTAGAGTCACTTTTTTGAGGTCCAACTAAAATAGAGAGCCATAAGGGTGATGTTTTAAAATCCTTGGAGTGATAAGTTGTATTTTTTAATTTGAAGAGCTCATGAGAGTTTCCATTTGTATTTGGAGTGATAAGGAAAAGCCATTGTTGTAATTCAAAGTATTGTCTTACTTTGAGAGAGATCATGTCACTATCCATTCAGGTTTTGAAGGCGCGTTGTTTCAAAGGGTTGCCAGCTTGACATTATCATTGCTTCAGATGATGTACTCAGTGATTAATAAAGATATCATTTTTTTTGGTGTTGATGTGTCCTAGATCTCCCTGAAATTAAATAAGGGGATCTAAGGTACACTATGTGTGTTTGATGGCGCATGTTTTTTATGGCTTCATGATTGTTGCTTTTTGATCTATGTCTAGTTGTGACACATTAATAATTTCATACATAAAGAAAGCACAACACTTATAACAAAATAGTTGCAAGATCAACACATGCATTTGCACAACTTCAACACATAATCAACGATTTTCTACATCAGCATTCTACATCAAACAACAAATTCACTTCATCAAGTTCATGTACCTGCACACTCAAAAGGCTACATCAGCGTTGTTATACATTCTTTTCAGAACTTGTAATCAAATTCATTATGTTATGTTAATCATTAACAATTCATTTTTAAGACGACAAGTGAATTCATTGTTTTAAAGTGAATCATTGTAAGCTTTCTTGGGTGCATTGTCGACAGTGTTTGACACCCTTCCTTTACACAAAATCAATTGAGTGCATGAGTTTTTTTAAACAAGCAACAAGTTTACATCTCCAAGAGAGCGTGATTTCAAGCAATTTGCGTCAAGATAGTACAAAGATCAAACCATCAAGCAAGCCAGAGTGAAGTTTATTGCAGCGACCATCAAAAGCAACCAAACAAGTTCAAACTCTGACATCAATCAACCAAGTTGACATCGACATCAAGTGAGCGTGAAGTCATCCAGTAAGTCAAGTGAATGCTTAAAAAACCGTGACCGTCATCAAGCGAGCGTGAATTCCAGAGTTTAAGCAAGGCAATTCTACAACTCTAGCAAGTGCAATCAGCAAAAAATCAAGCGAGCGTGCCATTTAAGCCACATTCAAGCGAGCCTGTCATTCAAGTAAAATAGTTCAAAGTATGACATCTACAACAAGAGAGCCTGTTTTCAAGTGCGCAAGTTCATATGGCACAACATATTCAGCTGTTAAACATTCTTCACATTTTGATCATCTCAAGCGATGAATACATGGTGCACGTTAGCAAAGGCACTCTTGCAGATCTTTCATGGCATCTACAACAAACAGATGAAACTATTGAGTTTCTTAAGCTCGAGTCACAACTTCAAAGGATTGAATTGCAAGAAAAGAGTGATACTTTCAAGTCTTTGAACCATCCAGATGATAAGTCTTTGAACCATCAAAATGATAATTCATTCATTCAGACAGCTTCTAGTGTCAAATTTGTTCCAGATCCAATTTCTTCCAAGCCCATCATCAAGCCCTGGGAAGAAATTCAGAATAACAAGAATAGACAAGGCTTAGGATATGTCCAAGATGATGCGAACTTACATATTCCCGATTATTCCAAGCCCATTCGGTTCTTCAATGCAGGATTTCTTGAACAGATCCCCTCAGCACATTCAGAGACAGTTGCAGACAACCAGCAGTGCATGCAACCCAAAGTTGTCAAAAAAGAGAATTCCAAAAAACTTGAAGTTGAAGACAAACCGAAATGTTCTCATTGTCAGAGAACCGGTCATATGGAAGATCAGTGTTTTGATCTCCATCCCTGTCACCATTGTGGCAAGTGCAATCATTCCTCAGAAAAATGTCGCAATCAACACAAATCAAAGAGATTAAAGATACATTATGAATGGATTGACCCTTGGGAATGGTCATCCACAGTTAAAATATTGCTTCACTTCTACAACCACATACGATCACACATTGTGCAACCCACACTGAAAAGATGATGGTACTCTCATGCAGTTGAATGGGGGAGTACAACAGTGTAAAACCTCCTACACCTAAAGGGGGGGAGTTCAAGAATATTTTCCAGAGAAGTGTCTCTCCTTTCAGTTGACAAAGGGGGGAAAATGTCAATGAGATTGGCAGTGGTTGTCAGACTGAAAGTCTCGATACAACCAGCAAAAGCAGCCAGTGGGCATCTTCAACAGCCAGTGGGCATCAACAAATTTTCCAATGGGCAGTTGACATCAAAGAAGCAGTGAACAGTTTTCAGCACAGCAAAAGCAATAATGAGTTGTTTTTGACATCATCAGCCAGTGGGCTTTGAACAAACTTTGATGCTGATTTCATGCAAAGGATAGTTGGATCCTTTTGAAACTTGGCACTTGATGGCATTGTCAAGCAACATTCAGAGATGAATCAGACATACAACTGATTCATGTTCTCTTGAGATTGAAGATTTTTTCAGCATCAACTTGAGAACTTGGAAGATGGTTCCTCGTTCTTCTTTTGGATTTATCCTTGAAGAGGGGAATGTTAGCCTATTTCATAAAGGCAATTATATATCCAAAAAAATACATAAATTGAATAATGTAAAGTTAGGATAAATATATTTATTAAATTAGAATATTTAATAAATATTAGAGATATTTAGAAATAGAAATTTGTTAATAAAAATTAGGACTCTAGAAAAGAGTCGTTTCCTAGGCTCTAAGTTAGGAGTGAAGTTAGTAGAGTGGTTAGAAACCCATTTATTTTAAATGGACACTTGTTTATTTTCCAAGTGATCCATAACTAGATTAAGTTATAACATAGAGCTTATAAATAGGATTGTTTCCTATTTCATTGTGTAATGTGAGTGTAGTGTGAGAATGAGAGTTTACGTCTGTAAACTCCTGCAGTTTTGCAATGTAATCTTTTTCCATGATCAATAAATTATGTGTCTGAGGACACTTCTGAATCTTTTAATGAGGTCTAGGTAAGTTTTATAGCTGGTATAGTTGGGCGAGTTTTTTTTCCATATGTGAAGCCAGGAATAATGTATATAAAAAAAATATTTCATCACTATAATTTACATATTATATAGTTTAAGAATTCTTGAATAATAATGATCTTAATTGAAGATTTTGGCCTTCTCTAAACAAACTTTCTCCACGCTTTATGTGTAGAAAAATAATTTTATTTCATCACTATAGTTTACATATTATATAGTTTAAGAATTCTTGAATAATAATGATATCTTAGTTGAAGATTTTGGCCTTCTCTAACTAAATTATAAAGATCATTTTGTTCATAACCCAAAATGCCATGTCAATGATCGTCCTAATCAAACTTCCATGTTAATTATTTCATTTACAACACCTAGAACACCATAATTATGAATATATTTTGTTTTTTAGAAAAAAATGAACTTAGCCAACTTCTTCAATTTTATATCTTTTTCAAATTTTTCTTTTAAATTGAAGCCTCTCATTTATTTCATGGAAAAAAATAGTGTGCCAAGTATCTCCTAAATATTTTTCTAACTAGAACCATTAGTTCCTTGAAACTAGTCATAGATGGTGTGGTAAGAAGCCCTTAGTTTGGCACCTTAGATTTTTTGAATCTATTCCTTGGATGCATATTTCTAATGATTGTAGAAAGAAATTGGATGCAAAGGGTCATGTTTGCATGACGATGGGCTACTCTAAAGAGTATAACAACTAATTGATCATATTAAACAACAAATAATTATTAGGATAAATGAAATCTTTGAGGAGAATTGTTCGGGCATTAGGTCATTGAATTATTCCTCTAGATTATTAACAATAATACCTTTGATATTGTTACAATGATACCTTTTTCAATATATTGATGACTCTGTCGACAACTATTTCTAAGTCAACTAACCAACTATCATCTCTAATTCAAACCATAATCTCTTTGGTTGAATTTTTGAAGTTAGTATTAGTTCAGTGACTTCTTTTTTACTTTGGTGGGATTTTAAAACAATTAAAGTCATTGGACCAAATGTTGGTGATATTTCCTAAGGATGCTAAACTCATAGTGATAAGCAACATGGAAGTATCATTTTGATGCCTTATGTTCATGAGAGCTATGATCTAGATTCCTATTGTAACATCCCTTGATAACCACACATAAAAACATGTAGGATTAGAATTTTTTTTACACAATTTACCCATTTGTATATTTCTGAATTACTATTCCATGTTCCTTTATTAACCATTATATACAATCTTCATCATTTTATAGAGAAAATTTGGTAAAGGAATAGTATGTCATATTTTTTGAGGAATGAGGTCAAGGTAAGTTTTATAGCTGGTATAGTTGGGCGAGTTTGTTTTCCATATGTGAAGCCAGGAATAATGTATAGAAAAAAAAATATTTCATCACTATAATTTACATATTATATAGTTTAAGAATTCTTGAATAATAATGATATTTTAATTGAAGATTTTGGCCTTCCCTAAAAAAACTTTCTCCATGCTTTATGTATAGAAAAATTATTTTATTTCATCGCTATAGGTTACATATTATATAGTTTAAGAATTCTTGAATAATAATGATATCTTAATTGAAGATTTTGGCCTCCTCTAAATAAACTTTCTCCAAACTTTATTTCCTTACGTGATCGATAATGTTATTGTGTATATGTGTTTTTGTTTAAAATTTTAATTGAGAACACATATTCAATATTATTATTGTCAACATATATTTTTTAATTTTTTTTATTGTAACATTATGTGACAAAATATCCCTCATATATTGTGTGCCTCTTGGAGCAATAAAAATATACTTCAAAACTTGTATAAATTATTGTACACAAAGCCACAATAGCAACCCTTTCATGCAATCACACCTTTTAATGTGTCATGTTGATAACTAAATTATAAAGTTCATTTTGTTCATAACCCAAAATGCCATGTCAATGATCGTCCTAATGAAACTTCCATGTTAATTATTTCATTTAAAACACCTAAAATACCACAATTATGAGTATATTTTGTTTGTTAGCAAAAAATGAACTTAGCCAACTTCTTCAATTTTAAATATTTTTCAAATTTTTCTTATAAATTGAAGCCTCTCATTTATTTCATGGAAAAAAATAATGTGCCATGTATCTCCTAAATCTTTTTCTGACTAGAACCATTAGTTCCTTGACACTAGTCATAGATGGTGTGGTAAGAAACCCTTAGTTTGGCACCTTAGATTTTTTGAATCTATTCCTTGGATGCATAAATTTTCTAATGATTGTAGAAAGAAATTGGATGCAAAGAGTCATATTTTCATGACGATGGGCTACTCTAAAGAGTATAACAACTAATTGATCATATTAAACAACAAATAATTATTAGGATAAATGAAATCTTTGAGGAGAATTGTTCGGGCATTAGGTCATTGAATTATTCCTCTAGATTATTAACAATGATACCTTTGATATTGTTACAATGATCCCTTTTTCAATATACCGACGGCTCTGTCGACAACTATTTCTAAGTTAACTAACCAACTATCATCTCTAATTCAAACCATAATCTCTCTTGGTTGAATTTTTAGAGTTAGTATTAGTTTAGTGACTTCTTATTTACTTTGGTGGGATTTTAAAACAATTAAAGTCATTGGACCAAATGTTGGTGATATTTCCTAAGGATGCTAAACTCATAGTGATAGGCAACATGGAAGTATCATTTTGATGCCTTATGTTTATGAGATTTATGATCTATATTCCTATTGTAACATCCCTTGGTAACCTCACATAAAAACATGTAGGATTAGAATTTGTTTTACACAATTTACCCATTTTTATATTTCTGAATTACTATTCCATGTTCCTTTCTTAACCATTAGATATAATCTTCATCATTTTATAGAGTAAATTTGGTAAAGGAATAGTACGTCACATAACTTAACAACCATTGTTATCGTATATTAGTATAAGCTTCCTAATGTAACCTTGCATCGTTTGTTGAAGGCTGCAACAAGAAATAGTGAAATTGGCATCCGGAAACAACATCCTTGATCCTAGTGAAAATTAAGCACCTACACTGGGTAGGGCCCACACAGGATATTTTTAGCTGTAAGTATATTTTTAGAATGGATGAGAAAATTATATTTATAGATGATGTCTATTTATAAATGGTTGAGCAAATTCTATTTATAGATGTTGGTTTATTTATAGATGTATGTGCGAGTTCTATTTATATATAGCATGTCTATTTATAGATGCATGTCGACTATTATTATCCCTTAATAATAGTTTGACAATAAATATTAATCTATTCTCATGAAGCACTTGAAATCAGTTAACTGAAGTGGCAAACAAGTTAGCTGAAGGAATTTCAAGTTCAAAGGTTGGTTGGTGGGACATGCAAGTGGACTTGAGTTGTAACAAAGTGATTCTAGTTGTAACAGAGTTGGATGTGTAGTTATTTGAGTTATAAAGTATTTTAACTCAGTCAAGTGAGTTAAACTCATTTGTGCTAGTGAGAGTTTAGTGAATCAAATATTAAATTAATTCACATGGAGTGATATCACATGCAACTGAAGATTTACTAGTGTTAAATACATGCATGTCAAATCTAGTGGAGACCTAATTGCGATGTAGGTGAAAGGGACAATTTGAATCTCAGTTGTGACATTAATGGGTGCACTCATGCAAACACACACACATTAGATGTGCCTATGAGTATTGTGCAGTCAAGGGAGGCAAGGATGATTCATTCATAGGTTCTTGACCATTAGGGATTGCACAGTGGAGGAAGGCTGTCTGGAGGCAGTAAATTGTGCAAGGGATTTGCAAATTTCTACAAGACAATGTGAGACGATTGTATATTGTATTGAGAGCTATTGGAGTAGAGGTTTGTATGAGATTATTTCATGATCCATGATATATACATAATATATGATAGTGGGGTTTTTAGCTTTATGCTTTCCCAGTAAACATCTGTGTTATGTGTGAATGATATTTCTTCATTTGTTTGCAATTGGTGATCGTGTTTTAAATTTCCGCAAGAATTTCTTGTAGAAGCGATTATGTATTTAACAGTGGTATATAATTTTTAGATCAGGAGAATATAGGAAATACATATTTTTTATGAAAATTTCTACATGGTATCAGAGCATAGAAGATTGAAATTTTGAAGTAATAGCTGAGTTTGTTGGTGGAAAAGATTCGAATTTGCTACAAGAATTTTCTTGGTGCGACAATTGAGTAAAAATCGAAATGTCTTTCAATGGATTGCAGCTATAGTATACACTCGAGGGTAGCTCGAACTACATTTCTTGGAAGGACAGGATGGAGGCAGTGCTTGAAGATAATGGCTTGAAGGAATTCATCGAAAAATATGTTCCTAAGTCTACTTCGATAGATGCTGCATTAGTTGATGCATGGAAAAGTAAAGTAGCAAGGGTGAGGAGGATTATGTTGGAAGGTGTACGATACCACATTGTCTCAAGCCTCCATGGGAAAGCCACACCATATGCTATGTGGAAGTATTTGACGGATCTTTTCCAAAGCAGTAGCGACCATAAGAAATTGGCGCTGAAGAATAAACTCAGAAAGATCAATATGGAAAAGAACGACACTATTCTGGTATACTTAAAAAAGTTTGTCCAATGCAGGGATGAGATTGGGAGTGTAGGAGTAAGTGTTTCTGATGATGATTTGGTGAGCTTGGCTCTCTTGGGACTTCCTAAGAGGTGGCATAGTTATGAATACTCTATCAACGGATGGGAAAAATTGTCGGATTGGGAACGACTGTGGTTAGATCTAGTGTAGGAGGAGTTCAGGCAGAACACCAGAGATGGCTCTTCATCAAAGCTTGATGATGAATAGGATTGTGCTTTGGCTGCTAAGGTGAAGAATTGGAAGGGGAAGAAATTCCATTCTAAATCTGAGCCCGGTGAAGATGGCAAGGAGCACAACATGTCCAAAGTGAAGTGTTTCACTATCACGAGTATGGACATATTGCCACAAATTTTCCACATAAGAAGAAGAACAAGATGGATGTTGGAGCTACAGCTAGTGAGGCTCTTGCCTCACAATTTTAGCTTGACTTATCATTGATCACATGCATGGTTTCAAGTGCATTTGGATCAGGGTGGTACTTGGATAGTGGTGCTTCCTTTCACATGACGGGAGATAAGAAACTTTTAAGTGACTTGGAGGAGAAATATCTCCAGATGCATATTGATTTGGGCGACGATAGACGATATAATACTACTCGCATTGGTACCATTACCTTTCAAAGGGCTTCAGGTAAACTCTTTCATTTAAAATATGTTATGCATGTTCCAGGTTTGAAGAAAAATTTAGTCTCAGTCGCAATGTTAGAGGATAGAGGCTATGATGTTGTCTTTAGTGAAGGAAAATTTTTCCTGTGACATAAAGCAACAGGCCAAGCCAAGAAGTTTGGGATTCGAATTAAGAATCTTTATAGACTTGATGTATATTGGATTTCTATTGAGCTTCCTACTATTGGGAAGTGTGAGAAAGCCATGCAATTGACGCTTGAGAGGGAGCAAGATTTGTATGTAGGTAAGAGTGAACCTCAGGATGTGGAGCAACCACAAGATGAGGATCATGGAGTGGGAGCAACCACTCATGCAAATAAATTTTGTGCCATATGGGAAGAGGGAGTGCATGCAGCTATACCACCAAGTGAGAGGTGGGGCGACATACATGGATAATCCTAAGGAGAAATTTCTGGGCATGATTCATTGAGATGGTGTGGATCTCATGAATTGAACCTAGCTACGAGGAGCCCATAGTACAGCAGTAGAAGGATCAGTTGGATTGATGCAGTCAGATGTCGTAAGGACATGAAATCAAAGTGACAATGTCGGATACTGGAGCGCAGTTCAGAGTTGACAGAAAGTGCAGAGTGCATGGATGCAGAGCTCAACAATGCAGTGGTTCCTGAAGACATGTGCGGTTGGTACCAACAGAAGTTAGAAGACTTTAATGACAGATGCATTATACTGATTCAGTTTTTTGGAGGCTATTTAGTTTCGGAAGTGTTGCATGCAATAGTTTCATGTGAGAGAAACACTAGAGAAGTGTTGCATACAAGAGTTGCAGGGTGCATGCATGGAGTTGCATGCCGCATGCAGAGACATTCCTTTCTAGTTGAGAAGGAGTGTTGAAGTTTGCAAGAAGAAACAGTGAAATTTCCATCCGGAAACAACATCCTTGATCCTAGTGAAAATTAAGCACCTACACTAGGTGGGGCCCACACAGGCTATTTTTAGGTGTAAGTCTATTTTTAGAACGGATGAGAAAATTCTATGTATAGATTATGTTTATTTATAGATGGTTGAGAAAATTATATTTATAGATGTATGTGTGAGCTCTATTTATAGATCGCATGTATATTTATAAATGCATGCCGACTATTATTATCCCTTAATAATAGTTGGACAATAAATATTAATCTATTCTCATGGAGCACTTGAAATCAGTTAGCTAAAGTGGAAAAATAGTTAGCTAAAGAAATTTCGAGTTCAAAGGTTGGTTGGTGGGACATGCAAGTGGAATTGAGTTGTAACAAAGTGATTATAGTTGTAACAGAGTGAGAGATCAGTGAATTAAATATTAAATTAATTCACATGGAGTGATATCACATGCAACTGAATATTTACTAATGTTAACTACATGCATGTTAGATCCAGCGGAGACCAAGTTGAGATGTAGGTGAAAGGGACATTTTGACTATCATTTGTGACATTAGTGGGTGCACTCATGCAACCACACACACATTGGATGTGCCTATGATTATTTTGTAGTCAAGGGAGGCAAGGATGATTGTTTCATAGGTTCTTAACCATCAGGGATTGCGTAGTGGAGGCAGGATGTCTCGAGGCAGTAAATTGTGCAAGGTATTTAATTTCTACAAGACGGTGTGAGATGATTGTATATTGTACTGAGAGCTCTTGGAGTAGAGTTTTGTATGAGATTGTTTCATGATACATGATATATACATAATATATGATAGTGGGGTTTTTATCTTTATGCTTTCCTGGTAAACATCTGTATTATGTGTGAATGATATTTCTTCATGTGTTTGCAATTGGCGATCGTGTTTTAAATTTCAGCAAGATTTTTTTGTAGTAGTGATTCTCTATTTAACAGTGGCATATAATTATTAGATCTGAGAATCCAGGAAATACATATTTTATATTAAAATTTCTACATCGTTTCCATGAATCTTTTAACTCAATTAATTAATTACATAATTGATAATATCATCAACACGTCATGCAAGTAATCAACATCATAAGAATCGCACAATAGAAAATCACATTATTAAAAACCAATACACCCTTAAAACCCCATAAGGTGAAAACCCACAAAAAATTAATTTCATTATTAAACACTCGCGAGGGTGTACACCCCTCACTCAATGGCTTGTAAGGGAGTCCATGCCTTAACTATCGTCATAAAATATTACAAATAAATATCGTTTAATTGCAACATATTTAGCTAAAATCTATTACAAACATCATGATATCATTTACCCACAAATCCTCAATCTCTGTCTTTGTAACTTGGATGTACCCATCAATGGATCATCATGTAGCCAACATTCCTAAATCTACATGGATATTTTATCAATCACGAAGTTAAAACCTAATATATCCTTTGCACATGTCACCATTCTTCCCTACCATTGTCATTGTCAGCAAACTTTGATATAATGATTAGTTAAAGTATTGATTGACGCATAATTAATCTTTAACATAATTGCACCGACATTAATAAAAGCATATAACTATCAAGTGTGTCTATAAATAAATGCCACTTTAATTTTTATTCCCCTCACACATGAGTCCACATTCCATTCCCAAAGAAAATTTGTTACAATTTTCCTTTTTCTTTTAAAGGGAACTAGCACACTAGCTATGGTTTTTCATGTGAATATATAAACTTTTCACAATTGTTGTTATTCATCCATGCAGATACATAATCTTTTCTCAAAAGGTAACTAACATATTCTAGCATGCAAATTCCTAATCTTTCCATAGGAAAGCTAACATAATCTTGTTTAAAATTCATAATCATTCCAAAATAAGGCTAACATAATCTTGCATGAAAATTCATAATATTTCCAAGAAATCTATCTCAATCAACTATAATTTTCATGCATGCAAAACATATTTCTCACTCTAGAATCCTACCACAATTAATTGTTCTTTTTATGTAAACAAATAAATACGTAATTTTCCAGAATAAATTAACACAACAACTATTGGTTCGATGGATAAACATTATTATTCCTCTTTCACAATAGTTATAGTTTCATTTGCATAAAGAGATTGACCACAATCAACCAATTTTTTTTTCATGTAAATACACATTTCTTTTTCCAAAGATCTGATAAAATAGTTATTCTTTTGTTGTCCAAGGTTCATATGTAACCCTTTTCAAGGAAATGACTTAGATAATTTAATTCTCTTCCACACAAAATCCATGACAACTTTTCCAAGAAATGCACAACAAATATTTCAAGAAAATAAATAGATTTAACTTATGCTCATGCACAAAAGAACCGTGGAATTTTTCCAAGAACAATAACTTTTCTTTCATGCATGCGATCATATTTTTTTTTAATAAATATAATGCATAGTAGCTAGTTTTATTTGCATGCAAACTTATACTTCGTTTCCAAGAAATCAAGTACATAATAACCAGTTCTCTTTGTGTGCTTTCAAGAAATCTAACCCAGTGGCTATTTTATTTTCCATGAACGCAAAAACATATTTTATTTTCAAGAAACTATTACATCAATCTATTACTTTCGTACATATAAATACATATTACCCTTAACTTAATAGCCATTATTTTCATGAAACTATTAGAATAGTCTCATATTCTTATCAAAGAAAACATGGCTACTTCTCACACCTATTTGTTTTCCAAGAACTTTGCATCGTTTATCTATGTTTTATATACATGCAAGGTTTTCAGGCATAAGAAAACATCATGGATTCTTAGCTTTTACAAGATTCATGAGTAATCCTTTTAAGAAAAGGACATGGTTATTTATTTTTTACGAACCAAATTCAAATGTAATCTTTTAAAAAAATGAGATAGTTCCTTAATATTTTTACACGCCAACCCCTCCAAACCTTTCAAGAAATATTATGCATAATATCTATTTTTCTTGCATGCAAACTTATATTTTCATTTTCAAAAATTCGTCACAATATTATTATTTTTCTACATGCAAATAACTTATTTCTTTTCAATAAATATCAAATACAATAGTTCTATTTTTTGCATGCAAATAAGGGTGAAAGCATGGAGTTTAGTTACACTTTTGGTGAAAGAGATCGCATTTGGGTGGAAAAACCAATGGCTCGATCAAGCCATTTAAGCACTCAGTCAAGCCTTTTTTAAGCGCTCGATCGAGCTCCTTGGGCACTAAAAAGGTAGCTTGATCAAGGTTTAAAAACAAACTCTTGACTGAGATATAATGCTAGATTGAGCTATAGTGCTCAATCGAGCCCTTTTTTATATAAATACTACTCCCATGGTTTGCACCTTCCATTTACACTGACCGTGGGTAAACTAGGAGCTTGACTGAGTGTGTGAGGGTAGCTCGACTGAGAGCATTAGAGCTTGATCGAGAAATTAGAGCATGGAACGTTCAAATAAATCTCACCAACCACCCCGCCAATGTCTCAGGTGTTGAGAATATTTAGGGAAATAATTAGAGTGATTTCTGTTTACTTGATAATTTCTTGTGGTGTTTGTTTACATATTAGCTTTATTTTCTTATTATTATGTTAGTATATCATCAAAAAACTACCAAAACTATTAAATTTTAAAAATAGGGTCAAATTCCACCTTGGAAAACTCATATTTCATATATTATGATTGCATTTAATTCCTCTTTCCGAGAGGACCAAAATCGACCTAAAGATCACTTCATTTGGAAAAGAAGAAGTTGCATTTTGAATTTTTGAACCCTCTTATTTACATTGAATTAGGTCGGCCCTATCATACATGTACAATAGATCAATTTAGCATCAAAACCAAGTGGACCCTCATGGAAGCCTATAAATAGAAGAGACCTCAAGCTCATCTAGACACACTCATCATATAATATCTTCTTCTCTTCTATTGTTTTGTTTCACATAGATATGAGGGAGGAAGTTCACGCAAGGGTTCAAAATTACAGATATGAGTCTCGCACATGTTTAGGGTTTATGTTTCCCGATTGCACACATTTCATTAGGAATTTTTTACCACAGTTGCATGCACACAGTGTTCCTCAGTGCGGATGGAAGGCAAAGTCGCACACAGAGACTCTTGAACGGTGCTACTGGGGGTTTGAGACTGGTCTAGGTTATTTTTTCCCCAGTTGTACGCTTAAATTTCTCCTGGGAGCGACCAACCGCTCAAATACAGTGTCTCAAGGAGCGACCAGGAAATTATAGTCTCTCGCAGAATATCTTGATGGGTGCGACCAGGGTTCTAAGCTAGATTTTGAAAATTGACCGCAATTGACTATAGTTTTCTAATGGTCGGATGGTTTCTCTCTGCTTTACAGTAATTCTGGAAGTATGCTTATGTTTCTGTATTGGGTAAATCTCTATTGGAAGTTCATATATTGGGCTCATTGTTCTCTCTGCTAAAACATTTTATGACAATCTAATAAAAAGAATATTTGAAAGGGTTTCCCCCCTTGTGGGGTTTTTCCTTGGTCTTTGACCAATCGGGTTTCTATTGTGGATGTGCTATTGTCTCCTTTTTCGTTTCATATACTGTTCTATCTTCAGTTATTGCTTATGATTGGAAACATTGTTAATAAATGGATCCATTGTTAATGAATAATGAATTGGGCTGAAGTAATTGAAACAACATAGCACAGTATAAAAAATTAACATGGAATCAGAGCTAAGGTGAAGGAAAAAACCAAAAGGAGACAAGCATTGAAGCCATCCTCTTTGGAAAGGTGAAGTAGTTTTTCTATTTGAAGTCAATATGTATTCCTCTACCTTCAAGGAGCATGAAAATTTGGGTGACACATCAAACTTTGTTGCATGGAAAATCAGGTTGGAGATCCTAACTTACAACACTAATGTGTTAGAGTACATTCAAGGAAGAATGCCCAAGACTCTAGAAAATGCTTCTGCTTCCAAAGAAAAGAAAATTATACCTTATGGTTTACAAGATCATTTACTTGCATATGTTGGAAATTTAAGTAGGTTTAAAGACATGTATGATAAGATAGTCGACATGTATGAAATCAAAAACATGAATGATATCATCACTTTGAAAGATAAGCTCAAAGAAACCAAGATGAAAAAAGGAGAATCAGTACAACCCTATATCATGAGGATATATCACCTTAGAGATAAATTTCAAAGAGTTGGGGGAAATGTGTTGGAAAAGGAACTAGTGATTGTGACCCTTAGAGGTCTCCCTCCTATTTGGGAAACCTTCATTACTACAATAAGAAACAACAATTTCCTCCCATCATTTGATGAAATTGTTGGAAAGCTTACTCAAGAAGAATCAATGATGATAGCAAGGGGAAGGATTCCAAAGCATGAAGAGGGAGAGCTTGTTTCATATATCACTCATGACAAAAGGAAGAAGAAAGGGAAAGGAGGTCTATCAGGAAATCCTCCTCCTCAAAACACAAAAGGAAGGAATGATAGAACATAATCTCATATTGAATGTTATAATTGTCACAAGAAAGGTCATTATGCACAAGATTGTCCCGAGAAGAGAAAAGGACCATGTTACAACACTAGAAGCAAAAATAATCAAAGAATAAAATACGATCAAATAAATAACGGTGATAGAATATATGATATAAGAAGAAGATATACCTCAAGCAATAGTGAAGATCATCCTCCTCAAAAGAATTCAAGAGCTCCCAGGTATGAAATTGAATGCTATAAATAAATATGAATACATTCATATTTCTGCCCTTACTAGTTCTTCTCGTCCATATTCGTGGGATAGTTGGTTGGTTGATAGTGGGACACTCAACATTTCTCTAGATACAAGGAAGTCCTCTCTAATCTAGTAGATAGGGAGACAAAGTTGTAGATTATTCTTGGAGACAACTCCACTCATCTCGTAAAAGGTTTTGGGTCTGTCAAATTTCATTTGAATTCAAGGGAATCTATTATTCTCCATAATTTTATGTATGTGTCAGGATTAATGAAGAATTTGGTATCTATATCCGCATTGGAAGATAAAGGGATGAGGGTTCCTTCGTCAACAGAAAATTTATGACTTGGTTTGTTGGTTCACATATGAGAGATGCATTCACATTAGGATCAATATTTGAAAGACTCTATAGAGTCATTGGAATGCCACTTCTAGCATTGGTTCATAATACTAATCACCTGAGCGATTTTTGGCGCTGCATATTGGCTCATCTACATTGTGATGTTCTTCCAAAATTGAATTAATTGGTCTCAAGTATTCCCGATGTTCAATCCCATCATGATGGACTTTTTCCAAGTTTTTCTAGTGGAAAAAAAACAAGAGGACCATTCCCTTCTAGTGAGAACAAGATAAATGACATCCTCCATCTCATTCATTATGATATATGTGGTATGATGCATGTGAATTCTATTGTGTTCATCTCTACTACATCACCTTCATTGATGAATTCTCAAGAAATACATGGATATACTACTTAAAGCATAAGGATGAAGCCTTTGAAATATTCAAGGAGTTCAAAGCTTTGATCAAAAATAAAACAGGGAAGAGAATCAAAATATTCATGTCTGATAATGGAGGGGAATATATGTCAAACGATTTCATAGCATTTTGTAATTAAGAAGGGATCAAGAAGGAAACAATTGTGCCATATACACCCCAAAAAAATCGATTTATGGAAAGGAAGAACAGGTCGATATTAGAATATTCTCCTCCCATGCTCCATGATCAAAAGGTGCTAAAGTTTCCTTGGGGAGAAGCTACACATGTTGTTCTATATGTTCAATACAGGGTTCCTCATCAAGCATTGGAAAATAATACCACCAAAGAAATATTCACGGGTGTCAAGCTCAACATTGTCCTTCTTCGTATATTTGGATTCCTGAATCCTCGTATATTTCCATGTGCCGAAGAACAAAAAGAACAAGGTGGAGGCTACAGGAAGAAAAGGTACATTTTTTGTTTATTGTGAAAATTCTAAAGCATATAGAATATATATTCTTGGTCAAAGAAAGGTTGAAATTATCAGGGATGTAACATTCGATGAAGATGTTTCCCTTGGAAAAGGAGACCTTCCTCCTCCTCCTCCCCCCAAGAAGGATAATGATGAAAAGGATATTCTAGATGATCCTTCCATGCCTAAGTCTGAGAGTGATATTGTTGATGATCCCATGGATCCTATGGATCCCTTAGATCCTCCTACTAGGAAGAGACCACTTTGGCTCTGTGACACTCTTCAGGATGCTGAAAGACATGTTCTCGTTTGAAGATCATTTAGAGAAAGGAAGCAACCATGTAGGTATTAAGGATATGTTGCAACCATGAGTACTATGACTCAAGCCAAACCATCCACTTTTGAAGAAGCCATAAAATATCAAATTTGGAAGGATGTTATAGCCAAGGAATATGAATCGATCTTGAAAAATGATGTATGGGATGTTGTGCCGAGACCGAAGGGAAAATTTTTGGTGACTTAAAAGTGGATATTCAAGATCAAGCATGGAGTTGATGGTAGAATTGATAAATATAAGGAAAGGTTTGTGGCTCAAGGATTCTCACAGAAAGAGGAAGAAGACTATGATGATATATTTTCACTTGTGGCTCGATACACAACCATTCGTTCGAAAGTATCCCTTGTTGCAAGTCAAGGATGGAATCTTCATTAGATGGACATAAAAATTGCATTCCTCCATGGAATATTATAGGAATAAGTGTATTTTGAACAACCACATCGATTTGAAGTGGAATATCGAAGAACGTGTGCTTGCAAGTCGAAGAAGGCATTTTATGGTTTGAAGAAATATCCCCAACCTTGGTATGCATGCATTGACAGTTATTTGATGAAGTTTGGATTCACAGGAAGAAATGTCGATCCCAACCTATATTTCAAGGTAGTCCAAGGTATTTCATTGATTTTGATTTCTTATGTTGAATATCTATTCTTGACAGGTAGTGAGCATCTGATGCTCGAGTGTAAGAGGGAGATAGCCTCTGAATTCGAGATGAAGGACCTTGGACTCATGCACTACATTCTAGGCCTTGAGGTGTGGCAAAGACCTATTGATATTTTCCTTTCACAAGGAAAATATGTTGTGAAGTTGCTGGAAATATTTTGAATGACAGAATGCAAATCCATGACTACACCAATGGAAATTAACTTCAAGAAGTTATGTGGAGAAGCTACAGGACCCAATTTGGAAAATACATCCGAATATAGACAAATGATTGGGGCGTTTATGTTCCTTGTGAACACCCATCCATACATATGCTATGAAGTGAACACATTGATTCAATTCATGACTAATCCCCTCCATGAAAATTGTATCACTGCCAAACATATATTGAGATATTTGCATGGGACAATCACACTTCAAGGTCTGAGATATTTTACGTGATATATTAAACTTCATTGATACATCAATGTTGACTGTGCAGAAAATATTATCGATAGAAAGAGTAAATATGGATGTTTTTTTAGTCTTAGATCTACCATGATATCCTGGATGAGAAGGAAACAAAAGTTTGTAACATTGAGCACCACCGAAGTAGAGTATAACATGGCTAGTTGCGAAGTAGTTGTGTCAAGGAAGCTCTTTGGAGAGATATTTGAGCAAGTTCTAGACACTATAGTGATATATTGTGTCAAAAAGAGTGGGATTAATCTGGCATAGAATCCCATGTTTCATGACAAGCCCAAGCATATAGATATTCGGCACCACTTTATTCGATACATGGTGCATAGATGAGTTGTGAGACTCCATCACATATCAACGGATGAGAAAATTGCATATATTATCACCAAGGAAATACCTAAAGGAAAGTTCTTGGTCTTCAAAGAGCAACTTGGACTTATGGATACAACCCCTCCTGATAAGGGGTAGAGCTGCTTGAGGACACTAAACCAACTCTTTCCACCATGTTTGACTTCCCAGGGTGATGAAAATGAGATAGATATCTCATGTGGTTGAAGGATCTCTATACAATAGGGTATCACCCTATCTATTACCCATAGGGTTGGAGATGTTTCTCCCCTATCTTCATAGGGTCAGAGATGTTTCTCCCCTATCTGGTCTTTGCAGAGTATACCCCAGTTGGGATCGTACTGACAAGTTAATTTTATTGGGAATATCACTCCTTATTTGGCCAACAGGTTGAGAGCATACTTGGTGTGTACAACCCAAATCGACTATGATGTAGGTGTTTTTCCTCATGACTCTTGAAGGTCATCGATGGGAATATCAGTAGGCAATAGTATTTGGTTGATCATTTCTCCCATTTATGGTTCCGAGTTGAAAATGAGCTCTCTAATGTGGTTCTAGGGTTAACTATGTGCTCCCCTTTATGTTTGTATATCCCATTGCTCGGTATGGGTGGAAGTTAATGCTCCATGATTCTTATTATTTTAGATTTGAGAATGTTTCAACAGATAAAGTTGAGCAGAGATGGTCAAGGCATGATGACAACATGATAGGATGATGTGATGATCAGGAGATAGATATTGGCAAGGGGAATTCTTCCTAGTTGAGAGAGAGTGTTAATTTTTGCAACTAGTGTCAAGTTCCACCTTGGAAAACTGATATGTCATAGATGATGATTACATTTAATTCCTCTTTTTGAGAGGACCAAAATCAACCTAAATATCACCTCATTTGGACAAGCAGGAGTTGGATTTTAAATTTATGAAACCTCTTATTTACATTGAATTAGGTCGTCCCTATGCACATGTACAATAGATTAGGTCAGCCTCAACACCAAGTGGACCCTCATGGAAGATTATAAATAGAAGAGACCTCAAGCTCGTTTGGACATGCATCATATGATCTCTTCTTATCTTCTATTGTTTTGGTCCACATAGATCTGCCAAAGGAATTTCGTGTAAGTGTATGAAATTACAGGTATGAGGTTCGCACATGTCTAGGGTTTCTATTTCCCAGTCGCATGCACGTCACTAGGAATTTTTGACCATAGTAACACACACATAGTTTTCTTCAGTGTGACTAGAAGGTAGAGTCGCACACACAAACTCTTGAAGGGTGTGACTAGGAGTTTGAGACTGGTCTAGGTTATTTTGTCCTCAGTCACACGCTTATAGTTCTCCTCAAAGAAACCATCCGCTCACATACAGTGCCTCAAGGAGCGACCAGGAAGTTACAGTTGCTCGTAGAATATCTTGATTAGTGCGATATGGGTTCTGAGCTAGATTTGGACAGTTGACCATAGTTGACTACAATTATCTGATGGTTGGATGGTTTCTCTCTACTTTATAGTAATTCTGAAAGTTTGCTTTTGTTTCTCTATTGGGTAAATCTCTGTTGGAAGTTTATGTATTCGGCTCATTGTACTCTTTGCTGAAACATTTTATGAAAATCTAATCATTTGAAGATTTGAAAGGGTTTTCCCCATTGTGGGGTTTTTCCCTAGTCTTTGACCAATCAGGTGTCTCTTTTGGACGTGCTATTGTCTTCTTTTCCATTGCATATATTGTTCTATCTTCAATTAATACTTATGATTGGAAACATTTTTAATAAATGGATGCATTTTTTAATGAAGAATTGAATTGGGCAGAAGTAATTGAAACAACATAAAAAAATCTGAAAATTTAACATGGAATTAGAGCTAAGGTGAAGGAAAAAACCAAAATGACACAAGCATTGAAGCCATCCTCTTTGGAAAGGTGAAAGAGATTTTTTATTCAAAGTCAAGATGTCTCCTCTACCTTCAAGGAGCATGAAAAGTTGAGTGACACATCAAAATTTGTTGCATGGAAAATCAAGTTGGAGATCATAGCTGACAACAATGATTTGTTAGAGTACATTCAAGGAAGAATGCTCGAGCCTCCAAAAAATGCTTCCCCTTCCCTCAAAAACAAGTACAAGAAAGGTGATTCCAAAGCAAAGAAAATTATATCTTATGGTTTACAAGATCATTTACTTACATATGTTGGAAATTTAAGGAAGTCTAAAGACATGTATGATAAGATAGTCGACATGTGTGAAATTAACAAGTTGAATGATATCATAAATTTAAAAGATAAACTCAAAGCAACCAAGATGAAAAAATGAGAAGTAATACAATCCTATATCATGAGGATATCTCACCTTAGATATAAATTGCAAAGAGTTGGGGAAAATGTGTCAGACAAGGAACTAGTGATTGTGACTCTTATAGGTCTCCCTCCTATTTGGGAAACCTTAATTACTACAATAAGTAACAACAATGTCCTCCCATCATTTGATGAAATTTTTGGAAATCTTACTCAAGAGGAATCAAGGATCATATCAAGGGGAAGGATTCAAAAGGATGAAGAGGTAGAGCTCTGCATATATCACTCATGACAAAAGGAAGAAGAAAGGGAAAGGAGGTTTATCAAGAAAGCCTCCTCCTCAAAACACAAAAAGAAGGAATGATAGAACATCATCTCATATTGAATGTTATAACTGTCACAAGAAAGTTCATTATGCACGAGATTGTCTCGAGAAGAGAAAAGGACCACGTTACAACACTATAAGCAACAATAATCAAAGAAGAAAAGGATATCGAATAAATAACCACGATAGAATATATGAAAGAAGAAGAATGTATTCCTCAAGCGACTATGAAGAATATCATCCTCCTCAAAATAATTCAGGAGCTCCCAGGTATGAAATTGAATGATGTAAATAAATATGAATACATTCTTATATCTACCCTTACTAGTTCTTCTCCTCCAGATTCATGGGATAGTTGGTTGGTTGATAGTGGGACACTCATCGACCATGAATAAGATCATCCTCCTAAAAAGAATTCAAGAGCTCCCAGGTATGAAATTTAATGATGTAAATAAATATGAATACATTCTTATATCTAGCCTTACTAGTTTTTCTCCTCCAGATTCATGGGATAGTTGGTTGGTTGATAGTGGGACACTATTCGTTTCTCTGGATATAATGAAGTCCTCTCTAATATAGTAGAGAGGGGGACTAAGCTGAAGATTATTCTTGGAGACAACTCCACTCATCCCATGAAAGGATTTGGGTCTGTCAAATTTCATTTGAATTCAGGGGAATTAGTTTTTCTCCACAATTTTATGTATGTGTCAGGATTAATGAAGAATTTGGTATCTATATCTGAATTGGAAGATAAAGGGATGAGGGTTTCCTTCATCAACGGAAAATTTCTGACTTGGTCTGTTGGTTCACCTATGAGATATGCATTCACATTAGGATCAATATTTGAAGGACATTATAGAGTCACTAGAAGGAAACTTCTATCATTGGTTCATAATACCAATCATCTTAGCAAGTTTTGGCACCGTATATTGTCTCATCTACGTTGTGATGCTCTTCCAAAATTGAGTTAATTTGTCTTAGGTATTCCCGATGTTCAAGCCCATCATGATGGATTTTTTCCAAGTTTTGCGAGTGGAAAGAAAACAAGGGGACCATTCCCCTCTAGTGAGAACAAGACAAATGACATCCTCCATCTCATTCATTCTGATCTATGTGGTCTGGTGCTTTTCCATTCTATGGTGTTCATATCTACTACATCACCTTCATTTACAACTTCTCAAGAAAGACATGGATATACTACTTAAAGCAAAAGGATGAAACCTTTGAAATATTCAAGGAGTTCGAAGCTTTGATCTAAAATCAGATAGGGAAGAGAATCAAAATATTCAGGTGTGACAATGGAGGGGAATATATTCCAAACAATTTCATAGCATTTTTTAAGAAATAAAGGATCAATAAGGAAAAAATTGTGCAATATACACCCCAACAAAATGGATTAGCGGAAAGGAAGAATAGGTAAATATTACAAGATTCTCCTTCCATGCTCCATGATCAAAAGGTGCTAAAGTTTCTTTGGGGAGAAGCTACACATGTTGTTGTATATGTTCAATATAGGGTTCCTCATCAAGAATTGGAAAATAAGACCCCGGAAGAAATATTCACAAGTGTCAAGCTCAACATTGGCCATCATCGTATATTTGGATGCCTCGTATACTTCCATGTGCCAAAGGAAAAAATGAACAACTTGGAAGCGACAGGAAGTAAAGTTACTTTTTTTGGTTATTGTGAAAATTATAAATCATATAGATTATATATTCTTGTTCAAAGGAAGGTTGAAATTATCATGGATGTAACATTCGATGAAGATGTTTCCCTTGGAAAAGCAAGAGACCCTCCTCCACCTCCTCCCCGCAAGAAGAAGAATGATGACAGGGATATTCTAGATTATCCTTTCATACCTAAGTTTGAGACTGATATTGTTGATGATCCCATGGAGCCTATGGATCCCTTAGACCTACTTCTAGGAAGAGATCACTTTGGCACTGTGACACTCTTCAGGGTGTTGAAAGACATGTTTCAATTCGAAGATCATTCAGAGAAAGGAAGCAACCATGTAGCTATTAGAGATATGTTGCAGACATGAGCACTATTATTCAAGCCACACCATCCAGTTTTGAAGAAGCCATAAAATATCAAGTTTAGAATGATGATATGGCCGAGGAATATGAGCCGATTGTGAAAAATGAAGTATGGGATTTTGTGTCGAGACCGAAGGGAAATTTTGTGTTGACTTCAAAGTGGCTATTCAAGTTCAAGTATGGAGTTGATCGTAGCATTGAGAAATATAAGGAAAGGTTTGTGGCTCGAGGATTCTCAGAGAAATAGGGAGAAGACTATGATGATATATTTTCACCTATGACTCAATACACAACCATTTGTTCGAGAGTATCCCTTGGTGCAAGTCAAGGATGGAATCTTCATCAGATGAACATAAAAATTGCATTCCTCCATGGAATATTACAATAATCAGTGTATCTTTAACACCTATTTTCAAGTTGAAGAAGGCGTTGTATGGTTTGAAGAAATCTCCTTGAGCATGGTATGCAATAATTATCATTTGTTTGATGAATTTGGGATTCATAAGAAGCAATGTTGATTCCAACCTATATTTCAAGATAGTCTAGGTTATGTTGTTGATTTTGGTTTTGTATTTTGACGATCTATGATTGATAGGTAGTGAGCATGTGATGATCGAATGTAAGAGGGAGCTAACCTTTGAATTAGAGATGAAGGACCTTGGACTCATGCACTACTTTCTAGGCCTTGAGGTGTGGCAAAGACCTGGTTATATTTTCCTTTCACAAGGAAAATATGTTGTGAAGCTATTGGAAAGATTTCGAATGAAATAATGCAAATCCATGACTAAACCGATTGAAATTAACTTCAAGAAGTTATATGGAGAAGCTACAGGACCCGATTTGGAAAAATCATCTAATTATAGACAAATGATTGGGGCTTTGATGTTCCTTGTGAACACCCAGCCAGACATATGCTATGTAGTGAACACAATAAGTCAATTCATGACTGATCCCCTCCATGAACATTGTGTTACACCATTTTTTGGTCATCTAACCCATTATCGTTAGATGAACCCAAGTACACCATGTAAGACCAATTTTACCCCAAGTAAAATCCCTTTCACCACATTTTTTTACATTTCTTGGTCATATTTAACCCAAAAAAAGGTAATCAATTAAATAAATCATTATTTATTTAATTATTTCCTAAGAATAAGTTATTTAAATCACTATTTAAATACTATTCCTAGTTAAATTTGACTAAATAATTTTTAATTAATCAAATAAACCATTATTTATTTAATTATATTCCCCTCATCTCCCTTAAATAATAAATAAATCATTTATTTATTTGTTATTTATAAATAAAGGAATTGACCCAAGTCAAAAACCCTTTTTCCCTCCAACAAATATAATAAAATATTCCTAAAGGGTGATTCTAGAATGTAATTAATAATATTTTATTCATGCACCAAGTTCTAGAACACCCCAATATTTTGTTATAAATAGAAGGGTTTTCCCCATACATTAGTCACCTCCATTGCATTAGATTACGCAAGATATACTCTTGGTCACCATTTCCATTTGTTTGGAATTTTGAACTCCCATTGAGTTCCATGTTTGTTAGGGTTTTCCACATTAACCAAGGAGAGGAATTTTAGATCTAAAACACTGAGGACTTCCAAGAACCCATCCCACTGAGGAGAACTGGAAAACACCTTTCTTGTTTTCCTCTCAGGTGCCCCATTCTTTAATATAATATAAGATTCTTTTTATACATTGTTCTTGTCTTGTTCATTGGATGTATGGAGCTATTTTATATCTTATATGCTTAATATATTTTATGCTTAGATCTAATTTTATGCAGCAAACTTAAGGATATTTTGCAGCCATACTTGATGTTAGGGCTACTTGATATGCATAGCTAAAGTGATCTTTTATGACGAAAGTATCATACTAACAATTGGCGACTCCACACGGGTTTTCTTTTGCGACCACTGTCGTTTTCTGTCTTCCTGCATATCCAACTGTTTCAGACCCTAGGGTTTCTCTTCCACTTTTTATTTTTCCTATTTTTTCCATTTTTATGCTAGTTTTCCCCTCTAAAACCCTCCAACATTCAAATCTCTAACTTCCATGTGATTCTGGCCTTTTTGCGCAGGTGACCGACATCAGCTGCTGCTGAGACGAAAAAATTTTCTGAAATTTGCCGCCGCCAGACCTGGATCTGCAGGTCGCACTTATCGGCCCAAAAAGTGTGACCTGGCCTTGAGGTCGCACTTTTCTGCCCTAAATCTACGACCTGGCCTGAAAACAAGCCCAAACCTACGACCTGCAATTTTTTCTGCCATCTGCCAACACTTTTTCTGGGTTTCACTGAAGCTTCTGTCAGGGTTTTCCAGCCTCTGTCTCCACCTGTTTAGACCTGTTGCTGATCTATTTCACTCACCTAAGTGGGACTCTTACCCCTTAGGGCTTTAGTTCCCTCCACTTTTCGTGGGAGATTTTGTTGCTGTTTTCAGACATCTGAATTTCCAAAAGTTTCAGCCTTATTTTAGATCTGATAACCTCCTATTCAGATCCTCATAGGTCAGCTTTTCTTGCGTTTCTATACACTGCCTTTCGCTTTATTTGGGTTCATCTCTAGGGCCGCCTCTTTGGCCCCCCTCTTTTTAGCTGATCTCCTATTTTCTAGCAGCAACCTTGCCTCTGCCTCTTTGCTGCTTTCTACACCACTTTTCAGTAGATTTCTTCATTAGATCCCAGTCCCTCCGGACCTTAGATCTATTGATCTCTTGTTAGTGTGCTTTGCCCCTTCTAGACTAGTTTTGAGAGACCCACCTTCTTGGGTTCAATTGCTGCCTTTTTATTTGCTAATTTTCTGTTCTTTTAGTCTTATTTACTGCAGATTTCTTTTCCATTACGCAACACACTTTTTTTTACTCTCAAAAAACATCTGGGTTTAATCAATTAAAATTAACGCATGCCACACACTGACCCTAAGTGAAGAAGAGCCCGGTTAACACTGCCTAGCAAAGACTATAAAATTAATCGACACTGAACCTCCTTGCCCTTGTCAGTCTTTCTTCTTCCCGTCATCATTGTGCCTCTAAGGCGTTTATCCCGGCGACTGCTTGGCCTTCACCCTCAGTTTCTGGTTGGTCGACTTCCTCCTTCCCATCGTCATCGAGTAAGCCCTCCCCTGAGTTCACACTCTGACTCTTCCTCTGATTGTTCAGGTTTTCCCCGTCCTTTTGGTTCTCCCCCCTTTACTTCCACCATGTCTAGTTCTGGACCTAGCCCTAACCCCAGTTCTCCTTCTAGGTCCACTCCTAGTGGAACCACTACGGGACCTACCTCGACTACCCCATTACTCCCTTATATGGCCGGCCTCAGTCTCCCTAACTTAAATCAGCTTATTAATGATCCTATCCGCCACAATGTTAGTTGGCCTGCTATGCCAACCAAGCTTCCCTCTGACATTCCCAAGTTCGAAGGCCTTGCTAGTGAAGATCCCTCTAATCATATCCGATCTTTCCACATGTGGTGTTCCTCTAATTCCATCACCGATGACTCCATTCGTATTCGTCTATTCCAACGCACCCTTACCGGCGAAGCTTCCAAATGGTATGTTGATCAAACCACCTCTTCCCATACCACTTTTACGACCATTTCCCAAGCCTTCTTATCTTATTTCCAGCTCCCTCTCCGATACGACACTGGCACTGAACTATTGACCTCCTTTCATCAATCCTCTTCAACGCGTCTCTCCGCTCATGTCCAGGAGTGGCGACAAAGACAAATCTTATGCCGTGCTCCCCCCTTCGAAGATTGAGTTTACATGGATTGGTTCCTCCGCTCCCTCTTACCTCCGATTGGCAAAGATGTCGCCTCCCATTTTCCCCAAACCGAAGAAGTCGCCCTTCAAATCGCCTTAAAATATGACCTTATCTATGCCCAGTCTGGTTATGTTTATACTTTCCTTCCTGATCTCCCGAAGCCCGGGGGCACTAACGCCTCCAGGACCTCTCACTCTGCCGATGGTATCATCGGAGCCATGTCTCATACCTCTGCTCCACCTCTTATGCCCTATGGTTTTCCTCCCAATGGGGCCAGCACCTCCAGCACCTTTTCCCATCCCGGTAACATGTATCCAAGCTTTGGCATGCCTCCTCCTTTTGCCCACTCTCCTGCTTACCTCAATGTTTCCCATTCCCACCCTTACCCTTATCCGCTGCCTAGTGTCCCATCTCCTCCAGCATTTGGACCTCTCACTCCCTTACCTCCTCCACCCCCACAGCCGCACTTACTTCCCCCTCTAGGGCACGTATTTGCGCAACACGGTGCGACTACTCCTACTCCTTCTCAATGGAGGAGGAGAGTAAATCCCTCTGCCCCTGGTAATCATGGACCCAATCCTTCTAGTATTGACCCTACCACCGCTACCCAGCCCCAGGGCTCCCAACCCAAGCAGGACAGGCCGCTTTGCACAAATAAACCCTGTTCATGTTGCAGTGTTTTCGGTCACTACACTCAAGATTGTCCCATATTACCACAGATGCGATAGATGTGGGAGTCTCAGGCCACCATTCGGGGACAACACTCCTCTCCCCCTGTCCCCTCCATTACTTCTACCTCTCAGCCCGCTGTGTTTACCGATCCTTTCCCTCAACAAGGATTTGTGGCTACTCAATCCACTCATGCCCCGGCATCCACTCAACCTTCTCCTTCTGGTTCTTCCAATTACCAAATTCTTATGATGTCCTCTGACCAACCTCTCACTGTTGACCTTAACCTTCAAACTCGGTCTCGTCAATACTCCCCGCCTCCCATACCGTCTGTCTCCGAGTCCCCATCCTCAACTTCTACAAAGCCTCTATCGACACCCAATGGTCCCTTACAACTCCCTCCACCCAAAGTTGAGGTTCACACAAAAATTCCTAAGGGTCCATTACGCCGAAATGCTACCTCTGGTCGGGCTGCCCATTCTTACAGCATAGTAGATGATCTGGCACAATCTCCAGCTGCCATTTCAATACTGGAACTCCTCCAGTCGTGTCCGTCTCAAAAGAAATCTCTACTATCTGCCGTGGGTGCTGTAGATTCCTTTTGATGACCTATTAATTGTTTTCGACACCCGTCAGTCCGACCATCCCCCTCTTCCTCCTTCAGTTGCTTTCCAAATCCCAGTCAAAATCCGAAATGCCAATGTCACTCGATGTATTATTAATCAGGAGGCATCTACCTGTGTAATGTTCGATTCGGTTTGGAAACAACTCGGATCCCCTGAGCTGGCCCCTTCCACCATCACCCTCCGTGCATGGGATGGCCATGCCTCCCAACCCATTGGTCTTTTTCGTAACTGCCCTATCACCCTTGCCGGTAATACTTTCTGTGTCGACGTTGAAGTTATCGATGCCCCTCTCGACTACAACATCCTTTTAGGGCGTAGTTACACCTATGCCATGTCTTCCGTCCCATCCACAGTCCACCACAAGATGTTTTTCCCTCATAATGGAAAGATCCTCACCATTGACCAGTTGTCGTATCATGAACCTAAATCTCACACCTCACCTGAGTCCACCATTTCTACTGTCACCAATAAACAAACTGTCGATTCTTTGACCAGTGTCTCCCCTGGCGTCTACAAAGACTCCTCTTTTATTGGAACCTTCCCCGGTCCCCCCCTCCTCCTATCTCTGATCCTAGCTTGGCGAATTTTTGCATGATGCAATCATCTCAGGCTGCCCTCCCGCAACTTGCTCTAGCTAGTCAGCAACCCTCACCTCATCCGACTCACCCTACTCCTCGCCCTTCTCCTCAGCTGTTTCCAACTCTCCGACCGGGTCCTTCACCTTCCCCTCACACCCCGGAACCTCCTTATCCTCCCGCCTCGGTTCCCTCCGGTCTCCCCCATTTAGGAACCGTCCCTCCTGGCCATTACTCTACCGGTCAAATCCCTTTCCTTGGCCCTCCCCCTGGCGTCTATTCGGTTCCTGTCATGGCCACCCTTTCTCTACCTAATTTAACTTTATGCATACCGGTATGGTATCTTACTCCTCCAACCGAAACCCCTCCCAGCCACTCAAAACCATAAATTTCTATGACACCAGTTCAACCGATTCTCGTTTCTCCTCCCACCGCTACGGTACCTCTAGCCCCGTCGCACGACCCTCCTCATGCTGAGACTGCTACGGGTAAGAAAATAAAAACTCGCAGGGGGGCATCCCAAGATAAAGTCACCGCTCCCGATCCTACTCCCCCTCCACCCACCAAGTCTTGCGCTTTGTGTGATGTTTTCGGTCATGCCACCCATACTTTTCCTGAGTTGCCTCGTCTCCAACCCATGGTCAAAGTCGCGTTCCCTGAATCGTCAGCCCCGGAAACCTCTGTTTCCTCCACAACATACCCAAGAACCCAAAGGCCCTTCGCACCAACAAACCCTACTCTTTATGTGGTGTCCATGGCCATTATTCTCACCATTGTCCTCATCTCACGCATTACCGTGCCTCTTTAGAGGTCATTCGCGAGTATGAAGTGGAACAGAATCAATCCGCCTCACCCATCCTTGCTCAGTATGCGTCGAGTTTACTGAAGGATCCTCCAGCCACCATTGACATCCCTCCCCCTGATGTTGAGATGTCCAAATCTTCTACTCCTCTCTTGTACCTATCATCATCCGCCCAACCCTCAGAGAACATCCCCTCCATATCCACTCCGCCTTTTTCCTCTGATCCCCCTTCAGCGCCATTCTTGGGCTCTTCATGTTTTGACCATATTTTTACTTGCTCTTCTGTCATCTCCCCTGATGACCCATTGCTGCACCTTTCCTCCATGAACAATGATCTCGGTAGTTTTGCAGCCTCTTGCGGTTTCCACCACCTTCCCCTCTCTTCATCTAACCCCGATACTCCCATCCATCTCTATGATGTACATCACAACACAAGTCCCCAATCTTCCTCACTTCTCTTATCTTGTGATGCTATTCCCTCGACCCTCTCATCCATTCATTACATTGGTTACGCCGATGGCGCGAGTCGGTATTCCTGAAACCTCGCCTCAGCTGCCCGGGCCATCTCTACCCCTATGCATACTGTTGTTCTTGCAAATGGGGTTTGCATTTGCACCGCCACCAATAACCAGGCTGAGTATGATGCCATTCATGGTCTCTTAGTTGACGCTCTCCCCCATCGCATCCTCCATCTGCAAGTTTATTTAGATTCCCTGCTTATTGTCTTACAACTTAATGGCATCTACCGTGTGCATAATCCTATCCTGTTTAGACAATATTTAAGGGTGAGACTTTTGATATGGGAATTTCGATTTATTTCCTTCAACCACATCCCTAGAAGTCACAATCACTACGTAGATCAGATCGCAAACCTTGTTCTAGACTGGAATTTATCACACATAAGACAATAACATCCACAAAATCCACATAAAACTCATATATATATACAACATGTGTTTTAAAGTCCATATACTTTGAAACATATGACATGCCCATAGCATGTTACAAAAACCACTACTACAAAAATGGGGGCACCACTTGCCCCTACATCACTACTAGGGGGCACCACCTGCCCCACACCTAGTCACTCTCCGGAGGATCCCGTGCCAACGACTCTTCTCCCACAGCTCGTAAATCACGCACCGTCTGCCCGGCCATTGCCATGCGCCACATGATCCCTCGCCATTCTGAGGGGAGCCCAATACATAGCTCTATGTATCGGTCATCTAAATCCTACCATCCATGCTCCGACACACCGGTCAGCAGCCCCTCACATCTACGACAGAGGTCCTCCACCAGTGTGGCCATCTCTTCATTCTGTCCTGTCCTCGATCCACTTGCGCCTGTAGCACCTGCTGCTGCTGGTCGTCCCATATATTTGGCTGGTTTCATCGAAGCTATATCTGCATCCCAAATAATATAAGGATTAGTACCATGAATACTAGTCACAAACTATAAAAAGGAACATAACAGATTAGTTGCTTGTCACTTACCATCCGGTCCCCATACTCGACCAGGTGGTAGCGGCAAGTCTGGATCTCCCCAATAACTCATCCCACTATAGGGGTAATCATCTATGTATAATGACATCTAGTCCCAATGGGCAAAGAACTCTGGTCGAAACACCCTCCTGACCGCCCCTCCGCCTCCTCTACTCAGTAGTCGTCCCCACCGATGCATCCAGGGCTCTCTCGGGCCCCCATCAGGCAACTGTATACGAGGTCGTAAGGTTGGGATCTTCTCAAAGAAGAAAGAGCACAATACTGTCCCATATGCACAATCATGATTCACTTGCTGCTTACATAATGACAACTGTCGTTTCAGCGACACCAACATCATCTGGGCCCACCCATAGTAGGTCCCACCCAACACACTCTCTACAATCATCATCTTCCCTCCAGTGATGTGATGGAGCGCCTGACTGCCCAAGATTCGCAACACTGCTGCGGCCACTGCCCGGGTCTCCAACCTCTCTAGATCCCCAATGGATATTCGAGTCCCCTTGACTCGGACACTCGGTCAACAATGTCGCTCAAAAAACTCCATAATTTTACGCCCCCGTGGTAACACTGGCTACGTATTTCCCACCATCCCCAACGGTGGGAGACCAGTCAAGAAATACAAATCCTGGACCGTCAACTCGATCCTGTGTCGCTGCACTACAAACGCCTCATAATCCGGATCCCAATAACTGATAATCCAGGCCAACAAGGGCTCTCCAGCCCTCATCAAAGGGTTCTCCAAAAATTTCAGAACCCCATGTCTAGCCAGTGCATGACGGACACCCTGATCCGCCTAGATCTCTGTCCGTAGAGTACCTAAGTCTCTCTCTCTCCAGTTTATTCGTATATCTGCCATATCTGTGCAAAAACATCATTTTTGTCAGCCTCCAGATCAACATAACTGAATTATCTTACACCACAACAGAATTTCAGCCCATAACACCATTGAAACCTCCCACACCTAGCAGGTTGCACTTTTTGGGCCAAACCTGGGCCAAGTCACAATTTTCAGGCCAAAACCTACATCCCAGGTCGCAGATTTTGCCCCAAAAAGTGCGACCCAACCATAATGAGGAAGTAGGGGCAGTTTCTGGAATTTAAAACCCTAATCTGCAACTTCAATCCATCAAAAACAAAGCTTAGGATTAGGCTTCTTACCTACAACTGATGGATTGCAATTCCAATGGTCAGTTCGTCTGCTACGATCACCGCAAGATTTAGGGCCTTCTCTCCTCTCCACATTCACCACAGCTACGCAAGCAAATGAATGATTTTGGAGGGAAAACGCCCTATTAGAATAAAACCCCTATTTTTTCTTTCGCCCACTGCGACCAAACCATAGCCCCGTTTGACACATCATCTGCACCATTGGAAAGCTCTCACCGAGCACTCAAATGGGTATCTGTCCATTTTTTATGTTCTGATACTTCACCAGGACACAGTTTGTCCATGAAGGCCCTTTTCATCTCTCCTCCAAATCAAATTTCTTCACTTACAACACTTGTACCTAAGGGCACCACTTTGCCTGCTTACTTGTCTTTGTCCGTGTTGATTTTCATCATGAGATACCCTCTTGTACTCATGTTTTTATGGTTCCCCATCAGATCATTATTGTGTGGCAGCACCATCGAGTCACCCTTGTTTAGAGCATCCGAGTTGAGTCATCATCAGTTATGGAGTCTATCTCGAGCCCCTTTTTATCCCGCTATAATCCTCCATCCTTCATTGCTTGGTCCCTCCCTCGTGTTGCACAGTATGGATCTCAGTCCCATTGTTCCCTATCCCTCCTGATATTGTGTTAATCGCTGCCAAGCCATCCCTGCTTTTTATGCTCTAACAAGGGAAGTCGTCCATCCACCACTTAGTATCCCTCATTTTCATCATCATTAGTGTCCGGCTGTTCGTCGCTCCACTATTTTCTCTCATGCCTTAGTTGGGTTCCCTTCTTGCCTCACCCATGGTGGACCTACTTCTGTCGATATCAGCTCCTTTAATCCAGAAGTCAGGTCTAGGGGGCAGTGTACCTTGGTTCGAGCTCTTTTCAGCCTAATCGTGATCTATACACTTGACGGTTCAGTGATGCAGCAGTAGCTATTGGTGATACCCGGGTGTGTGTGAGATGTCTCAAGCCTCAGGAGGGGGTGGCCCTGCAGGTAGCCCCCCACATACCCGGATGAGTTCTTCATTCCAACACTTGATGCAACTCCTCTCATTTGATGATATTGGCCTCAGTCGCTTGTAGCACCTCTTTGATTTTCACGTGTCGGTCTGATTTCACGAGCCCTTCCCCGTGTGTAGGGGGAATTTGAGTATATTAGTATCTCATGTACTACCATATCATTGTATAAGTCCTGACGATTATTCCAGGCATCGCATGTATGTGGGATTCATCATTCTTGATTTCTGGCTCCTGATTAGGCCAGCACTGGTTTTACTATCGCGTTCCATGGTTTTCCGGGTGCCTTCTGCTTTGTACTATTGTCTCGGCGGGCATAGGTATGCCTCCCCCGCCGCCTTTCACATTGGTACCACATCATACACTTGAGACTTGTTGCACCTGTAAGTCTCGTCTCCTCAGGGTCTAGTCCTCCACCACTTTAGATTACCTTACATTCCTCTCTTTCATTTCTATCTTACTGTTTCGTGATTCAGTTCTTACAACGTACTTCGGTCATACGATTTTCTTCTAACACTCGTACGTGGGGGGGAAATCTGTTACACCATTTTTTGGTCATCTAACCCATTATCGTTAGATGAAACTAAGTACACCGTGTAAGACCAATTTTACCCCAAGTAAAATCGCTTTCACCACATTTGTTTACATTTCTTGGTCATATTTAACCCAAAACAAGGTAATCAATTAAATAAATCATTATTTATTTAATTATTTCCTAAGAATAAGTTATTTAAATCACTATTTAATACTATTCCTAGTTAAATTTGACAAAATCATTTTTAATTAATCAAATAAACCATTATTTATTTAATTATATTCCCCTCATCTCCCTTAAATAATAAATAAATCATTTATTTATTTGTTATTTATAAATAAAGGAATTGACCCAAGTCAAAAACCCTTTTTCCCTCCAACAAATATAATAAAATATTCCTAAAGGGTGATTCTAGAATGTAATTAATAATATTTTATTCATGCACCAAGTTCTAGAACACCCCAATATTTTTTTACAAATAGAAGGGTTTTCCGCATACATTAGTCACCTCCATTGCATTATATTACACTAGATCTACTCTTGGTCACCATTTCCATTTGTTTGAATTTTGAACTCCCATTGAGTTCCATGTTTGTTAGGGTTTTCCACATTAACCAAAGAGAGGAATTTTAGATCTGAAACACTGAGGACTTCCAAGAACCCATCCCACTGAGGAGAACTGGAAAACATCTTTCTTGTTTTCCTCTCAGGTGCCCCATTCTTTAATATAATATAAGATTCTTTTTATACATTGTTCTTGTCTTGTTCATTGGATGTATGGAGCTATTTTATATCTTATCTGCTTAATATCTTTTATGCTTAGATCTAATTTTACGCAGCAAACTTAAGGATATTTTGCAGCCATACTTGATGTTAGGGCTACTTGATATGCATAGCTAAAGTGATATTTTACAACGAAATAATCATACTAACACATTGAATCACTACTAAACATATATTGAGATATTTTCATGGAACGATCACACTTAGTCTAAGATATTTTTTCAGAGATGTTCAACTTCATTGATACACTGATGTTGACTAGGTAGGAAAGAGTACATATGGATGTTTTTATAGTCTTGGATCTCCCATGATATCCTAGATGAGCAAGAAACAAAATTTTGTAACATTGAGTACCGCCGAAGTAGAGTATATTATCACTAACATGGCTAGTTGCGAAGCAGTTTATTCAAGGAAGCTCTTTGGAGAGCTATTTGAGCAGGTTCTAGACACTACAATGATATATTGTGACAAGAAGAGTGGGATTCATCTGGAAAATAATTTTTTTTTTTATGACAAGTCCAAGCACATAGATATTTAGTATCACTTTATTCTAGACATGGTGCAAAGAGGAGTTGTTAGACTCCATCACATATCGACAGATGAGTATATTACATATATTATCACCAAGGAATTACCTAAAGGAAAGTTCTTGGTCTTGAGAGAGCAGCTTGGATGGATGGATTTGATCCCTCCCAATAATGGGTAGCATTGATTGAGGACATTGAGCCAACTCTTCCCACCATGTTTGAGCTCCCAGGGTGAGGAATTGAGATAGACATCTCTTGGGGTTGAGGGGTCTCTGGACAATAGGGTATCACCCTATCTATTAACCATAGGGTTGGAGATGTTTCTCCCTTATCTTAATAGGGTCGGATATGTTGCTCCCATATCTAGTATATGCATAATATACCCCAGTTGGCATCATACCCGCAAGTAATTTTATTGGGAATATCGCTCCCTATTTGGCCAACGGGTTGAGAGTGTACTTAGGGTGTACAACCCAAGTCGATTATGATGTAGGTGTTCTACCTCATGACTCTTGAGGGTCATTCATGGCAATATTAGTAGGCAATAGTATTGTGTTGAAAATTTCTCCCCTTTATGGTTTTGGGTTGAGAATGAACTCCCTTATGTTATTCCAGGGTTGAAGATGTGCTCCCCTATATGTTTGTATATCATATTTATCAGTATGGTTGGAAGTTAATGGTCCCTCATTCTTCTTCTTTTATATTTTAGAATGTTTCAGCCAATAGAGTTGAGAAGAAATGGTCAAGGCATGATGAAAACATTGCAGAATGATGTGATGATCAAAAAACAGATAATGGCAAGTGGAATTCTTCCTAGTTGAGAGAGAGTGTTAATTTTTGATACTAGGGTCAAGTTCCACCTTGGAAAACTGATATGTCATAGATGATGATTACATTGAATTCCTCCTTTTGAGAGGACCAAAATCAACCTAAATATCACCTCATTTGGACAATCAAAAGTTGGATTTTGAATTTATGAACACTCTTATTTACATTGAATTAGGTTAGTCATATGCACATGTACAATAGATCAGGTCGGCCTCAATACCAAGTGGACCCTCATGGAAGCCTATAAGTATAAGATACCTCAAGCTCATTTGGAAACACATCATACAATCTCATCTTCTATTTTTTTGGTTCGTATATATCTGACAGAGGAATTTTGTTCAAGGGTCTAAAATTATAGGTTTGAGGCTTGCACATGTATGTTGTTTCTTTTTCCCAGTCGTACACACGTCACTAGGAACTTTCAACCATAGGAACACACACATAGTGTTCCTTAGTGTGACTAGAAGGCAGAGTTGCACGCACAGACTCTTGAAGGGTGAAACTAGGAGTTTGAGACTGGTCTGGGTTAATTTTTCCCCATTCGCATGCTTATAGTTCTCCTGGGAGAAACCAACTCCTCACATACAGTGTCTCAAGGAGTTGCCATGAATTTACAGTCGCTCATAGAATATCTTGAATAGTGCAGTGAGGGTTATGAGCTAGGGTTTGACAGTTTACCGCAATTAACTACAATTGTCTAATGGTTGGATGGTTTGTCTCTGCTTTATAGTAATGCTAAAATTCTTCTTTTGTTTCTGTATTGGGTAAATATCTGCTGCAATTTTATGTATTGGGCTCATTGTACTGTCTGTTGAAACATTTTATGACAATCTAATAAGAAGAAGATTTGAAAAAAAATTCCCCTTTGTGTGGTTTTTCCCTGATCTTTGACCAATCTGGTGTCTCTTGTAGATGTGCTATTGTCTCCTTTGTCATTGCATATATTGTTTTCTGAGAGTTTTAATTAGCGAATTAAAGCTCTTAATATTTAATTGTCAATCTAGGAGTCATAAACACGAATTGTAATATGTTTTTGGTTCAGCTTAATGGTCAGAGTATATAAGTTTCCTTAATAATGGTCGTTAAGTACATAATGATAAAAACACTCTTCTATCGATTAAGTGAACTAGCACTCACCTCCTCTCATAAAATAATTCCTCACTCTAACATAAGAAATCTAAAGGAAATCAATTTAACTCAATACATTCTATTTCGTATTCTAAAATTTTCTAAATCTTTGCAATCAAAAGACAAACCCACTAAAATCAAAGGCTTGATGAATTTCAATCTAAGTACAATTATTGAAATAAAAAAATTTCAAATCAGGAAGTTTAAACTCTAATTATTCAAAAGGCAGAGGTAATAAATCATCAAAACCTAATATCTAAGAAGTCAAAATGTAATGCTAGAACTTGAAAAATGAAACCAGAATCAAACCTTGAACTGTCAAACTAGGCTATTATGTTCAAAAATAAAATATATTCAAACCACATTGCTACAAAGATTGATTTTTAAATCAACTTGAACTGACTTGTCGGTGCTTAAAGGAAAATGAAGTCTTAACGAAATTTACCGAGTTTATAAATGAAACTGAATTTATGTCACACTGCTATGAAGTCAATCTCTATACTACAACACTGGGAATGGAAATCAAACTTATTCTATCATGCGAAAAATAAATCTAAATTATCCTAGGATAATTTAATGAATCAAATCGATGCTTTGAATGCAATGCCTTGAATTAAATCACACTCCTTTAATTAAATGATAGTGCTTGAAATTAATTGCACGACTTGAATTGAACAATCATAAAGTTGGAAATAAATCACACAATTCAAATTTCAAAAATAAATAACACAACACCTATTGATACCAAGCGCAAATTCATTTACAATCACAATCAAAACCTTTCAAACCATAAATTGTTCATATTCATATTCAAATCCACACCATATATAAAAACTCAGAAATCATTATATCCCTATATCGTGGATGCTTTGATTATAAATATGAATAGATGTGACTTAAGTGGAGGAACAGAGCATAGCTCTCTATTAAAATATGAACTCGGGTTATAAAATTAATCGGATATCTTCAACATAGGAGAGAAATCCTTAAATAATTTAATCTAGCTATCTGAACTGTTTAATGAAGCTTATCTCCAGAGGTGGTAGGCCCTCCCACGCCTGGAGAAATATGACTTGCCACAATGGAAGAAGGATTTAAAACATCAAATACATAATTTGCAATCAACCATGACATCAACGATTATGCTCACAACTTGAAGGCGATCATGTATATTTTCAAAACAGAGTTTGGGAACCAATTGACATAAGTCACAATGTATCTTACTAACGATAACAAAAATTCTAAATTTTTACCAGCTAGATCCTTCCATCAATGTACACAATTGCCCTTATATAGCAGTAGTGTTGCTCTAATTAAATGGATCGATTATTACATAGAATATAAATTTAGGATTTTTGGTTAACACACGTTAGTTAAAATCTGAACAAGAAGATTTGTTTTCCAATCCAAGTTTGAGTTGGTGCAATCCTGGCTTCTGGAAGTAATTTACCATTGCATTGCTAGAAGAATAAACTCATATCTAGTAGGCTCGAGTCAGTGGGCTTCCCCGCCTTGATATTTTCTCCTCTTGTGGTAGTTGTAATTCAAATTCCTCCTCCAATGGATTACATACAAAGTGTTCCTTTTTTTCAGTGACTTCACTTAAAGAAGGAGGAATCCACTTGGGAGAATTATCTTTATCAATAACCAGAGCTCAGATACCCTCATAGATATCTTTAGATATTATTCCTCTTCAACATGCTTATGGTGAGACATAACTCCTTTTTAAGTCATTCAAGGAGTGTTTGTTTGTGTGCTTGTCTAACCGATCGTAATGTCATCGTCAAAATGGTCAGAGAATATTTCTTTATATTATGAAAAGTGTATTTAACCCATTCATTTACCTCCATATTGATCTCTGTTGTCTGCTAAAGTTTCCATTGTCTCTTCAATAGTATCCTTGGAGAAACATTTTTCAATCAAAGAACATTTATACAAGATACTTTTCTCCCCATGCTGGACTTGAAGACAAAAATATTCAATTGCTGCTTTGACAATGTTCCTATCTCCATATTTAAAATCAACTAAACACTTCTCCAATCCTTCCACTTTCTCTTATGAAACATAATGAGTGTCGAGACCAGTTGCAATCATTTCCACAGCATCAAGTCATGCACCTGTTAAGGCCAGATACTTCTCAAGATATCATGGAAGATGTGAAAGAACGTATGAGAGACTGGCATCAGTGTGAAATCCAAAGCCAGCCTTAGGCGCTGATAAGACAGTTTTCTCTGTGACTACTTTAAACGTGGATGCTACTATTATACTTTAACCTCCTCCAATTGCAAGTCCATTAACAATTTATACCACAATTTTCTTGTATGTATGTATATAATACTGAAGCCAATACATTTTGTATACAGCCTCAATAACATGTTTGTCTTCCTTTCCATAATAAAATACCCTCAAGTCTCCCCCAACAGAAAATTCTCACCCAACTCCCTTCATGATTATCATCTCCACATCATTTTATTTCTCCCATCTCTCATAGATATCAGCTAATCATATTACCACTTCCTTGATAATGATATTCAGTTTATGTGGGTTATGAAGAGTGATAACTCGTACACGGTCTTTCTCTTTATCTAGGGCATCATTTTTCATCACCGGTAAGCTTTTTATCTTTTCCTCATTGTCAACATAAAAATGACACTGCATGGGTGTTGTTCAGCAATATCTGTGCACAATCTCATCTTGAGACATGGAAGAAGGTGTAGAATTTAGTTCTTCATTCTTTGACATTGGATTCGAGTTGTGGCTTTTGTGCATGAGATGAATTCGTACTTAAATGCGCTTTAGGAAGCATTCCCGCACTACTAGCGCTAAAACATGACTTATTCACCTGCCACCAAGACAACATATTATTAATGAAATTTATACAAAACACTCTTCAAATTAATTAACAAGAAGAATTCATAATTTAATAATTATTGCCTTTGAATGCCTCTAATTATCAGCTTAATAAGATAATAATGATTAAAAACACTAGTCACAAGCATATAATTATTTGATAAAAAATGTAAAATACGGACAAAAAGGCATCTCAACATCCCCCCACACTGATCTTCTTGCATGTCCTCGTGCAAGAAAAACCTTTAAACTATAAAACTATGAAAGAAGTCGGGGGAAATGTTTAAATTTTAGACTATGCTTCGAAATAAGAGTGTCATCAAAAATTCAGCAAGAAAACATAGAGATGCCTATCATTTAAAACATTCATTAGCTTGCAATATAACTACTACATTTCCAGATAAAACCATGTTCCAATTGTAATGAAAGTATCAATATAAGGTACACAAAGCAGAAATTATAGAGAAAATATTATTGCACATACTTGTTGTCTTGTCTCAAATGAACTCCCTATTTTGTTTCTACCCAAGTCTTATGATAAAAATCAAGGTTTTGTTGAAAAGGTGTGATTTCAAGAAGACTGCTACTATAGAAATCTTGTACCTGGAATATGTAGCATGTATTTAGAGGTGATCACAATCAATACACATGGTTCTCAATCAACACCTTGTGAGTAGTCATCATTGAGTAATTCATCACTCTAGATACCATGAAAATTTGAATTGAGTTATGATGCCATAAAAGGGAAATAAAAATAGAGAAATATGACACTTCCTAGACCAATTAGCAACCTCTTCATTAAACGCTCTAAATTTTGTTGTCATCTACATGAAAACTAAATTTCTTCTTAATAAGTACAAAGAATTACCTTCACTACGGGTACCACATCATTAAATATTCCTAATTTTTGAAAAATAGAACTCAAAGCATCATGTCCAAATCTTCTTAAAACCATTGTCCAAGAAATAAGATGATGAGTTTCAGGAAAAGAGAAGGATAACCAAGAAAATCATAGTATGAAATTAACTTTAATACCACAGACATGACCCTTCTTCCTGCAGGTGTTTATAACCTTGGCAGGGATGTCTTTTAACCCAGTGAAATGCATGTGTCCCACTTACTAGATATGGATTCAAAGTTAGCTTATTTGACTTTTGGATGAAGGTAATTGTCCTAGCTTGGTAACCAGCTGATAGTAGTGTCACTCACAAGAATTAGCATGGATGAACAGGTCGGCTCGTGATGAGACCTTGTTTCTTATAGCTTTTTGGCTGAAAGACATTACTCTGGTTTGGTGACCAGCAGCAGTAATTTCATGCATGTTAGGTCCCATGATCATGTTAGGTCGGCTCATCACAAGACCTCCTATCCTACCCTAAATATTTTGTAAGCTCTGATTATGATTAACCTTAAAGGTTACTTAACAAGCGGGGAGACATAAATACTCCTTAAGAGTATGGGATGGCATGAAATTTTTTTTAATGACTAATCATTACTGGCTAGTTCCTCTAACCTAAAGACTTATTGAAAATATTGTAGATAATTATAGAAATATTCCTTGAGTTAATAATGCTAGTGTTCTCATGAATAGCTCATTATGATATTTACAAGAGTGGTTCGCCATAGGGGGTTCTCCAATAGTACCTCTAAGGGAAGCTAAAAATATATATCTTACATGAAAACTTATTAGAATGACTAATCATGGTTACTTTTTCAAAATAATGAATTGTTAGAGTGAATCATACTCAACAATATTTGTCACAAATGTGTGTGTTAACAACTAAGGTGGATCAAAATTAGTTTTAGTGGTCGCACTTTAAAAATCAAAACCCTAATAGCACTATTGTAACATCTTTTATTCATAGCATTAATTTATTCTTCTACCCTACTCTATCCTGAAAATCAAAAGACTCATTTTTTAAGTATAGGAGTACTTCCAATGCAGCCATGAGTCGATTAGTTACAAATATGTATTCATGCTCATATTTAACACATAAACTTCAAAGTGTGAATGAGCATGAAAAACCAACAAATGTAAATGATATGACAATAAGAGTTTTAGAAGAGGAGAATGCTACCTCACTTGAGTCATTGTTCGGAACCAATGTTCGATGTAATCATGGTAGTATTGGTCCATTTCTTGATTTGGCCCATGCTACATATCCTCTTCTTTCATGTCATGTCAATTGTCCTCCTTAGGGTGAGTAGTCTCTCGATTACATTCTGGGTCTGTTGATAGACATTTCAAGGATTCCTAGATCTCAGGTTCCAGTGGTTTTTTTCCACTGATTATAGTGCATGATTCATTCGTCTCCTTAGATGATTGGTAAGGGAAATCAAAAGAGACTTCCAAATCCTCTTGTGGTGGTGGAGAAATGGACAATTTATTGACTATTTTCAAGAAGCTCTCTTCCTGAGAGTTGGAGATCAAGATCCCAACAGTTGCTAGGGATTGATAGAGGTCCTTCATACTTGTTATCATCTTCAAGTCCACCTGGTTGAGTGAGATTCCCTGCCTCCACACACAAATTAGTAACAGGGGTTCTTACTGCACCAAAAAAAAATGATATAACGTTAAAGATTGGAATCTGGAGATGAATTTAAAAGCTATTGCCTGAAATAAATCTCACCACACTTGCATAAAAAAAAATTGCATAAAAGGAAGGGAACGACATTTTGGGTAAAATTTTGGATTAGAGTTCTATTTAATCTATTGAAAGAAAAACTATTCGAAAATTAAATGTCTCGAAGAATGTTTTGGACTATTCTAAGGCCAATGCCACTTGTGAGGCTTAGATATGTTTCCTGTAGATGTGTCGTACTACGTCTGTGAGATTTACACACTTTACGAATTACATGAAATGCGGAAATGAAATAACTTACATAATGTTTCAGACTATTCTAAGGCTTGATTATACTTCTACGCATAAAGGAAATGAAATAAAAGTTCAAAGATAAGAAAAAGCGATCAGACTTTGGAGAAATCCCATGATAGTGGATGCATGGCTCTTCACTCACATCTTATCGTACTCTCTCTGCCCTCTGACTACCTTGCAATACCCTTGAAACTCTATAATAAAAATATTACCTGAACTAAAATACAACTCCCCGGCAACGGCACCAAAATGCTGAGAGTTTTAATTAGTGAATTAAAGCTCTTAATATTTAATTGTCAATCCGGTAGTCGTAAACACGAGTTGTATTGCTTTTTTGGTTCATATTAATGGTTGAAGTATATAATTTTCCTTAATAATGGTTGTTAATTACAAAATGATAAAAACACTCTTCTATCAATTAAGTGAACTATCACTCACCTCCTCTCATAAAATAATTCTTCACTATAACATAAGAAATCTAAAGGAAATCAATTTCACTCAATACATTATGTTTTTTATTCTAAATTATTCTAAATTTAAGACAAACCCACTGAAATGAAATGCTTGATGAAGTTCAATCTGAGTACAATTCTTGAAATAAAACCTTTTCAAAGCAGTAAGTTTAAACTCTAATTATTCAAAAGACATAGGTAAGCAATCATCAAAACCTAATATCTAAGAAATAAAAATGTAATGCTAGAACTTGAAAAAGGAAACCAGAATCAAATCTTGAACTGTCAAAATGGCTATTCTGTTCTAAAATCAAATATATTCCAACAACACTACTGAAAAGACTAATTTTGAAATCAACTTGAACTGACCTATCGGTGCTTAAAGGAAAATGAAATCTTAACAAAATTCTCTGAGTTTATAAACGAAATTGAATTGTTATCACACTGCTATGAAGTCAATCTCTATACTATAGCATTGGGAATGGAAATCAAACTTTTTCTATAATGCAAAAAATAAATATAAATTATCCTAGGATAATTTAATGACTCAGATCGATGCTTTGAATGCAATGCCTTAAATTAAATCATGTTTTTTTAATTAAATGACATTTATTGAAATTAATCACACGACTTGAATCAAACAATCATAATGCTAGAAATAAATCACACTATTCAAATTTCAAAAATGAAGAACACAACACCTATTGCTACCAAGCACAAATTAATTTACAATCACAATCAAAACCTTTCAAACCATAAATCGTTCATATTCATATTCAAATCCACACCATATATAAAAACTCAGAAATCATTATATTCCTATATCGTGGATACTTCGATTATAAATTTGAATAGATGTGACTTAAGTGGAGGAACAGAGCATAGCTCTATGTTAAAATATGAAATTAGGTTATAAAATGAATCAGAGATCTTTGACATAGGAGAGAAATCCTTAAATCATTTAATCTAGCTATCTGAACTATTTAATGAAGCTTATCTCCAGAGGTGGTGGTCCCTCCCACACCTGGAGTAAGTTGACTTACCACAATGGAAGAAGGATTTTAAACATCAGACATAATTTGTAATCAACCATGACAAGAATGCTCCTTCTCACAACTTGAAGGAGATCATGTATATTTTCAAAACAGAGTTTGGTAACCAATTGACATAAGTCATACTGTATCTTACTAACGACAACAACAATTCTAACTTTTTACAGGATAGCTCCTCCCATCAATGTACAAAAATCGCCCTTATATAGAAGCAATGATTCTCTGATTAAATGGATCGATTGTTACATAGAATATAAATTTAGGATTTTTGGTTAACATACATTAGTTAAAATCAGAACAAGAATATTTTATTTCCAATCCAATTTTGAGTTTGTGCGATCCCGTCTTCTAGAAGTATTTTGACCATCGCATTGTTGCAGAGGCAACGCATAGCTGGCAAGCCTGAGTCAGTGGGACGCCTTGATATTTTCTCCTCTTGTTGTAGTTGTAATTAAAATTCCTTCAATATATTAAAGACCAAGTCTAGCTTTTTTTCAGAGACTTCACTTAAAGAAGGAGGAATCCACTTGGGAAAATTATCTGTATCAATAACCAGATCTTGAATACCCTCATAGATATCTTTGAATATTATTCCTCTTCAACTTGTTTATAGTGAGTCGAAACCCTTTTTTAAGTCATTCAAGGAGTGTTTTTTTGCGTGCTTGTATAACTGATCGTAATGTCATCTTCAAACCAGTTGAAGAATATTTCCTTATATTCTGAATAATGTCTTTAAGCCATTCATTTCCCTCCATATTTCTCTTTGTTTTCTACTAAATTTTCCATGATCTCTTTAACAGTATCCTTGGAGAAACATTTGACAATCAAAGAACGTTTATACAAGATACTTTTCTCCCCATTTTGGACTTGAAGACAAAAATCTTCAATTGTTGCTTTGACAATGTTCCTATCTCTAGATTTCAAATCAACCAAGCACTTCTCCAATTCTTTCAATTTATCTGATGGAACATAATGAGTTCTGAGACTAGTTTCAATCATTTCCACATTATCAATTCATGCACCTATTAAGGCCATATACTCCCCAATATGTCCTGGAAAATGTGAAAGAACATATGAGAGACTAGCATTAGTTTAAAATCCAAATCTAGCCTCAGGCGTTGATAAGACAGTTTTCTTTGAGACTACTTTAAAAGTGGATGCTACTATTAGACTTGCACCTCCTCCAATTGTAAGCCCATTTACAATTTCTACCACAATTTTGTTGCATGTATGGATATGATACTGAAGCCAATAATATTTTTATATAGCCTCAATAACATTTTTTTCTACCTTTCCATAATAAAATACCCTCAAGTCTTCCCCAGCAGAAAATTCTCGCCAAGCTCCCTTCATGATTATCATCTCCACATCATTTTCTTTCTCCCATTTCTCGTAGATCTTAGCTAATCGGATTACCACTTCCCTACTAATGATATTAATTTTAAGTGGGTTATTAAGAGTGATAACTCATACACGACCTTTCTCTTCATCTAGGACATTATTTTGCATCACCGGTGAGCTTTCTATCTTTGCCTCATTGTCAACATAAAAATGACATTTCATCGGTGTTGTTCAACAATCTCTGTGCACAATCTCATATTGAGACTCAGAAAAAGGTGAAAAATGCAGTTCTTCAATCTTTGAAATTGAATTCAAGTTGTTTCTTCTATGCATGAGATGAATCTGTACTTAAATGCACTTCAGGAAGGATTCCTGCACTACTGGTGCTAGTACATGATTTATTCACCTGCCACCAAGACAACATATTATTAATGAAATTTATAAAAAACACTCTTCAAATTAATTAACAAGAAGAATTCATAATTTAATAAATTTTTCCTTTGAATGCCTCTAACTATCAGCTTAATAAGATAATAACGATTAAAAACACTAGTCACATGCATTTAATTATTTGATTAAAATCGTAAAATCCAAACAAAAAGTCATCTCAACATTGTTCTATCTTCAGATACTACTTATGATTGGAAACATTTTTAATAATTGGATGCATTGTTTAATGAACAATTGAATTGGGCTGAATTAATTTAAACAACATAGAACAATATAAAATATTAACAAAAACAAAAAGAAGAAGAACACAAAATTTAGGCTGTAAGCGAGGGACAAAACCTCTCCACTTGAGAGGATAACCCACAAATATCTTATCTTCATTATGTATTCTTCAATTGATGAATTCCAAGACCTTTAGACTCAAACCAATACTAACCTCTCGAGATGATGTTATATCCTTTATCGATTCAAAATCCAGTCAAATCTATTCCAATAGAAAAACTTTGACCTTTTGATGCATAATTTCGGCCTCCACTGCAGACCTGAAATTTTTGGCCCTCCTGCAACTACTGTTTCCACATGTGTGAGCCTCAATTTTCCTTCCAAGTTCTCCTGAGACCTTCGCTTGGATTTCTCTGAATTTTGAAGCTTAGGGATGATCTCTAGTGACCTTCGCTTGACCTTCTTGTCTTCTTTTCTCGAAGATCAAACTTGTAGATGAAAAATCTTAGTTTTGTTGCAGAAATCCTAATCCTCCTTAGCATGTGCGAGAGAGAAATGGCCAAAACAAAAGTCTTCTTCACCTTCTTCCTTCTTTGTTTCCTTCTTCTTCCTCATTTTTTGCTAGAATGAGTGATGGATGAGTATGCTTCAAGGAGGTCGAGTTTCCTCCTTTAAATAGGCTCTTTAAGGTGGATTTCCCTCTTCTTTTAGGCTGACTTGCTAGCTGTCAAGCCGACTTGGCCTTGGAGAGTATTTCAACATTGTTAATGACAAAAATAATTTTCTTTACAAGTTACAATGTGCCTGATGGGGTCTTCAACTTATGACAATGACTCTTTTGATTTCTTGACCTGGTAAAAACCCTAGAAGCACTCAATGGGTGCTTTAACTATAAAATAAAAGGCCTTGAGCATGAAACCCATGCTTCAAAAACAATAATAATAATTTTCTTTCATATTATAATTTACAAGAATCAAAATTACATTTTCCATGTTATGTAGGTTCTATGGTTGATCCAATGCAAAAGCCTTATATGAAGGATGGGTTTCATTAATACATGTTGTAAGAGTAAAGGAAGCATATTCAACTAGGTTCATATAATCTCTCTCTCGATGAAGGATAATCTCATATAGTCTCATAATCCAAAGGAAGACTAGTAGCCTCAGTTCTCCATGGGATTCTACCTAATAGAATTCGTCTCTGTCAAGCATATTTTCCAAAAAATGGGATGGAAGTGGACAATGCAAGACGAGATATTGCACATTTATTGTAAAGTCCTATTGGAGCCTCATTACATTTAGTCTTACACCAAGATATGCCATGAATTCTTGATCCCACTATATGGAATTTTGTTTAATGAGTCTTCCGCATGTATGTCTAAAAGAGCCAATTAATTGATATCCATAGTTGGAAATTAGTTTACGCATCATGATGGTGCATGCCTAAGAGGATTAGGATCAACAAATCCTCCTTGTATACTTCCAACGTTTGTACCAAATAATACTACAAGAAATAGCATATTAGATCTACATAGGATTATATGGAGTATTATCATGGCACAAGAAGTCTCCCTTACGATATGTTAGCCTCCATAGTGTCCCAAGGCTAAAAGGAGATCAACAGAGGTAACATCAAACCAAGATTTTAGTTTGGTAGCTAGCCCTACCAAACCAGAGAGGGCTCTCTCTATGAAAATCACAGCCAAGGATTTGACTGGTACAAGAATGGATTTTAGAATATATAGTTCAGCTCTAGGGTTTGAAATCTTTTAGGGTTTTTTGTTGGATCGGGAGTGAAAATTAGGGAACTAGGTCAAAACATCAATGGTTTCAGTTGCAAGAGATATATAGGAGTAGGGTAGGTGAGCTTTATGATAGCTTATAATTTGGTCAGTGTAGTGTAGGGTTGAATGAGAAAGAATATCATAATGAGCATGTATACCATGAGTTCATTAATCAAGAAGATAAAATACATAAACATGATATTCTTAATCAAACAGAGCTTAATAAAAAGAATTATGTTTAAACCCTCTTAGAAAAATCACTGAAGATAAAAGATATGGTAAGGATACTAATTTATCATTCATATAAAACTATAACATAGAGAAAACATTATCACAAACTCACAACACAAGAATTCCTTAATAATAGTTGCAATTGTCCTTTGAATTCCTGTAAAAATGATGAAGTACAGGCTACAAGACTTCCACTCTCTAATGTCCAATCTTTATATTGACTTAAAACCACATAAATATAGAACAAAAACTACTTACCCTCTCTCAGGGGTTGAACCCCTCAATGTAGGAACAACTTACATGAATCTCTCAACAAAACCCTAATGACTAGGGAGGTTAAAACAAATCCTCCATATAGACTTTGACTGACTTTCTCCTCATCAATGAGGTCCAAAATTACATAAAAATGACTATAAAAATCCCATTTACATTGGATTACATCAATTCAACATGAAATTAGAGATATTACATCATAAAAATAATATTTACTGAATAAAACCTCGAAAATTTCACTAATAGGCAAAAAGCAGTGCCAAACATGTAAGGGACTTTTCAAGGCCTTCCACAACTCCAAATCCAGCTCTGAAAGATGTAATATAGATATGATGATGTATAGTTGTCATAAGACACCTCAATCAAGAAAAATGGACAATCCATGACAAAGAAAAATTCATTCTCCCAAAAGTACTCACAAAAGCGTAGCACCTAGTCCAAAACAATAGCATAAAGTGACTTTTTTGCATGTTTTTGGGAATTTTATCCCAATTTTTATGGTGACATGGCTCCAAAAGTTGATATTTTTTATGTAAATGTCAAGATATATCCAATGATGTAGAATTTTTTGCATTTGGAGGTCTGAGTAAAAAATGCAGTGCTAAGGCGCTGCACTTTTCGCTGAACGGGTTTTCATGTGCAAGCCAAAAACACCAAAAAATTGAAATTTTCTGCAAAACTAGGGCTCAAAGGTAGGTCCATATCTCTATAACCATAAAACTGAGAGAGATTTTTTTTCTTTGGCACGTTATGAACAAAAACCACCTCCCAGTTTCAAAAATAATTTCCCATTTGGTCATAATCCATGTTTGAAGTTGGTCACTAAAAATTGGAAAAGTGCAGCACCGTCTTGCAGGGCACTTTTGACTGCCTTCCTGAGCTACAAATAAATATATGAAGGTACCATTAGAAATATTAGGATATATTATACAAAATATATTAATAAATTACTACAAACACCTTCTCCAAACCCCTGAAAATTTGACTTGAAGTCAAGTTGTCCAAAAGTGCAGAAAACATCCTGTAGCAACGGTAATATGGGAATTTATTTAAAATCCTAATACATGAGAATAAAATTAATGAGTATTTTGTTCCTTTGTCTATTATGGACAAAAAAACTCTTTCACTTTTTCCAAATTCATCTTCCTTACTTCATAAACTAATTTTGAAGTAGAATTGTCCATGTGTGCAATGTAAACCCTAGGCAGCCCACATCTTGGAAAGGTAAAGCTATGATTTCTTGGACTTTGGTGGGCTCATAACTACTTATATTAATTCCCTTATGCCTCCTCTTTTCATTTTTTTCATAATCCATAGTAAATCCTAGCTCAATAGGAGGGAAAATTAGGGTTTAGTGTAGGGGAAAACACGAGATTTGGGCAGTTTTTAGGAATGAAGGGAGATGAACGGGGTTAGGGGTATTCTGAATTCTTGGGAAAATTTATGGGGGTAGGGATAGATATTAGTGAGTGTAGGGAGGATTAATTTCATGTAATTAGTGAGGGGAAGGGGTCCAAAATGGGAAAACACAGTCCTAGCCTAGGAAAGTGTAGTCTAGGCTAGGGTTTGTGGGAAAATTGTGAAAATGAGGGATGGGGGTGAGAGAAAATGTTTGGGAAGGTATATGAAATGTGGAGGAAGATGAATGAGATTTAATGTGAGGTATTTCTCAATAATTTTGTCAAATATATTATTAAATCAAACAAATGCTACAAAACCCTAGAAGAGGGAATTGTCATCTTTCCAAGCATGAACTGAAGCAAAAAAAAGGTATAAGAGGAGAAAAAGAGTCACACTTACTTGATATTGATGGTATAGAACCTGAATTTGATGATGAAACCTCTGGAAATGAATATTTTGCTTCCTTGAAGAAAGCGCGACACACTCTGGAAAAAGCGCAACGCTGCCAGTGAAAAACACAGTGCAGGAGGAAACTTGGGTCTTTGATGGAAAGAAATCACTTCTCTCAAGGTAGAACTGAACTTTTATAGTGAAGTGATATTTATTGAAGTTGGAATGAGCAAATGAGATGCTATTTTTTCTTTTAATAGCTTGTAATTCAATTTCTCTTTAGTGGTGTAGTTTTCCCACCATGTCCTTTCACATTTTGATTTGAATTGATAGTGAACTACAACCTTAGAACATTTTTATTCATATTACATCATGATAAAAAATAAAATTACACTTTTGTAATCTTTATTGAATATTTTTCACTGTTACTACTCCTTCAAATGATTACCTAGATGATGACATGGCTTATTGACATGACATTTTCGATGACTTGACCATAATGATGACACCAATTGGAGTATGAAACTAATGATTTGGACCTTGAAACATGACTGACCATGGGATGAAGGTTGAGATAGTGATCAAGAAATTTCACTGATGACTCATCACAATGAGTGATGACATGACTAATATGACAATTTTCTCCTTGAAATGAAAGGAGTAGTAATCATACCTAGACAAAATAACTGGTGACCAAATTTTCATTTGAAAACCTATTTGAAACAATAAAAATTGCACTAGGACCAAACCTGGTAAGAGAACCTTTGATCACTGGTGACTGGAAGGAATGATAGACACTATCATTGGCTCTAGCTAGGGATGTCAGCTCCTTAGGAGGTGTCAAGAACACAATAGACCAAGTAGCCTTATCCTTTGGGCATGGATTCAAAAAAAAATACCAAAATTAATACTAAAAACTAACTAACAAACTGAGCTGACATGAATAAAAAAAAATTGACTACTAACTAAACTTATTGATAGCAGTAGACCATTGAGATCTTAGGGCCTTTACCTCAGGCTTCAAATCCTGATGATAACCACCCACCTATTGAAGACATATATACAATCATGTGAAATGATCCCTCCACTGTAACCAATCCTGCAAATGGCTACTTACTTGAATCACGCTCACACTTTTCTTGAGCAGGGAGAGAAAACAAAAGATATACCACTCCAAGTGTCCAATGAACATGTGTACATGATCCATAAATACAATTAAATTCATCTTCCCATATGGATGAAACATATTGGCAAAAGGGTCTTTAATAATCTGGAACATTACTGATCAAGAGATCATGTGTTCTTCTCAAAATTGAAATTGATTGAAACTATATCGAACCTGAGCGACCGTAAAGGTCTCATCGTTGCGATTCCGGCACCATGAACGGTTCGAAAAAACAATGTCGTATGAGGAATATATCGAATTTTGTTCATTTTCCCAAACAACTAAAATCTTTGTGACAAGGTGACTAGGATGCTGAGTCAGCATGCAAGTACAGTCAGCAGGTGGTATATATCAGGAATATTCCCTTTTCCCAAATTCAATCAGATCTCACCACGTGGTGCATCCAAGGTCAAAGATTTGGGTTTGTACATTTTTTATCTGCTCCATTGGATGAGAGACACATGGCAAGCCAGAACGCTGCCACATGTCCTCAGGAGGTTGGAGTAAAATTTTATTTGGATTCCGGGAGGTTCAACCTCGTGACCTCCATGGCGCCTGTGTAAGCCTTCGACTAATTTTCCTACCATGATTTTATTACCATAATTGTTTTCCGTGTTAACTTATGTTTTTTAAGTTTCATATTTGAAGGGGGGCACTACCATTGGTCCCAACCCGTGGGCGGCCCCAAGCTTGTGGTCACATGAAACATTAAAAACCCGCAATAGCAAAACTTCAAACCGGCGGTTACAACCAATGTCCACTCCGGCAGTTTCGATGGATGCGGTCTCATCTCACGCAGTGACATTAAAACTGCAATGTGACGGTTTTATAAACTGTAACCTCTGGCGGCAAATATTGTGTTCACATTTGAGCAGGTAAAAATATATGCAACGTTTGCAGGCTTAAGGGTTATCCAACCGTAACCTCCAGATTGCTGTCACATGTGGGTTCAAATGGAAACTAATGCCACAATTTTCAGAACCATGTGACTCCGGGTTCCATGCCATATGCAGAGTTTCAAACAGTTAAACCACAGATTTAAAGGCGAAGGTCGAATGTGACCACCCCGCCAAAACCACTTGATGTTAATGCAAACAGTATTTTATGGCAGAAACTATGGAGGCGCCCTAAAATTTTGGGTTTTTTCTATTTTTAGCAATAGTTAAATGCAGTCTCCACTTTTAGTGGAACTTTTCTAGCTGATATTGGGAAAAATGCATTAGGAGGTCAATTTTCAACCAATTTGGGTGAAACAAGAGTCTACCTAGACTAATTTGAGCATTCTGAAGCCACTGGTGTAGAGAAAACAACCATTAGAGGATTTTAAACACATGTATTTTCAATTTTGAGCATAATGACAAAGAGGGACATGCCATTGGGAGTTGGCCCAGCAGATGTAGCCCAGGAGGGGTGAATTGCTTCATCATGCCTACTGTGTAAAACTTATGTGTGATTGTATTTCTTTGTTATACATTGTTGTACAATGATATTTATGCTTATTTTCATGCTTAAAGTTCACAAATTCATCTATATTTCATGGTTAAAAAATCCATTCCTTAAGCAAACAAATTGAGACAAATTGTACATGTTTTTATGACTGAAGGGACACTTAACACAACAAACCAATACACTCCTTTTAGATCAGGTTAGTATTAGAGCTAATTTTATTCTCTGGTTTTTTTTGTGCAAATATTTGTTTAATTTTTTGCAAGGGTTTTCATGCTTACTAGGCTCAAGCTTAAGAGAGGAGAAGGAAATTGGTGGAAGCAAGAGGTTCTCAAAGTGAGCCACAACAAAGGAGGGAAATATTGGCACATTCTCCACCACCTAGTTCACCTCCAAAAGAAGTAGAAAAATATATAAGCATGCCTCCAAGAGAAGAAGACACCCATGAAGATTTGGATCCCAAAGAAGAAGAAAGAGTGTTCAGGAAAGCATTCCTTGACATGACTAAAATGGTGAGAGTCCTTTATGAAGAAAGGAATGAAAGACTAGAAGGAGAAGGATCCAAACTTCACAAGGAAGTTCAGGGATCATCAGGAGGTCACAATGATGAAGATAAATCAAAGTAGGGAAATGGAGGAAATGGAGGCATTGGAAAGTCACCATCCTCACCCTCATCATCATCATCCTCTACTTCATCTTTATTACATCAGCCACACAAGTCAAATAACACTGATAAAAATCCTTTTCTAAAACTTGATGTTAAGTTTGAATTTCCAATGTTTAATGGTGAAGTCAATGCAGAAAAGCTTGATAATTGGATTATGAAATTGGAGGTCTATTTTCTCAAGTACATAGGAGGCTTACATAGCTACCTAAGACATACTATTCTCGTGTTTAACCCTACAAGCTTAGATGAATTTTGTGTTCAGGCTACACATTTAGAAGCAAGAGGGAAAAACATTACTGATGAGAGTAGGAAGAAACCTTTTAAAGGGAAAAACAAAGAGAAGACCTCAAAAGGTAAGGGAAAAAAAAATGCATCTTTCAAGAAAGAGGGAGAGAAAGTTGTTAGGTGCAGGAATTACACTTAAGTAAAAATCCTCAACACTTAATTGTCAATCCGGGGGATTCGTAAACTTAGAGATGAAGCACAGGAAATGCCAGAGGTGGTATGAATATTTCTAATATCAACTCCTACTTTTGAAAAGAAGAATTGTAGAATCAAACTTTAGAGAAGAAATAGGAAACTCAAACCATCAAAATAATCTGAGGCTAGAACAAGAAGAAATGTACATGCAAAAGAGATTCAGAAATAAAGAGGAGCAATCACTCTAGCTAAATATTGATTAGCTACTGAGAATGTGTTTTCTTCAGCAAAGACACCTTAGCAGTTTTCAACAAGTGGGCCCCTTCAATCCTGCATATGTAAAGATATCCTTCTTGCGAAAATCAATCTTGCACTAGTGCAGTCTTCTTGCACTAGTGCAGGAACAACGATTTATGCAGAAAGTGTAAAGTAATGTCTTTACTAAAAAATGCTTTTCTTCGTGCAAGGGCTTTGAAATTTCTCAAGTCCACATCACTCAGATCCAATACCAAGAAACTGGTTCTTGTACTTGATCAGAGCGTCTTTCACTTTAACTTTTGATCCTCGAAATCAATGATTCATTAATACAGCATGATAAAACCAAATCATATATCAGTAAAGATGAATATCTGTAGAAAATAAGAAAACAATATTTTTAATTAAGATATGACTGAAAGTAGGAAAGTTGTTAGAAGTAAGCTAGAAAGGCTTGTTGCATCATATTATCTAGCACTAGTGCAAGAACAGTTCTCCTGCTTGCACCAGGGAGAAACCAAACCAACGTGCAGAAAATAAATAGAACACCAACATGCACTGGTGCAGGAATGAACCAGGCAAAGGAAATAAACCAAATCATGCAGAAAGTGAATAGCACACCAACGTGCACTGGTGCAAGAACAAACCAGGAAGAGGAAATAAACCAAATCGTGTAGAAATTTAATAGCACACCAACGTGCACTGGGGCAGGTAACTCCTCCAACTCGAACCAGGGAAGGGAAAGAAATCAACCGTGCAAAAAGTAACTTAACTACTTCACGTAGCAGATCTGCTTCCACTCAAACAGAAATTCAAATACTGTAAATTAAATCACACTTGATAGTTTAAAACATAAATTACAAGAATAACAAGGAGGGAGAACGTGCTGGGTTGGCTGGGCCCTTAGCCAACCAACGTGTTTCCCTTTCAAACGAAAACGCTACTCAATATTAACTCATCAACTATTTAAGCCAAATGATAAAATGTACAAAACATGAGGTAGAGCTCTTCTTATTAGATCCTTAAAGCAATTACATGCATGATTACATATCCAGCCCAAATTTGGGTGATAACACAAGACATACCTGTTACCGCCTCGCTGGTTCTATTCTCTGATATTCGATTCTATCCAAACATTGAACTTCTTGTCCTATTTACATTTCTTCTTATATAGATCCTTTTGGCCTGTGGCCAAAAGGATCATTTACCATTACATAGCCAATTATAGAAATCGTTATAACAAATTACATAACCGATTGTAGAATAAGCTTTCAGCCTTCAAAATTAAATCACTTTTAACAAAATAGGTCACGGCTATCTCCAGTTGTTTGTCTCCCTTAAGATCGATCTTAGCTACTCTCAATTTAACTACTGTCATAGCTGGGACTCAGCTACCTTTGGATATATCCTTGTTCATCGTATATAAAACAGGTGGCAACCCAAGTGATCTGGATTCGCTGCCAAGATTCACAGCGCTGGTCCTGGTGCGGGATCTGTTCTACACTAAAAATCAGCGATCATGATAAGTGATCATCTATTAAATAGCATAGGAGGTAACGATAAGTTACGAAAGTAATTCTAAGTAAGAAATGACGTAATATATAGTTAATAAATGCTAAGATGAGTTAAAAATGTAAAATATGAAGTTTATGCAAAATGTGTCATCGTTCTCGCACTAGTGAAGGATGAGGGTGAATGATTATGATTTGGGAAGGGAAGAATGGTAAAAAAGAATTCAATTTAGGGGACTAACATCCTCCCATCCCTAAACTGTTGTGTGTCCTCACACAACTTTTTACCTCTACAAAAAACCAAAATTTTTGAATACTCCAACACAGTCCTGTTCCGGCATGTTGTCCTCGGGCTACACTGTTTCGGCCTTCTTCCTCTTGATGTGCCTTAACTTCTTTGAAACCCTTTTTAACCGCCTGAAACAATATACAACCCAATATTTCCAAAATTTAACCTCGCCTTTCTTTTGTTAGAGCTCTTCCATCAATTCTCCTCTTCTTTGTTCCTTCTCCTCTTGTGCTTTGGTCACAAGCTGCTCCAAGTTTTGTACTTGGAGTTCTAATTCTGCTATGCGATCAACAGGAGTCACCAATTCTTTTCCTTCCTCTGTCTCAGCAGGGGCTGTCGCTGGCTCTGAAACTTCTATATCTACCATGGTCACATCAAGGAACTCTTCTTCCTACGGTCCTTCTTTTTCTGGTTCCTCTTTCTTAGGTTCTTCTTTTGGTTCATCTTCATTCGGTTCCTTGTCTAATTTTTCTTCCTTAAGTTCCTCTTTTTTCGGCTCCTCTTCCTCAAGTTCTTCTTCCTCAGGTGTTTCCATGTCCTCCGTTTCTTTAGCTCCTCCTTCAGTTTCCAGTTCTTCTTCTCGGGCCGCGGCTTCTTCTTGTATCGGTGTAGGATGGGGTTCCATACCCTATGGGGGTTGTGGTATTTTTCTACATCTGAAACTTTCCTCTTCTTTTGGGGCTTTCTAATAATATTTTCCAGTGGAACATTGTCTCCAATTTGTGCAATATTTTCCACATCTGCAAGAACCGATATCCTATCGTGCTCAGAGACCTGTGCCTATGTAGAAGGTGTGTCTCCATCAAGTGCACTAGTTATTTCCTTAGTGGAAGACGAAGCCTTCCCTTCTATTAATTTCTATGTCTGCCTCCTTTTTTCACTACTACGAGAAGGAATTCCCTTTCTACTTCTATTAAGGCCCTTACTTGTACTAGGGGCTTATGTCTTCTCTTCCTCAGCCGAGTTCCCGTGTAGCTGTTTTAACATCTCTTCCCATGTCATACCTTTGCTTTCCAGCTGTTTTAAGACCAGGATTTTTATCAGGCCGTGATGGTATAATCGTGCATCGGCCTGGTCCTCCCTTCCATCCTGTACACTTCTAGCCATTTTCTCCAAAATTTTGAACAAAAAGTAGGGGAAGTTCATCACATATCAGAATTAGAATGTTAGAGTCGGTCCTTACAGCCCTCCGTCAGAGATCATTTCACTTTTTGCATATCATTTTTAGGTGTCTCGCTCACTTCACTTTGTTGCATTTCGCTAGGGGCATGCCATTGACTGACGAGAGGGTTTGGTCGTCTTGTATTCCCTCATGCTTGTACCTGCTGGGCTATTTAAAACTCCTCAAAAGTCATCGAAGTTCAGTTCACGTCATTCATGGTTATAAATGATTATTTTGGTCAACAAGAGTCTTTTAGTTTTAGAGTCTAGGGTTCAGTCTTTTGATATATTTAATAAATGCCCGCAGGCCATGAGGATGTTTCGAAAAGGTTCTTAATTCAAATTTTCATCATCAAACACATCTGAGGACATTTTTTGTTCAAAACTCTGTTTTGAACAAGAAATTGTCAAATTCATTTTTTGTAACAATCATGTATTTTTTCTACCATAAAAAATTTTCAATGCAGCCTCTAGTCTTTGCCGAAGTCCAAACGCCAACATCCCTGCAAAAACAACCAAATTTCATCAGTCCAAACTCAGAAAATCAATGAAAAAAAGCCAAAAGACAGAAGTTCAATGAAAGGATAAAGTGCCAAATGAAAAAACATTACAAATTGGGTTTTTGAAGAACTAAAATTTAAACCCATCTCTTGCAAGATATTTTCAAAGGCTATTTGAACCCATTTGTATCAAGTTTCATTCATAAATCTTCACAGCAAAGTCGAAAATTGAGTTGGAAGAGAAAACTGACAGTTGAAGGGTCGTGACTGTGTTGGAAGTTAGGGCGTGGCGCATACAAAGGAGCGCGTGGCGCATAGAATGTGCGCTACGCACTGGGCAAGTTTTTGCAGTGCATTTTTGTGTGGGCGCGGCGCACCCAAGGGCCGCGGTGCACTGGGTTTGCGCGCGGCGCATAGAACTCTAAGGCCGGAAAATTACCCTCCTTCACCAAAACTCGTTTCAAATCGGCTCTTTCGCCTCCAAGTAAGTTTGTCAAAGCCTGTATGATGATTTTGGGCTATGGTGTTATGGTTTAGAAGTGAAGATATTAGTGTTTGAATGGTGCAAAACTTAACCCTATGTCCACTTCGAAATCTGCTCCATAGGGTTTGAGGAGTGATGATTGTCATTTGAAATTGGTGTCAAAACTTGCATTTGCCAAAACACTCTTATGCCATTGTTATGTATGCTTTTATCACTGCTATCATTATATCATTTTCCTCACTGCTGTGATCACTGTTATTATTCCACAATCCCATTGTTATACCATTGTTTCACATCCTTCATTCCCTTTTGTTCCCATGTGGTAAAAATCTAAATTTATCACTTGTTATCCCTTCCCTCCATTGACAAAATTTTAATTGCCACAACATTCAAGGATTATGCCTTAGATTTCACTTACATTTTGTCATTTCACCCATTCCCATTCCCAAAAATACTCCCCTCACTATCACTGTTTTCCTATATCACTTGTAAATTGTCCATATTCCTAAATCCCTCAAATAGTGGTTGTCCTCACACTTGACAGTACTTTCCTCATTGTGGTTTTCCTATAGCACCTTGATACATATGTGACACATTGGGAATTAGAGCATACACTGAACTCTTGTTTTCATCATTACCATATCAACATATATTTTTCATCTTGATTTCAGCGCCATGTTAGAGACAGATTCACCTTACGAGCAGGGGTATGAGCAGGACAGTGATTCATCTACAGAGGTTAATGTGCCAAGGAGGTCTCACAAAAGTGGCAAAAGTGGCAGGCATGATCCGGATTTATGCAGGAACGCAACAGAATACAGATATAACCATAGATACAGAGATGCAGTGGAAATAATGCTTCATTTTATTAATAAAAGAATGACTGCAATAAGCTTACAAACATAATGGAAGCAAGCTAGGGCACTGGTAGCGTATCTATGAGAAGAGATGTAGCGTACGCAGGGCTCTAAAATGTGTTACATTGAGGCTCGCAGGCCTATTATAGACATAATGAAAATAGATGAGCTAGGGTACTAGCAACGTATCCCTGAGAAGAGATGTGTCGGCTACCAGCCCCTGAATTGTGTTACAATGCAGACATGATGGAGATGTGGCGAGCTAGGGCACTGGTCGTGCTTATCTCTGAGAAGAGATGTGTCGGCTCCCAGCCCCCTGAACTGTGTTACAATATAGACATGATTAGAACAAGCGAGCTAGGGCACTGGTAGCGCTTATCCCTGAGAAGAGATGTATCGGCTCCCAACCCCCTGAACTGTGTTATAATGAGGCTCGACAGCCTATTTATTGTTGAGAAACAATGTAGAATCCGAAACGTCCAAAACCTTAACTGTAGGAGATGAAGCGCCAAAACTGTGGGTCCCATTTGGGTAAATTGGTGGTTCAACTTCCCGGGAGCGTAACTTTGGCATCCGATCTCCGTTTGACGCGATCAATAGCTCGTGAGAAATATCTATCCGAGGAGTACAATTTTCCCAGGCTTGGTAACATCGGTCCATGGACCCATGTTGCTCCGTTTTCTAGCGTGGTTTAGGGCCTCCAAGCTGACTCAGAAAGTTTAAGACCCGAAAAGCTGCTAAAATTAGTAAGTTGTGCCGAAACTTACAAACTGAAATAACTGATGGTGGGGGTTCAAATAGGTTAATTGGTGTACAATATCCACCTGGATTGTGTGCCCCAAGCTGACCTTGGGTGTCGGGACGAAAACACATATAAATAGTAGGCGTATTTGAAGGTGGCTTGAAAAAGATTGATGCTGTGGTCCAAATGGAATAGGTGGGAGGCCACGATATCCACGGATCAGAGCATGTCGACCCACTTCTTTGACCCAACTGCAGGCTTGCCTGCTTGCAATGGATTGTTTTCAGTGTCAGTCATGTTTTCATTATTGTGAGATGATTTCCCGAACTCAGCATCATCATGAGTTAGCTCACCTATTTGTATTACATTTTCATAACGGTCGTGTAAACCTTGCTGGGGTGGATTTTACTTTGTCACCAAAGACCATTTCAGAGGCGACTAGGATACCAAACATCGGGGAAGAGTGGAATAAGCGGCAGCAGTTGGATAAAGCTTATTATGAGCCATATATCATACCTGGATATATGAGGCAGATGAAAACGGGGGTATTTTCGTCCAGGTTTACGGGATAGTGTGCATATTGATGAAACTGTCATTCGTTATTTCGGTTGTGAAGGCGCTTTTCACGCTTGTATGCATATCACATCCGGCTGTTGATGCACTTCATGAGAGTGCGGTTGATGAGCATTCCATACTTCATGTACCATAACATAGAGCAGATGAAATTTCTTGTACAGAAGAAGACCCCAGCACAATAGCATAACAGCATATATCATTACGCGTTGATCAAAATCATGGTGGTACATCAGCTTACACAACAGGGCATTGCTTGGGAGGAGTTCATCGCCCGTGACTTCTTTGCAGCGCCACAGCCACCTCCTGAGGTAGTTCATGATGAGGGAGAGCCTTCACACTAGTTTTATATTCATGAGGAGTGAGCATATCGGGTGCTCCGTTGTATGTGACATATCATCAGGGCTATTGACCTTATTCCATTCTTGCCATGAGCTATCTCCCATAGGAATTGGAAGAGTCTCGTTGACTTCCTCCAATGACTTGTAGTACTATCCACATGGGAGTGGAAGGGGTCTGTGTATGGCACCAACACACACTTGTGGTGCGTCGAGATAAAGTCGAAGATTGACAAATGGCCCCGGAAGAGACCAGGTGACATGACACCATTTGAGCGAGAGACCAACCTTATGCATGTTAACATTCATCTGGAGAAGATCTTGGAGAAGGCCAATCGGGACAAAGACATTCTTAGACATATGAAGAATCATTATTGGGCTCGCATGCACGTTTGCATAGCAAAAATGAAGATCCTGAAGAGAAGGTTGAGCAGAGCACTGAAACGGCGAAAGAGGCCTGATCCAATCCGGATCTTGGCCAAGGCTTCATTGGCTAAGCATGAGGCATGATGGGGGATCTTCACTCCAAATTTCAGCAAATTTGGAGAAATTTTTGTCATTTTGAAAATTTTTGGTCACAAAACAGGTTTTTCCGCCCAGCGTCATGCAGAAGACGCTCGCTTCGTTGGGACACTTTAGGAAGAGAAAACTTTGTATTTTTGGATTTTTCATGGTAAATTATGCATTTTCAGAAATGGCCGAAGCATTTCATCAAGTTCTGGATGATCAAAAGGGCCAAAAACACCATGAAAATCACCTTTCTGCCACCTTTTGCACCAGCAGGAAGTACTTCTAGGAGAATGAATTTTTGGAGGGTAAAATGAGCTCCAAATTGAAAAATTCTACTTGGGTTGGATAGCCAACGTCCAGGGCTTTCCAAAGAGCTATGATGAGCTCAATTTGGACTCTGGGAAGTGCCCCAAAAATAGGTTGAAAGTAGCGCGACGCATAGAGCTTTGGAGCGTGGCGCATAGAGGTTTTTGGCATGTTTTTCACCTTCCAGCTCAGAAATTCGGCCAGTTTGGACTAGTTTCATCTCTTGATGTAATTTTATGTACATGATGTAAATTTGGCACTTATTTACTTGTTCTAGATGATTCATTCACAAAAAAGTGAAAATCAAGTGAATGGATCAGTTTCCTAGCTTATAGAGGCAAGTTGTTTGGCTGCCTAGATTTTAGCTCTTTGTTTAGAATTGGTTCGAACTGCTCCTAGAAGCATGAGATCGACCCCTAGAGGCATGGGAAGGGGTTAGACTTGTCTATTTATTGTATTTTCTGAGACACTTTCGGGGTTGGACTCTTGGGAAAAGTTTGGCACACTATTGTACATATTTTCTGCATTTTGGCTAAGGAAAGATCAGAGGTTTTGCAGCACCTGTCGGGATTCTTGTGGATTTCAGTTTTGGTGGTGTGTTCTCTTAGTTATTTGTAAGTTATTTAATGTTTAATGTATGCCATTCCCTTCTTTTTCTTCTGAAACTAAATGAATGAGTAAATGAGGTAGAATCCATCGATTCCAGTGCTCTGCCTTTGAATTTGTTTAGTTTTATATGTTTTCGCCAGTTTGGAGAGGATCCCTGTTCTCCCTTGCCCTCTTCAGCTCCTTGTCATTCTGATCCATCCATACACATAATCAAAAGCATCAATACTACTGCCTACCTTGCCCCAATTCGAATTCTGCAAAGATCTGGCCTCATCCCCGAGCCCAAAATTGTTTTTCCCATTTTTCCAACAAAAACCCAAAAAATTTAAATCAAACCTTCCTATCTATTTACTAGCCTAAAATCAGTATCCATTATAAGTCACCTCAGCCCCTTTTGAAGACCTTTTGCCGAGATAGACCCGGAGAGAGCCCTCTCCTGTCCTCGTAGGGCTAGCTACGAGGCTAAGCTTGGTTTGATGTTGCCTTGAGTTTTACCTTATTTCAGCCTAAGGTAGATTTGAGCGCTAACATAGTGGCGACCATACTGGGGAACATCTCAAATGGTTTGCTTGTTAGTGTGTTCATTTCATGAGTTATAGACGGAGTCTGAAGTCACGCCAGGTAGCTTTCGAAACGCTTTTGCTATGCATTAGCGGAAGTAGATAAACACTGCTTCAGTCGATCTTCGGTTTAGCTTGTGAATGAGGCACTTGATTTGTGAATTACCCCAGTACACTTGTTCATTCTAGACTTTTGGATGATTGAGTCTAGAAGTCGATAGGCTGAAAATAATCGGTTGTGTCCTTTGGATTTTTGAATAGATCAATACACTGGCTTCAAAAAGGCATACTAGATCAAATCCTGATCCAAATCCGCCTCCAGTATATGAAAACCCCAACCTAATCCCAAGAATTTTTCGTCGAGAAGCTCCCATCATTCCTTTGGTCAAATCTCACTCATACCCCACTGTTTTTGAATACATTGAAGATATTGAGTTTGACGATCAGTTCGAGTTATCATTGTTTGAAACCAAGTCTGAAAGTGCTACTGGTTCTACCGTCATCAATCCTGAGTTCATCAAGTATCTAGAAGTTGAACAAGCAAATAGATCTATTGATAATTATATTATGAATCTTCAAAACTCCATTGTGGCAACCAACATCCCTGAATTCATTGAATCTGCATCCGAAACTCTTGGGCCATCTGAAATTGCATCCGGTTCACAGATTCCCACTGAACCCCCCTTTATCCCTACCATTCCCGTACAGCCTGAGATCTCTGATCAGCAATCAGCAGTAGTTCCTCCTCCATCTCCACCGCATACACCTCGTTCATCTACTGCTCCCATTCCACCTGTTTCTCCAAGACAGATTATAAATCCGCCGCGAGCCATGGCTGCTTGATTTGCTCCTCTCGTGTTACTGCAGCAATTGAATGATATGCCTGCAGATTATCAGAGCAAGATTCCAATATTTGATGGCACTCTGCAGAGTCTTCCGGCACAACAGCATGTAGATAAGATGATAGACTTTTTCGATCTTCGTGAGATCGATGAAGAGAATGTAACCATGAGACTTTTTGTGCAAACTTTCGGAGGGGAGGTAAGAAAATGGTTTAGAGCTTTGCCAGCAAGAAGCATTACTACAATGGCAGAACTTCACCAACAGTTTCTAGATCGTTGGGAAATCAAAAAGGATCCACTTCAGATCAATGCCGAGTATAACAGCATCAAGCGCAATCCTGGTGAGTCCGTTCAAGACTATATTATCAGATTCAATACAGTTTATAATGCAATTCCATATGACTTAAGACCATCTAGAAAGTCAGCTCTCCTTAAATTCCCGGATGGTTTCGATCCGGAGATGGCTTATTCATTACGAGACAGAGATTCGCCTACCTTGGAAGATATGCAGAAGATTGATGTTAGTGTTGAGGCGAATCTAAATGATAAGAGAGCCAGGTTGAAAGCAGAGAAGAGAGTGACCATAAAGGAAGAAGCTTCCACATCTACATCAGAACAACACTTGCTTCGCGAAATGGAAAAAATGTTCAAAAGAATGACGCTTGATAAGCCCGAACCGCAAATTCGAAATCCCAACTACCGTGGCTAGCAGCAGCCACAGTTCAGAATTAAGCAACGTGAACAGAGAGCACAAGAGCCGGCAGCCCAGCAGCAAGTTAAAACACCTCTTCTGCAGAATTTTGTGAGTCAAGATTCAGATGATGACGATGACGTAGTAGGAGAGCAAAACCACTTCTTTACTCCCGATGATCTGCCCATTTACATCACTTAAGATGAAGAGTATGCAGAAAGTTCAGCTGCACAGAAAGATGAGGATTTTATTTTAGCAAATGATGTAGCTCTAGAGGAAGAATCAGATGAATACCAAAGAGGGTATATGAATGCTTTGTCCGCTCAGCAGAAGCAATACTCATTAAGAAATAGAGATGTGCCCATAAACCCAATTCAGAAGAGAAAAGAGGCTTCAGCACCGAAGTTAGATTCACCTGTAGCATCGAAGAAAGGAAAAGAGACAATTGATCCCGCAGCTAACAAATCATCATCAGCAGAAAAGTCAAATCAACCAAGCATAATGAAGGATAAGGCTGAAAGGAAAGAAGTTCCAGTCAAAGAGGTTGAAAAGGTTTGAGCTTTTAGTTTGGAGAATTAAATTTCTAAATTAAAGGTATCTATTCCTTTGACAGAAATTATGAAGAACAACAGTTATCGAGGTCAAGTCTCTAAAATTCTAAATTTTGATCCAATGTTTGACACGGTGAATATTGAATATGATCAGCCTGAATTGATATTTGGGCCTACTTTAGATGGTGAGTCCCCTGACAGTGATGTTCCTCCCTTCTATATCAGTTTGAGGTTGCATGAATTTGTGTTGCATAATGCCATGTTCGATTCCGGTGCTTCCCACAATCTTATGCCAAAAGCAATCATGGAAAAGTTGGGTTTAGACATTACAAGGAAGTACCATGATTTGTACTCATTTGATTCCAGCCGAGTGAGATGTATCGGACTCATCAAAGATTTGGTTGTAAGTTTAGATCATATTCCTGCGAAGAATGTCTTGATGGACGTGGTTGTGGCGGACATTCCTCCTCGATTTGGGATGCTCCTTTCTAGATCTTGGGGAGCAAAGTTGAAAGGTACACTACAGTTAGATTTCTCCTATGCAACAATTCCTGTCTTTGGCCAAATGAGAAAGCTATATCGAGAACAGAAGATGAAATACATGATAACAAGCAAGAAGAAACCAATCAATCATCCTGTAAATTATGTACATACCGACTTAGAGTCTTTTGTTTTGTTTGCTGACAGTTTTAATGATATAGATTGTCAGTTAGTTCAAGTAGAAGATATACCAGAGATTACTGAGAATTTCAGAGAAGTTCTGCAGAAAGAAAGATGGGAAAAGCAAGCTACTGTTGAGCAATCAGCTAAAGATGATGGGCAGCAAACAGAAAAAACAGAGCTGGCGCAATTTCAGCACTTAGAGGATGATGAAGATGGTCTTTGGACCATGGATTTCAATGGCGCAATGGATAGTGATGGTGCTAGAATTGGTGTTTGGATATGCAGTCCTTTTCTGCTCCGAATAAGGTCCCGAGCAATGTGCGAGTATGTTCCTACAAACTAGCATTTGATTGTTCTAACAATGAGGCTGAGTATGAGGCTCTGATTGCTGGCCTAAAGATTCTAAGAAAGCTGAAAGCGAAAAGAATTGCAGTCTATGGTGATTCCGAATTGGTGATAAAACAAGTAAAGGGTGAGTTTCAAGCCAAGCATCCTCGCATGAGGGCTTACCGTAAAGCAGTTTTAGACATTTTGAAGTTATTTTTAGATTATACCTTGACGTGTGTGCCTCGCATCCAAAATGGTGTTGCTGATGGACTTGCTAAGGCAGCAAGCAATTTAAAAATCCCAATGAATTCCAGCGATAAGTTTGGGATCCATGTGAAGCACCGCCCTACCATTCCAGATAATCAGAGATGTTGGCAAGTTTTTCAGGACGATGAGGAGATTAGTGATTTTCTGCAAAAAAAGGGTAAGTTTAAAGATACCTCCATAGATACAGAGCATGATGATGGCAATGATGATATGAAAATAAATCAAATGGAAGTGCTGCAGCTTAAAAATAACATCATTCCTAAAGGATTGATTCCTTTAGAGGAACTCTTTGATCAAGATGATGTAGCCCGCAAACCGACATTGAGGCCGACTGAAAAAGGTGTTGAAGAAGTAAATATTGGGACAGCTGAAAACCCTAAGATGGTAAAGTTATCCAAGTCATTGTCACCGGAGGTAAGAGCGGAATATGTGAGATTGTTGTCTTCATTTGCTGATGCTTTCACGTGGGATTACTCAGATTTAAAAACGTATGACACTAATATCATTCAGCATACTATCCCTATTAAACCAAATCAGAAGCCTTTTCGTCAGAAGTTGAGGAGAATCAATCTGAAGCTGCTAGCATCGATTGAGAAGGAGGTAAACAGGTTGTATAAGTCAGGAATAATTGTACCTATCAGATTTTCCGATTGGATTTCCAATTTGGTGCCCGTAAGGAAAAAGACAGGTGAGATCCGTTTGTGTATTGATTTCAGAAATTTGAATAAGGTGTCATTGAAGGACAATTATCCGCTGCCAAAAATGGACCATATATTGCAGCGAGTAGTTGGAGCATCAAGGATGTCACTACTCGACGGCTATTCAGGATATAATCAAATTTTAGTGCATGAGGACGATCGTGACAAAACCGCGTTCACCACTCCATGGGGAACGTTTCATTATGCCAAGATGCCATTTGGTTTGAAAAATGCAGGTGCCACTTTTCAGCGTGCAATGGACATGGCTTTCGCCAATGAGAAAGATGTATTTTTGGTTGTTTACCTTGATGATTTGACGGTGTTTTCAAATTCTGATGAAGAACATTTGTATCACTTGAAAGTTGTTTTTCAGAAGTGTAGAAAATATGGCATTTCGTTGAATCCGAAAAAGAGCTTGTTTGCCATGGATGAAGGCAAACTTCTTGGCCACATCATATCGAAAGACGGCATTCGTGTTGACCCTGCACGTGTTGAAGCAATCCAGCAAATTGAACAGCCCCGGAACAAGAAAGAAATACAGTCATTTAATGGTAAAATGAATTTTCTGCGTCGTTTCATTCCAAATCTTGCTGAGCATCTTAGAGAAATCACAAACATGCTAAAAAGGACAGTCAAGTGAAGTGGACAGAAGAAGCGGTGAAATCATTCAATTTGGTAAAGTTAGCTCTTTCTTCAGCTCCCATTTTAATCAGCCTGGATTACACACAGGACTTCATTTTGTTTTCATTTGCTTCTGAGCACACTTTGGCAGCTGTTTTAATGCAGAAAAGAGACGGAGTTGAGAAGCCCATTGCTTTTTTCAGTCAAATTATAAGGGATGGAGCTTTGAAATACAACATTATTGAGAAACAAGCACTTGCTCTTGTGAAGGCCTTGAAATATTTTCGTGTGTATATACTGCATTCCCACATTATAGCTTACGTTCCTAATGCAGCTGTCAAAGATGTATTGGTACAAGCAGATCCGGAAGGAAGACGGGGTAAGTGGATCGCTGCATTGTTAGAATATGATGTGGAGATTAAACCGACCAAGCTGATCAAAGGACAGGGATTAGCCAAGCTCATGGCTGAAACAAATCTGCATGCTTTAGACATAAATTTGATCGCTGCTATGTCTGATGAGGATGAGGAAAGTACATCATTTCAGGTATCTGATATCTTTGTTTCTTCCCCTTGGTATGCTGACATTTTATATGTACTTCAGAATTTGTCTCCACCACCCGGGATGCCTAGAAATAAAAGTAGAACCTTGAAGTTGAGGGCTGCAAAGTTTTGTATATTGAATTCTGCATTATATTGGAAAGACCCTGGTGGAATGTTATTGAATTGTTTGGTAGAGGAAGAAGCCAAAAGAGTTTTGGAGGACTTTCATAGAGGAGACTGCGGGGGCCATCTATTTTGGAAAACCACAGCGAATAAGATTCTAAGGGCGGGATACTATTGGCCTACTTTATTTTCTGATGTATATAAGGCTGTTAAGAATTGTCACGAATGTCAAATTTTCGAAGGGAAGCAGAAATTACAGCCTTTGCCTCTTAAACCAATTGAAGTTAGTGCACCATTTCAGCAGTGGGGATTGGATTTCATTGGAGAAATCCATCCGGAATCTTCAGGTCAGCATAGATGGATATTGACAGCAACGAATTACTTCACGAAGTGGATCGAGGCAATTCCCACCAGACAAGCTACGGGTGCGGTAATTATTTCTTTTCTTGAGAATAACATTTTGTCACGTTTTGGTTGTCCTAGTAAGATAATCACAGATAATGCAGCGGCCTTCAAGTCAAAAAGGATGGTTGAATTTTGCAATAAGTATAACATCAGCTTGGGACATTCGACTGCCTACCATCCGCAAGGAAATGGCTTGGCGAAATCTTCAAATAAGTCTTTGGTAAATATCATTAAGAAATTGCTGGAAATCAATAAGAAACGTTGGCACAAGAAATTAGTGAATGCACTTTGGGCTGATAGGGTAAGTCAGAAAAAATCCATCGGTATGTCTCCTTTTGAGTTGGTGTATGGAGTAGACACAGTGTTTCCCACTTCTCTTGCTGTCCCGGTAGTCAAATTGCTTCAGGAAGCTGGTAGTGAGGAAGATCCCATGCAGCGAAGGATAAATCAGATGATTCATTTACAGCAAACACGGGAGGAGGTCTTTCAAAATACATTCAAGTTGCAGGAGCGCATTAAGAAGATTTATGACAGGAAGGCGAAAGCAGATAAGTTTCAGTTGGATGAGGTGGTCCTGAAGTGGGATGCTCGGAATGAGGAAAAAGGCAAGCACGACAAATTTGAAAACCTTTGGAAGGGTCCTTTTAAGATTGCAGCGTATCGTGGTCAGAACGCCTTTCTTCTCAAGGAAATGAATGGGGATGATTGTCCTGGAGGGCCGATCAATGGTCGGCTGCTCAAGCGATACCATTTCTGAGTATTTTCTGTTGATTTCATTGTCATTGTATATATCGTCCTATTTTTTTTTCATCGCAAGTGTGTACTAATCTCTTTTCTTCGGTCTGGGGCCCGAAGCGAAGGCTATAATTCTGAAGAAGGAGGTTAGTTGGTTTGAAGTTTGTCAAGTTCGTTTTATCAGTCATTTCAGTTTTAAAGTTGAGTCGGTTTTAGTCAGGTTTCAGTCAAGTTTTCAGTCAATAAATGTGTCCAAGGTCTTGTGTTATCTGTTGAAATAATGACTCCATCGCCGAATGGATGAAGGCACTGTCTAACTCTTCCAGAGATCTGCCGTTCTTGGCATCTCCTTGGAGCCACCATCCCCATTGGAGCCAATGTTAGAGTCGGTCCTTACAGGCCTCCGTCAGAGATCATTTTGCTTTTTGCATATCATTTTAGGTGTCTCGCTCACTTCACTTCGTTGCATTTCGCTAGGGGCATGCCATTGACTGACGAGAGGGTTTGGTCGTCTTGTATTCCCTCATGCTTGTACCTGCTGGGCTAATTAAAACTCCTCAAAAGTCATCGAAGTTCAGTTCACGTCATTCATGGTTATAAATGATTATTTTGGTCAACAAGAGTCTTTTAGTTTTAGAGTCTAGGGTTCAATATTTTGATATATTTAATAAATGCCTGCAGGCCATGAGGATGGTTTCGAAAAGGTTCTTAATTCAAATTTTCATCATCAAACACATCTGAGGACATTTTTTGTTCAAAACTCTGTTTTGAACAAGAAATTGTTAAATTCATTTTTTGTAACAATCATGTATTTTTTCTACCATAAAAAATTTTCAATGCAGCCTCTGGTCTTTGCCGAAGTCCAAACGCCAACATCCCTGCAAAAACAACCAAATTTCATCAGTCCAAACTCAGAAAATCAATGAAAAAAAGCCAAAAGATAGAAGTTCAATGAAAGGATAAAGTGCCAAATGAAAAAACATTACAAATTGGGTTTCTGAAGAACTAAAAATTAAACCCATCTCTTGCAAGATATTTTCAAAGGCTATTTGAACCCATTTGTATCAAGTTTCATTCATAAATCTTCACAGCAAAGTCGAAAATTGAGTTGGAAGAGAAAACTGGCAGTTGAAGGGTCGTGACTGTGTTGGAAGTTAGGGCGCGACGCATAGAATGCGCGCGGCGCACTGGGCAAGTTTTTGCAGTGCATTTTTGTGTGGGCGCGGCGCACCCAAGGGCCGCGGAGCACTGGGTTTGTGCGTGGCGCATAGAACTCTAAGGCCGGAAAATTACCCTCCTTCACCAAAACTCGTTTCAAATCGGCTCTTTCGCCTCCAAGTAAGTTTGTCAAAGCCTGTATGATGATTTTGGGCTATGGTGCTATGGTTTAGAAGCAAATATATTAGTGTTTGAATGGTGCAAAACTTAACCCTCTGTCCACTTCGAAATCTGCTCCATAGGGTTTGAGGAGTGATGATTGTCATTTGAAATTGGTGTCAAAGCTTGCATTTGCCAAAACACTCTAATGCCATTGTTATGTATGCTTTTATCACTGCTATCATAATATCATTTTCCTCACTGCTGTGATCACTGTTATTATACCACAGTCCCATTGTTATACCACTGTTTCACATCCTTCATTCCCTTTTTTCCCATGTGGTAAAACTCTAAATTTATCACTTGTTATCCCTTCCCTCCATTGACAAAAATTTAATTGCCACAACATTCAAGGATTATGCCTTAGATTTCACTTACATTTTGTCATTTCACCTATTCCTATTCCCAAAAATACTCCCCTCACTATCACTGTTTTCCTATATCACTTGTAAATTGTCCATATTCCTAAATCCCTCAAACAGTGGCTGTCCTCACACTTGACAGTACTTTCCTCATTGTGGTTTTCCTATAGCACCTTGATACATATGTGACACATTGGGAATTAGAGCATACACTGAACTCTTGTTTTCATCATTACCATATCAGCATATATTTGTCAAACATCTTGATTTCAGCGCCATGTCGGAGACAGATTCACCTTACGAGTAGGGGTATGAGCACGACAGTGATTCATCTACAGAGGTTAATGTGCCAAGGAGGTCTCACAAAAGTGGAAAAAGTGGCAGGCATGTCAGGGAGGAGCCCACTTCTTTGACCCAACTGCAGGCTTGCCCGCTTGCAATGTATTGTTTTCAGCATCAGTCATGTTTCCATTATTGTGAGATGATTTCCCGAACTCAGCATCATCATGAGTTAGCTCGCCTATTTGTCTTACATTTGCATAACGGTCGTGTAAACCTTGCTGGGGTGGATTTTACTTTGTCACCAGAGACCATTTCAGAGGCGACTGGGATACCAAACATTGGGGAAGAGTGGAATAAGCGACAGCAGTTGGATAAAGCCTATTATGAGCCATATATCAGACCTGGATATATGAGGCAGCTAAGCAGGGTATTTCCATTCCGATTTCTGAAGGATGAGTATGCACCATTGATGAAACTCATCATTCATTATTTCAGTTGTGAAGGGCGCTTTTCACGCTTGTATGCATATCACATCCGGCTGTTGATGCACTTCACAAGAGTGTGATTGATGAGCATTCCATACTTCATGTACCGTAACATAGAGCGGATGACATTTCTTGTACAGAAGAAGACCCCAGCACAACAGCATAACAGTATATATCATTACGCGCTGATCAAAATCATGGTGGTACATCAGCTCACACAACAGGGCATCGCATGGGATGAGTTCATCTCCCGTGACTTCTTTACAGCACCACAGCCGCCTCCCGAGGTAGTTCATTATGAGGGAGAGCCTTCACACCAGTTTGATATTCCTGAGACTGAGCATATCAGTGCTCCAGTGTATGTGACATATCATCGAGGCCACAGATCCTTATTTGCAGCTACATGATGAGTACTATCTCTGCCCGGGGTGGAATGGGTCTCTTTGACTTCATCAGCAGTGCAAGTACTATCTCCACATGGGGTGGAAGGGGTCTCGCCTTCGACATCAGCACACACTTGTAGAGCTGCGGCGAATCCGTGAAGATCGAAAATTAGCCCGGAAGAGACCTGGTGACATGACACCAATTGAGTGAGAGACCAACCTTATGCATGTTAAAATTCATCTGGAGAAGCTCTTGGAGAAGGCCAATAGAGACAAAGACATGCTCCGTCATATGAAAGGTCATTATTGGGCCCGCATGCACGTTTGCAAAGCAAAAATGAAGATTTTGAAGAGAAGGTTGAGCAGAGCACTGAAATGGCGAAAGAGGCCTGATCCACTCCGGATCTTGGCCGAGGATTTTTTGGCTGAGCATGAGGCATGATAGGGGATCTTCGCTCTAAATTTCAGCAAATTTGGAGAAGTTTTTGTCATTTTTGAAAATTTTGGTCACAAAACAGGTTTTTCCGCCCAACGCGTCGCGCCACCTGATGCGCGCTTACGTTTGGGACACTTTCTGAAGGAAAAATTTGTATTTTTGGATTTTTCATGGTAAATTATGCATGTTCAGAAATGGCCGAAGCATTTCATCAAGTTCTGGATGATCAAAAGGGCCAAAAACACCATGAAAATCACCTTTTTGCCACCTTTTGCACCAGCAGGAAGTACTTCTAGGAGAATAAAGTTTTGGAGGGGAAAATGAGCTCCAAATTGAAACATTCCACTTGGGTTGGATAGCCAACATCCAGATATTTCCAAAGAGCTATCATGAGCTCAATTTGGACTCCGGGAAGTGCCCCAAAAATAGGCTAAAATTAGCGCGATGCATAGAGCTTTGGAGCGCGGCACATAGAGGTTTTTGGCATGTTTTTCACCTTCCAGCTCAGAAATTCGGCCAGTTTGGACTAGTTTCATCTCTTGATGTAATTTTTGGTTTTTCTTGATGTAATTTTATGTACATGATGTAACTTTGCCACTTATTTACTTTTTCTAGATGATTCATTCACAAAAAAGTGAAAATCAAGTGAATGGATCAGTTTCCTAGCTTATAGAGGTAAGTTGTTTGGCTGCCTAGATTTTAGCTCTTTGTTTAGAATTGGTTCAAACTGCTCCTAGAAGCATGAGCTCGACCCCTAGAGGCATGGGAAGGGGTTAGACTTGTCTATTTATTGTATTTTCTGAGACACTTTCATGGTTGGACTCTTGGGAAAAGTTTGGCACACTATTGTACATATTTTCTGCATTTTGGCTAAGGAAAGATCAGAGGTTTTGCAGCACCTGTTGGGATTCTTGTGGATTTCAGTTTTGATGGTGTGTTCTCTCAGTTATTTGTAATTTCTTTAATGTTTAATGTATTACATTCCCTTATTTTGCTTCTGAAACTAAATGAATGAGTAAATGAGGTAGAATCCATTGATTCCAGTGCTCTACCTTTGAATTTGTTTAGTTTTATATGTTTTCGCCAATTTGGAGAGGATCCATGTTCTCCCTTGCCCTCTTCAGCTCCTTTTCATTCTGATCCATTCATATACATAATCAAAAAGCATCAAGACTACTGCCTACCTTGCCCCAATTCGAATTCTGCAAAGATCTGACCTCATCCCCGAGCCCAAAATGTTTTTCCCATTTTTCCAACAAAAACCCAAAAAATTTAAATCAAACCTTCGTATCTATTTACTAGCCTAAAATCAGTATCCATTATAAGTCATATCAGCCCCTTTGAAGAATTTTTGCCGAGATAGACCCGGAGAGAGCCCTCTCCTGTCCTCGTAGGGCTAGCTACGAGGCTAAGCTTGGTTTGATGTTGCCTTGACTTTTACCTTATTTCAGCCTAAGGTAGATTCGAGCGCTAACAGCTGGCTCTGAAACTTCTATATCTATCATGGTCACATCAAGGAACTCTTCTTCCTGCGGTCCTTCTTTTTCCGGTTCCTCTTTCTTAGGTTCTTCTTCTGGTTCATCTTCATTCGGTTCCTCGTCTAATTTTTCTTCCTCAAGTTCCTCTTTTTTCGGCTCCTCTTCCTCAAGTTCTTCTTCCTCAGGTGTTTCCATGTCCTCCGTTTCTTCAGCTCCTCCTTCAGTTTCTGGTTCTTCTTCTCGGGCTGCGGCTTCTTCTTGTATCAGTGTAGGATGGGGTTCCATACCCTATGGGGGTTGTGGTTATTTTTCTACATCTGAAACTTTCCTCTTCTTTTGGGGCTTTCTAATAATATTTTCCAGTGGAACATTGTCTCCAATTTGTGCAATATTCTCCACATCTGCAAGAATTGATATCCTGTCGTGCTCAGAGGCCTGTGCCTATGTAGAAGGTGTGTCTCCATCAAGTGCACTGGTTATTTCCTTAGTGGAAGATGAAGCCTTCCCTTCTGTTGATTTCTATGTCTGCTTCCTTTTTTCACTACTATGAGAAGGAATTCCCTTTCTACTTCTATTCAGGCCCTTACTTGTACTAGGGGCCTGTGTCTTCTCTTCCTCGGCCGAGTTCCCGTGTAGCTGTTTTAACAGCTCTTCCCATGTCATACCTTTGCTTTCTAGCTGTTTTAAGACCAGGATTTTTATCAGGTCGTGATGGTATAATCGTGCATCGGCCTGGTCCTCCCTTCCATCCTGTACACTTCTAGCCATTTTCTCCAAAATTTTGAACAAAAAGTAGGGGAAGTTCATCCTCCAACTAATGTGTCGGCCTCCTTCAAAATTTTGTAGCAGTCTTAAATGATACACCAGGGTGCAGGTGTATCTCCCTTTGCAGGTCACAAATTTTTGCAAAACAAACAGGAGATCCTGCCATTGAACTAGCAGGGCTTTGTGCGGAACTCTGCATTTCCAATTGACCTCCATATTCTTATTCGTGACAAAACGCTACCAGCGTTTAACTTCTAGCTTCTGGTTCTTGAACCATTCCACTCCTGTATTCTCCAGACCTGTTGTTGCTGCTACAAATTTCTTCGTGACTTTGAACTTGAGCGGCCCAATTCTCACCTAGACATTTTTAAAGCTTCTTGCAAATTATAAGATGACGTCCCTGTCATACCCATCGAACTTCTACAGGAACTGTAGAAATCCTGACTCCTGCAACAATGGAAGACAACTGCAAAATTCGGCAGTTTGCTCAATCTTGCTGAGATACAGGGGTTCATTTTGGACGGGCAACATTGCTGCTATCAGCTATGAACGATGAGTTTTGAGGCTTGCATGCAACATCGAGGGATAAAATTTCATAAATAAGGATTTAATCATTCGTCCATCGTGTCTCTAATTTACTTGCTGTAGGTACTCATCATTTCTGGTCGGGCTTAATTGGTATGCGCGACGGCGGTTTAACGGTTAGGTATAGCAATGACAAGATGTTTGGAATGAAGGTAGGAGCGGAGGGAGTTATGAGTGAAGGACATTTCACATTATTGCTGAATGGGGTGGATTATATGCGAATAGTGATTACACGATTTCACATTCCTTCATAATTACAAAAAAAAGACTTAGCATTCATTTTAAAAAGATCATGATTCCTACTTAAAAAAAATTGTAATTTCAACTAATTTCCTCCTAAGTAATATAATAGCGTAACCGCTTATCAATAATATGAAGAACATCATATAACTTTTCATCATGAACACTTTCTTGTGTCATATGATAATTTGTACTGCTGCTGATAAGGTGTATGCTGGTATTGATATTTGCACCGCGTAAATCACATCATTCTGCTGGTACTTTTTTTGCTCATATCATATAGGACAAAATGCTTGCACTAGTGCAAGCATAATGTTAAGACAGAGAATTAAATTATAGGCTGGATTTCACATGATTTCTTCAACTTATTCTGAATTTTGCTTCGTCCTTTTATGCTTCAGAGTACAACCTTCTGCTCTTTATATGCAAGATCCTACAATGAAATTCATGAGGGAATAAAGGAGCAGGAAAAGGAAATTTTAGAATGGGAAGGAATTTTGTCATAGGGATTCCAAGAAAGTACCAAAGAGGGAAAATAGAAGTGGGATAGGGGAAAAAAATTTCAGGGTTAAAGTGGGATTTATTCAAAGCAGATAGGGTGAATTTAGAAGAATATGGGAAGATTAATTATACTAGGATTCCAAGAAGAAAGCTGAGGGAAAATTATGAAATGGGATATGAAGAAAGGCAGAAAATTTTCTAGAAGGTCTGCCTGCACTAGTGCAAGAAAAAAATAACTGCAGCGAGAATTAAGCGTTACTTGGAAAAAATATCCATGCTAATTACCCCAATTGTATAAAGGTTGGCTCTGCTGAACCTGCTTTTACTTCAATGGTTACTAGCATATCTAAAGATCAAGCAACATTCTCTTTTTATTAGAAATTTTTGATCTTCCTTCCAGCAAGTTGGTTTTCAGGTTGATCCTTCTGCAGTCATGTCAGCGGACTGATTTTCATAATTATAGGAAATTATTTTTTCTTACTTTTTTTGTTATTTTTGTTATTTTTTTTTTTCAAAGAAGAGGGATTCAAATTTTCAAGAGGTTGGTATTACCATTTACCACTACCATTCCAAATTGCTACTAAAATTGCTGTGTAAAATCTTTCTTGGCAAGTGGTTGAAAATATTTCTTTAATCTATGTCCATTTACCAAGAATACTGTATCCTGTCCATCAATAGTTTTGAATTCTACAGCTCCATTCTCAAATACTCTGATTACTTCATATGGTCCCATCCAACGTGTATGGAATTTCCCTTTAAAAAATTTAAATCTAGAATCATAAAGGAGTACCCAATCACTTGGTTGGAACTGCTTTTTCTGAAAGGACTTGTCATGCGACCTTTTCCGTTGCTGTTGGATTAATATGTTTTGCTAAATAGCATCTCTACAAAATTCATCTAACTCGTTTAATTGAAGAAGACATTGTTGTTGTGCCTCAGAGAGATCGAGTCCTAGCTAAACTGCAGTTCTGAATTTTTTTATCTAGAACTCAATCGGTAACAGAACCTATTTGTCGTATACCAGCTCATATGGTGGGTGCCCTGTACTATTTCTCCAAGTGGTTCTGTATGCCCACAAAGCTTCTGGTAATATTTCAGCCCGATATTTTCGATGCATATTCACCATCTTTGTGAGAATGGACTCGATCACCTTGTTTGTAGACTCCACCTGGCCATTTGCTTTTGGGTGATATGGTGTAGACTTCTGGTGCCAGATCTTGTATTGTTCCATTACTCCCTGTAACAGATTAGAAATAAACTACGGACCATTGTCAGAAACAATTTCTCTAGGCACCAAATCTAGTAAATATTTCAGAAAAGAGAAAATCAACAACAACTTTTTCCATAGCAAAAGAAACAGCTTTAGCTTCCACCCATTTTGTAACAAAATATGTACAAACCAAAATATGCTTTTTACCTAATGATGTTGGATTTATTGGCCCTGCAAAATCAATAGCTCATTTTCCAAATGGCTCAATCATAACTTGAGGGTATAAAGGAATTTCATTGGTTTGGTTAGGTTGGCCCATTCATTGACAACTATCACATCGCTTGACATACTGCTTGGCATCCTTATACAAGGAAGGCCAAAAGTAGCCAGAACGTAATATTTTATATGTAGTTTGCTTGTCAACGAAGTGGCCTCCACAAGGTTCATCATGAGCAGATTTCAATATGTCAAACACTTCCTCCTCTCTTACACATCTACGGATAATCAAATCTGGACCAGTGTAAAAGAGGTCTCCTTGAATCCAGGAGTATGCAACACTTTTCTGAATAATGTTCCGCTTTTCATGGGTGGGAAAGTGAGGTGGAGTTTTTCCAGTAACCAAATAATTGGCAATGTCAGCAAACCACGGAGAATCTGTAGACACAGCAAAAATATGTTCATCTGGAAAATCATCATTAACAGGAGTCACATCACCAGGATTATCTAGTCTAGAAATAAAATCTGCTACAACATTCGATTTTCCTGGTCTATCAACAATAGTAATATTGAACTCCTACAAAAATAGCAACCACCTGGTCACTCTACCATTAGTCAATGGTTTTTTCATCAAGTATTTAATCGTAGAATGATCAGTATGAACAAATACTTCATATCCTGTGATATAGTGTCCGAACTTATTAATTACAAAGATTACAGCTGAAAAATCTTTCTCTATAACTGAATAGTTTAATTCAGCAGAAGACAAATTCTTACTAATATTATAAATAGCATAGGATTTCTTGTCTTCCTCTTGTCCCAAAGCTGCGCCAACAGCCAAGTCTGAAGCATCGTAAGAAAAGTGAAAGGGCAGGGACCAGTTTGGACCTCTCAAAACTGGCGCCTGTACCAACTTTTCCTTCAATGTTTCAAAAGACTGTTGGCAAGTCGTGGGCCAAGAAAACTCACTATCCTTAGCTAGAAGTCAGAAAAGAGGAGCAGTTATCTTAGAAAAAATTTCAATGAATCTTCTATAGTAACCAGCTGTCCTAAAAAACCTCTTACTTCCCTTTGAGTTTTGGGTGCAGGAAGATGCAGAATGATTTCGATCTTTGCCGGATCAACCTAGATACCTTTGTCAGAAATCAGATGGCCAAGTACCACTCTTGATTTGCACACTAATCTACATTTCTTGTCACTCAAAGCAAGGTGGGCTTCTTGGAAACGAAGAAATACTTTCTCCAAATTTCCGAGAGCTTCCTGAAAAGAATTACCAAACACAGAAAAGTCATCCATATAAATTCCTACAAATTCAAGATCAGCAAAAATAGCCAATACTGCCCTTTGAAAGGTATCCGGAGCATTACACAATCCAAATGGAAGCACTTTATAAGAAAAGGTACCCCATGGGCATGTAAAGGTATTTTTATCCTCATCTTCGGGGGCAATCTGTATCTGGTTATAGCCACTGAAACCATCCAAAAAGGAGAAATATTTCTTTCTTGCAAGGGTATCAAGCACTTGGTCAATGAAAGGGAGAGGGAAGTAATATTTGAGATTGGATTTATTTAATTCATGATAATCAATACAAATACGCCACCTTCCATATTTCTTAGGTACTAGCAATAATGGAGAGACCCACTGACTATCAAAAATATGATAGATAAAACCAGCATCTAAAAGTTTTTGTGTTTCTTCTTTCACAACATCTCTTAAAGTTGGATTCATTCGTCTTTGGGGTTGTCAGACAGGTCAGGTTCCTTCCTGAATATAGATATGATGTGTACAAGTTTCAGGATGGATACCCTTCATGTCTTCGTAGCCCCAAGCAAATGCACTAAGATGGTTTTGAAACAAATTCACAAGTTGCTCTTGCTGAGATGGGTCTAAATTTGAACTGATATGCAAAGACTTACTAGGACTAATATCAGCAAGAGTAGTATCAGGCTCCGGAGTACTCAAAGGAATGGTCAAAGACAGCAGTATAGAAGAATGAGAATCATGGTTTTCTTGGAAATCTAGGCTAAAAATCTGGCTCAAAGGCTCAAAGTTAGGCATAGTGTCTAGATTGTTCAGGAAATATTGAATCTCATTTTCTTGCGAAGACCCAGTATAATGATGAATAAGAGAAATAGACTGAGTCTCCTCATCACTACTTTGGTCCAACCATAAAGTGTCTCGAAGGTCCTGAACAGATCTGGCAGGGCGTATAAGGTAACTTTCTTCCTAGAATCTCCATGTGAAATATACATATCTTTGGAACGACATCCAATATATGCATCGGCTGTAGCAAGCCATGGTCGACCCAAGATCAAGGGATGTCCTCCTACCAGGTTATTTGGCTAAAGCACAATGAAATCAACAGGATATTCCCAAGAATATAATGAGATGATCACATTGTCCAATACTCCTTCAAGCTTAATTTTGGATCTATATGCTAATTCAAGCACAGTGGGAGTAGGGCGAAGATGAGATAACTGAAGTTGATCCATTGTTTTCTTAGTAATTACATTAATGGCTGCCCCCAGGTCTATAAGAACATTAGGGACAAGGACATTACCAATCTGAACTGTGACAACAGGGTTTCTAGGATCAGTATATTTTTCCACAGACACACATCCCATCATCAACTCTGATGCCCTACCAAAAAATTGGATAGTTTGGGGTTCCAATCTCTTCCTCCCAGGTTTCTTGAGACATATTTCCCTAATAATCTTGGGACAAATGGGGATCTCTTTAATGGCTTGGAGCAAAGGTATCTTAATGAAAACATTTTGTAGTTCTGATGCCAAATTATTCTCAGAAACAGGCTCTCTTCTTTCCGTTACTAGCCTCTCTGGAAAGGGAGGCTAGTTGGAAGAAGATGGCAAGGACTCGGAGGGTAAGGGCTACTTAGTGACAATTTTCGAAGAATGGTTAAGAGTTTCCTCTTCTCCTTTCTCTTCAACAATCACCATAGGTTGTTTCTGATTTTATGGTATTACAGTCCTTCCTGATCTTAATTGAATATCATGAACTCGAACTGGAATAGACTGGTATTCAAATGAAAATGGTGGGTTTGTTACATGGATCATTTTCACTACTTTATTATTATTATTAGGATTGGGTATTGGTTGAGCAGGAAACTGAGGAGGTCGGAAGGGTGGAGGTAAAGGCAATGGGGTCTGACTCGGAAGTTGAGGCATTGTATAAGGTACATGTGTAGATGGATATGGTTGCATAGGTGGCTAGTAGGAATATGGAGAGTGATTTGGGCCTTTCCAACCCTGTTGCCATGGTTGGGAAGGTTGCCCATGCTGATACTGATTTCCATACTGCCACTGCTGATGAGAGTTAGGATATGAATATGCATGTGGATTATAACTAAAATAGTGTGGAGGAAATTCAGGAGCCATACCTGCACCTACCTGAGGCCAATTTCTTCTTGCTCCCACAGCATACAATTGTTCAGCTTTAGGCTACCCCCCTGTAAATACTGCTTTAAGTCCAGGTATAGAGGGACATTTTTCTGTGATATGGTCTTCTGCACAAATATCACACTTATTAGTTTCTTTCAAGTTAAGAGGGCATTATTTAGGGGGATTCTTGTCTCTGCATTTAGGATAGAAAATACATAATGAATCTTGTTCCTTCATAAGTTTTTGTTGAAATTTTAAAGAGTCTAATTGTTTAGTGACAGTGTTCATTATATCAATTTTCATGTTTTCCATTTTATTTTCTAGTCTAATAATCATAGAATCAGTAGATTCAGTTTTTCTATTTTTATTTCGAGTTCCTCTACTGGATCTATACTGATTTCTTGAAAATTTCCGGCATAATTCACAAATTTGATCAAAATTTTGCTGAGAAATATCACCTTGTCCTAACAGATTCAAATTTTTTCTAGCATTATCAGTAAGCCCTCTTAAGAACAAGGTTCTAATAGTGTTGGGATCAAGCCTAAGTTTTGACCTTTGTAAAATATACAGAAATATTTCCAAATAATCTTCAAGAATTTCATCATCATCTTGTATGATTGTAAAATTTCATCCTGCATGTCTCGAGTTTTACAATATTCTTGACATTTAGACAAAAATACCTTCCTCATATGATCCCAGGAATTTATGGTGTTTCCTCCTAACCCCATAAAAAAACATAAATCTGAGTCCTTGAGGGTAACAGGAAATAATCTTAACTTCTGAGCCTCAGTTGCATAATCATAACTTCTACACAAAATATCAAACTCAAATAGAAAAGAGTCAGGATCTTCATGAACTTTACATGGAAATGAGGAAGAGCTTACGGTGGAATATTCTTCATCTAAGACATAGTATCAGGATCCACAATTGGAAACACAAAAGTAGATTTTACTTCACTTACCTAGTTGTCACCAGTTCCTTCCAAATGATCTCATTGGTCTGCCATTGTTTCCTTCTTATTTGTACCACTTTCCACAGGCTGATCCACACCTGAGCTGTTATTACCAGAATCTAGGTGGATTGTTCCTGCGTGATGGGTTTGTATTGAATTGGGCTTCCTGTTTGTAGAAGGAGACCCAATGTGAGAAAAATTATTTTGTCCCTTAGTGGGCTTCGAACCCTTACCTTTCCTAGGCATTCATCTCAAGAAAGAAAGAAAAATATCAAAACAATTTCTAGTAAAAATGCTGTCAGAAATCAATCAACACCAGTAAAAAATCCTTCAAAAATACTTGCAAAAATAAAGGAAACCTACCTCTATTATACAATCAGAAAAATCTTACCAAATCAAATCGCCTCCCCGGCAACGGTGCCAAAATGTTGGGTGCGGGAATTACACTTAAGTAAAAATCCTCAACACTTAATTGTCAACCTGGGGGATTCGTAAACTTAGATACGAAGAACAGGAAATGCTAGAGATGGTATGAATATTTCTAATATCAACTCCTACTTTTGAAAAGAAGAATTGCAGAATCAAACTTTAGAGAAGAAAGAGGAAACTCAAACCATCAAAACAATCTCTGGCTAGAACAAGAAGAAATGTACTTGCAAAAGAGATTCAGAAATAAAGAGGAGCAATCACTCTAGCTAAATATTGATTAGCTACTGAGAATGTGTTTCCTTCATCAAAGACACCTTAGCAGTTTTCAACAAGTGGGCCCCTTCAATCCTACATATGTAAAGATACCCTTCTTGCGAAAATCGATCTTGCACTAGTACAGTCTTCTTGCACTAGTGCAGGAACAACGATTTATGCAGAAAGTGTAAAGTCATGTCTTTACTAAAAAATGATTTTCTTCGTGCAAGGGCTTTGAACTTTCTCAAGTCTGCAGCACTAAAAAATTATTTTCTTCCTGTTATTGCCTCGCTGGTTCTATTCTCTGATCTATTCGATTCTATCCAAACATTGAACTTCTTGTCCTATTTACATTTCTACTTATATAGATCCTTTTTGCCACAAGACAAAAGGATCATTTACCATTACATTTCCAATTACAGAAATCATTATAACAAATTACATAACCGATTGCAGAATAAGCTTCCGGCCTTCAAAATTCAATCGTTTTTAACAAAATAGGTTGTGGCTATCTCCAGTTGTTCGTCTCCCTTAAGTCCAATCTCAGCTACTCTCGATTTAACTGTTGTCATAGCTGGGACTCGGCTGCCTTCGGATATATCCTCGTTGATCGTATACAAAACAAGCAGCAACCCAAGTGATCTAGATTCGCTGCCAAGATTCACAGCGCTAGTGCTAGTGCAGGATCTGTTTTGCACTAAAAAGCAGCGATCAAGATAAGTGATCATCTATTAAATAGAATAGGAGGTAATAATAAGCTACAAAAGTAATTATAAGTAATAAATCATGTAATAGATAGTTAATACATGCTAAGATGAGTTAAAAATGTAAAATATGAAGTTTATGCAAAATGTGTCATCGTTCTCACACTAGTGCAGGATGAGGGCGCATAAGATAGGTAAAACAGGGTGAATGATTATGATTTGGGAAGGGAATAATGGTAAAAAATAATGCAATTTATGGGACTAACAAAAGTGGTTTGTAAACATTGTTCAAGAGAATGCCATGAAGAGAAAAAAATTTGGAAATTACATCCTGAAAAGAGACCCAAGTATAACAATAACAAAGGGAAGCATAAAAATATAGCTACAACTCAACATGAATTAGGAGAGGATTCAGGTGATGAAACTAAAATTACAGCCATGGGATTGAAGAACATGAAGGGGAAAGAAATTGAAACAAACCCCAATACTAGTACTTCAAACTATCACATACAAGCTCCAAATGAAGAAGATAATTGAACTGTTTCATGTGAGGGTCATATCCAAACATACCAAGATTGACATATTGTTTGACAGTGGGTCATAAGAAAACTTAATCTCTGAAGACTTGGTCAAGAAACTTAATCTTGAGACCATTCCACATCAAAAACCATATCCACTTGGGTGGATTTTTAAGGATGCAAATTTACAGGTTTCAAATAAGTGCATATTGAGCTTTGCAATAACAACACATTTTGTTGACACAGTTGAATTAGATGTGGTTCCGCTTGATATTACAGGTGTTGTGTTGGGTAGTCCTTACTTGTATGACAAGAAAGTGATCTTCCATTGCCATGAGAACAAATACCATTTATTCAAAGATGGCAAGGAGTACATTGTTAGAGCACATCACAAGAAGAAAAATATTGCAATGGTAAATGTTGGACAAGTAAAGAGGCTGGTGAATTCAAGTAAGAATTTTGTTCTTCTAATGATTAAGCCTAAATCTAATGTTAATCATGAGTCATTTGAGGATTGTGATCCTAATTTGAAATCATATTTATATGATGTAGTTGATGCACATCATGAGATGTTTCAAGAGCCAACAGGATTGCCTCCAAAAAGGGAGATTCAACATGAGATTCAGTTACAAAAAGATTGTCCTCTTCCAAACATCGGCATGTATTGCATGTAGATAATGGATAATGTTGAAATAAAGGGGCAAATCAATGACTTTTTGGACAAGGGACTCATAAGGCCAAGCAATTCACCATGATGTTCACCCATAGTCTTGATTTCGAAGAAAGATGAGATTTGGCACATGTGTGTTGACTTCAGAGCTTTGAACACGATAACGGTAAAGAATCGATACCCACTCCCAACGATAGATGATTTGATTGATCAACTGAAAGAATCAAAGGTTTTCACTAAGTTAGATTTATGAAGTGGATATTATCAAGTAATAATTGCAGAAAGTGACATATGGAAGACTACATTCAAAACCAAACATGGACTCTTTGAGTGGTTGGTTATGCCATTTGGTTTGTGTAATTCATCGGCGACTTTCATGTGTGTTATGGATAATGTTTTGCATCTAATTTATTAATGACTTTGTGATTGTGTATTTAGATGGTATTCTCGTTTTCAGCAAAACAAGAGAAGAACATATCTTGCATGTGAAAAGGGTACTTGATGTTTTGAGGAAAGAGAAATTATTTCTTAAGATGTCTAAGTGTGAATTTGGAAAGAATTCTCTGGTTTATTTGGGACACTTTGTAGGAGGAGGCGAGCTGAGAATTGATCCTTCTAAAATGGAATCCATTGTGAATTGGCCCACTCCCAAAACAGTAACCGAGGTAAGAAGTTTCTTAGGTGCAACTCAGTATTGGATAAAGTTTATTGCTAACTTTTCTACCATAACAGCTCCTATGCATGCAGTGACAAGTGTGAATAAAGGCTTCCAATGGGGAGTCAAACAACAACAAGCTTTTGAAGCTTTAAAATACAAGATCAGTTCAGATCCGGTCCTTGCATTACCGAATTTGAGACGACCATTCGAGATACAAATCGATGCTAGTGATTATGCCATGGGCACAATACTTTTGCAGCATGGTAAGCCTATTGTTTTTCTTTCTGAAACATTCAATGGTGTTTTAACTAATTATCCTACATATGGAAAAGAGTTTTATGCGTTGGTACAAAGTGTCAAGAATTTGAAACACTACTTGATGGGTAAATAGACGATTATACATACCAATCACCAACCATTACAGTACTTGTAGTCGCAAACAAAATTGCAACAATCACAACATTTCAGGTGGAATGGATTTCTTCAACAGTTTCACTTGGTTATAAGGTACAAGAAAGGTTTTTTCAATAAATTTGTTGATATGCTTTCAAGGCCAATTATAAATGCTTCTACTTTACTTAAAAATGATTCTATTGTACATGACAGTTTCATAGAACAATATGCATCTCATGATGATTTTCAAGATGTGTATGCTAGTTTGAGTGAAGGGAATCAAGTTGAGGAAAATGATTATCACATGCATAAAATTTTGTTGTTTCATTTGGACAAGCTGTGTATACCACAAGGAGAGAAACTTAGTATCATGATAGAAGCTCATTCATCTCTTATTGTTGAACACTTTGGGGTAAGAAAAACAATGGCGCATCTACAAAGGTATTGCTATTGGCCTCGCATGATAGATAGTGTGTCACATTTTATAAGAGGTTGTTCTATGTGTGCAACAAGCACGCCTAGAAATAGGAAGATTGGGTTGTACACACCACTGTCGGTACCATCAATACCATGGGAGAGTGTCTCCATGGACTTTGTTGGAGGTCTACCTATGTCAAGAAAACAACATGATTATCTTTATGTAGCTGTGGATAGATTCAGTAAAATGTGTATACTTATGCCATGTAAGAAAACCATTACTGCTAAACAAACTGCTGAACTTTATTTTCAACATGTATGGGTTCATTATGGTTTGCCAACTTCTATTGTTAGTGACAGGGATTCCAGGTTCGTTGGGAATTTTTGGTCCAACATTTGGAAGATGATGGACACAAAATTGAAAAAGAGTATTGCTTTTCATCCGCAAACTAATGGCCAAAACGAGGTGGTGAACAGAACTGTTGTACATATATTGAGAGGATATTGTAGCAAACATCCCAAGTTGTGGGATGAACAACTGCATTGCATTCAACACGCTTACAACCGGGTCAAGCACTCTTCTACAAATACATCACCTTTTGAAGCCTACTTTGGGTATTTTTTGAAATCGCCATTAGACTTCATCTTTGAGAAGGATGTTGTAATTGATGGGAATAGTGATATTGACAAGGCTCGAAAGTTCATTGAGAAAATTCATATTATTCATCAACAAGTTCAATAACATCTTGAGAATATTCAAAGCAAATACAAGCATAGGCATGACAAAAATAGAGTTGATCACAAGTTTCAAGAAGGAGATGAAGTATGGTTACACATAAGAAAAGAAAGGATGCAAGGAGAAGGTAAAAATATCAAGCCCATTTGTTATGGTCCATTCAATAAAATTAAACAAGTTGGTAATAGTGCATTTCAACTTGACTTGCCTTCATATATGCAAATGTATTTTGTTTTCAATGTGGAGAATTTACATTTGTATGAGCCTCCTTTGATTGATGATCAAGAGAGTGCTATTCAACTACCATCTATAAAATATTTCTCGCTAGAATTTTTGGACAAGCTCAAGGATGATTCCATCCTTGATAGGAGGACATGCACTTCTAAGAGGGTAAGTGTTGATTATCTTTGAATTGGCCTCAAGAGAAGCAAACCAAGTAAGGCAAGGTGGATGGAAGTGGAAAAGGTGAGGGAGTTGTACCCTCATCTTCTGAACAGGTAATTAAAGTATTTTAGGGTACAAAATCTTACCAATAGGGAGGTGTGATTAGGAGATCATGTATTTTTCTCTAAATTGAAATTTCTCGAAATTATACCAAACCTGAGTGACCGGAAAGGTCTCGTCCTTGCAATTTTGGTGCCGCGAACGGTTCAAAAAATCGATTTCGTATGAGGAAGATATCGCGTTCTATTCATTTTTCCAAACAACTAAAATTTTTGTGACAGGGTGACTAGGATGCCCAGTTAGCATGCAGGTACAATCAACAGGTCGTGTATACCAGGAATATTCCCTTTTCCCAAATTCAATTAGATCTCTCCAAGTGGTGCATCCAAGGCCAAAGATTTTGGTTTGTGCATTTTTTATCTGGTCCTTTGGATGAGTGAAACATAGCAAGACCGAAGGCTACCATGTGTCCTCAAGAGGTTTTGTTAGTCATCAGTATTTTTCATTATTTGAATATGACTAAATATTAGATCTAGATTTCTAAAAACAACATTCTTTGAACACTGTGAGTTTCAGAAATCTCATTGCCTTCATTATCCTTATGCAAACTTTTTTGCTATTTCATCAGCTTGCCAACCCATGGTCACCCTGTCACTCCTAAAAAGACTCCTTATGGGCTTGTGCCACTCATGTCCATCCTTTTTCATGCCTATGACCTCATTACACTATTTTCCCTTGCTTTTAACTCCATTATCCATCTATGGTTTTCCTATAGCCAACTCGCTCCCATGTTTCCCAAGATTCCTCAAGCACTAATGGTCTCAAAAATATCTCTATAGGCTCTTTAGATAAATCAAGTACATTGGATTTTGGATCCTCATTAAACCACTTTTCCAGTACTATGTTTTTACACTTGAAGCCTCCAAGCCAATTTTCAGTCAAGATCATGGTCAAAGGATCCTCCCACTAGGTCAATTAGGGTTTCATATGGTCCAAGGTCATCATTGATGTTTTAGACACTATTTTTCTTTGTTAGAATCTAGCTAAGAGATGTTGAAATGTTGAGACATGTTTATTCAAGAAAAGATCTAATATTTTCCAAAGAAGACTACCTTATCAGCTCAAAGTCTACAAGAGGTAAATACAAATATTTTTGACACTTCTGCAGGAGTGTTGAAGTTTCCATCAGCAGAAGGTATTGGTAAGGTAGAGGATATGATCCTAAGTCAAGACAATTCACATCAGAATAAAGAGAACCACTTGGTCTTGAGGAAAACTAGGGTTTTGAGCTTAATGGACCAAGTAGAATGCCAAATAGTGATAAATTGCAAAATGGCCATGGAGGAGGTACACCAAACCAAACATGAAGAAAGTTTGTCAAAAATATTAATGAAGTAGGGAAAAGAGTGAGGTGAAGCTTCTATTGTGTGCAATCATCACAAAGGTGTAAAATTAAGCACGTGAAGGCTCTAGGATCAAAATAAATCAGATGTCATATCTCCAGCAAACTATTAAAAAAAATGGTGAAAGGGTTAAATTGAACTTAAAGGTTGAGACTACACAAGAAATTGAAGATGATTTTGAATGTGTGCAATCATCCTAAAAGTGGAAAAGGGAACATATCATGCCTCCTTGACCAAAAGAAAGATCAGATTCATCACTTTATCAACCTGCAAGGTAAAGGAGTGGAATATTATCAGTAAAAAAGGAAAAAAGTTTTAAAGCATCAGAAAGTGGGTTGTAAAGATAAATTGAATCCATGAGCCCATTAAAAATCATTCCACTCTTCATGTGAATCATTGGTCACTAGGAAAAGGTTATAAGATTCAAAAAAGGAAGAAATTTTGAGTTCTAAAGTTGAAATTGAGCAAATTCTTGTGGTGTTGCGCCCTTGGCCTGGTGATACGCCCCTGGAAAATTTCTTCCATATAAATTACAAAGGTGTTGCATGCCTGGAAAGGCATTGCGCCCTTGCCTGACACTCACAGCAAGCTTGCCTTTGGCATTGCGCACTTGGCCTAGGCGTTGCACGCTTGGCCAGGAGGGCCCTCCAAGCAAATTAACCCTCCAAATTAAGTCAAACACCTCCAAATCTCTGCCCATGGTATTACAAGCATTGCTAAGAGGTAAGTGGATACCCTAGCCAACTCTTCTAGCATTTTTATGGTTTAAATTGGATGAAACCAAACCCTAAGGAGAAAAACCTAAGGAATCATGCTTTAATTCACTACTTAAACCTCATTTCATCTACCCATAAAGAATATCAGTCTAGACAGGAAGTGAAATTAAGGTGGTTGCATTTTTTTAAAGTTTGTCATCCATCAAGGCTTGACATAACACTCAGTCCCTCACATTACAAATATATTGACATTACATGCCCTCTTTCCTATCAGTTTTACATCAGTGTAAGGAGTTTCAACACATAGTTTAAACAAGCAGTTGTGGTTGTCATTGGGTTTTTCCTCTCACTCAGCCTAATATACATATATCGTCACTCATTCATCTCATTCACTTACAAAGTTTCCTTTTTCATCACCATTCCATTACCCTCATCCCTTCATCTCATTTCCATTTTCATTCCTTGGGTCTTCTCAAGGAATATTTTAAAAAATGTCAAGAGAAGGAGACAGTGGCAGTGAAGGAGAAGGTCAGATGTCAGTGAGGTAGAGAGCATTGAGGCAAAGAGCAGTGAGGATGATGGCAGTAGATCAAAGAGCCATGATGAAAATGAGAGCAGTGATGGTACCAATGAAAATATAATTCATGGTGGGACCAATGAGGAAAATAGTCATGAAGAAAGTAGTATGGCTAATATCAGTAAGGCAGAAGAAGGCAGTAAAGAAGAAAACAATGAAGCAGATACCAATGAAGAAGAAAGCAATAATGCAAGTGGTAGTAATGAGAGCAATGATAATTTCACTGATGATAATAGAGCACATGACAGTGAGACTAAATACATTGAAATGGTGGATATTGAGCCTTTTCCTTTGACCTCCCAAAGGGGAAATAGGCATGTGTTTGTTGCCCTTAAGAGGCAAGGGACCATGCCTGCTACATTAACTAAGAAACTTAACAAAGGTAAGGAAAATTTAATGGATGAGTAAGAGGAAAAATACAAGGAAAACCTTGAACATTCTTGCTGATGCATCCCTACAGGCATCCCAAACATAACTAGTAAGACAAATCCAAGTTTTGGTACAATTTTGTAAATTTTGGTTTTTGACTGTTTTGAAGTGCCAAGGGCAAATGCCACTAGCATTGTGCTCTTTTTTGGGGCACTCAATAAAGTAATAGTTTACATTTTTATGTTCATCAGGCCAAGGACATCACCCACACAAAATTTCAGATCATTTGGAGTAGAATTGGTCCTCCAAAAGTGCCAAAAATGCCCAAAAAATCACCTTTATGCCCTATTTTCAGAGTTGGCACTGTGCCCTGAGAAGTCTTGGGAGAATCAGTTTTTGAGTAGGAAAATGGACACCAAATGGAAAAGCAGAATAATATTTGTAAACTAGATTAGACAAGCTTTCCAATGAGCTATCATGGAGCTCATTTGGACAACTGGAAGACCTCCAAATATTAGTTACAAAACAGGCAATGTTTCTGGTGCAAGCGTTGTGCCCTTGGACCTCAGTGCTGCACCCTTACCTACAAAGTCAACAAAACACACAAAATTATTGAAAAAAAATATTTTTGAGGACTTTTAAGGCAAATCACTCCTAGTTAGCTCAGAATTTATGATTTAAGTTATTTTTCAGTTATTAACTTAGATATATTGTGCCTTGGGCCTTGCATGGTCTCTTTGGACAAAAATGGCATTTATGATGATATTTTGGAGACCTAGCTAGGGTTTTGGTCCTCCTTGAAAGTTAAATGTTGTATTGAGGCCGCATTGTACATGTTTCTTGATTGTTAAACTTAACACATAGACTTTGAGATTGAAGAGAAATTGGCTTTGGAGTGTTATGAATGCTTTGATTTGGATGACAATGGAGCCAAGCACACTTGCAGGAATCATGAGCATGGCTAATGGTTATTTCCTTCTATATTAGTGCTTGTTTTCTTATGTTTTTTCAATTTGTTTCATCTTTCTCATGCAGTAGGACATAAATTTTATACTAAGAAATGTTGTTTAGAGGCACCTTAGTTCTGTCTGCTTTCTATTTCTTGTATGTTTTCCTCTACAAGGTCAGTTTAGAGAATTCTTAGTTGATCTCTAATCCCACTCAGCTTGTTTATCTCAAAAATGATTTAATGGAGCCAATGTCAAAGTATTTTATGGTTAGCCCTACCTTTGGTATGACTTAAACATGGTTTTTGAGGTCTTTCTTCAAAGTATTTCTAAAGAGGGTTTGACTGAATAGGTTATGGTTTGCCCTGCCCTTTTGTCCATCTTGAATGGTTGCTTTGAAGTTATTTGTATTATGATTAAGGAATTTTAGGAGTTCTCTTCTCTTTGATCATTACTATATATTACCTTGAATGTTTTCTTTGCCTGAAGGTGAAACCACTAGATAATTTATAAGTTTGTTGCTCTCTATGGTTTACTGGACTGTTGTCTTGATGTATACTTGCTAGGGTTTAGTCAAAGAAGCTAATGGTATGCCCTTTATTTGGTTATTTCTTTATGCATAGTGTTCCTAAAGACTTTTCTTGTTGTATTACATGTTAAAAGATTCTTAACTGCCCTTTAAACCTACTTATTTCACAAATTAATGTTCACTTCACTCACATAAGACTTGAGATCCATTTGGCTTTGTTATACTTGCCCTCCATGACACCCTTAACCTATTGTTGTACTTATCAAGACCTTTTGCTAACTCCATAGCCTAATGTTCTAAACCTCTCTTACTCTATATGTTCTGCTTAACAACCTACCCAACCAAACAAACAAACAAACAAACCCTAATCCTTATAACTAGCCTAAAATCAATCAAGTTTCACATCTTTCATACAAATATAGAGAGATCCCTCTCTGATTCCAAGAAGGCTAGGTCCTAGGACTCCAAAGATTGGTTTGATTTTACCCTTGTACATTTGGTCTTTCCAATCTGAAAAATTATGGGTACCTAACATAATGGTGATCATGGTAGGACCTCTCAGTAAGTGACAACTTAGATATTCCCTAAAAAAATCATAAAACCCAAAAAATATCTTTAGATTGGTATCTGTTTGCTGATGGTGGAAAACAACTAGTCTCAATAAAGTTGTAAATCATCCACCTAGCGATTCCACAACTCTCAATAAGCCTAAAGACTCTACTGGAGGAAAAACCTGAAACATGATCAGTCCTCCTAGAAAGAGAGAGTATCCAAGCCTAAATTAGATTCAAGAAATTATTGTTTTTATCTATAACTATGTTCTATCCTACTCTAAGCCTGATCAAGAATACACTGATGAGGTCTACCGTTATCATTGGAAAGATTTCAAGCCTCAAAAAGCTAAGCCTCAAGTTGCAGACCATGAACATACTTATACACTTGTGCCTACCCCAGATACACCTGTGAAAGACCTAGTGAAACATGAGCCTCATGTTGTCCTTATTTCTCCTACTGAAACCTCAAACAGTCATAAATCTCTTTTTGCGCTACCTATACTCACAAAGGTCCCAGACATATACAAGCCTCTAGTTTTTCCTCCTATCCTCCAGGCCCTCCCTGCAAATATTGCAAGTAAGTTGATCACCACTGAAAAACACATTCAAAATATTGAGGATTTACTTGACCTATTTGAAGTAGGAAAATATGATGTGTGTATTATAATTTTTGCCTTATCATTACAAGGAAAATTTAAGAGTTGGTTTAAGGATCTTCTAGCTGCAAAGCATTAGCAATTTTCATCAATTCACTCAAGTTTTCCTAGATAGGTGGGTAATCATGGGAAATGTTTTACAACCATTTGAAAATATAGCCAGGGGAGAAAGTACAACACTTTTCATCCAGGTTCAATAAAGTATACCATGCAATACCTGCTAAGATAAAGCCACCCCTAGAGTGGGCTCTCTTGCACTACCCAGATGCCTTTGACCTAGAGATGGCATTCCACATAAGAGAAAGAGACCCTTCGACCCTGGAGGAAATGCAAAGGATGGAAGTCAATGTGGAAGCCAACATACTGAATAGGGAGGCAAAGCTAAGAGAAATAGAGAAAGACAAAGTAGATCAAGACAAACTAATATCTTCGGAGATAAAGCTAGAGATGTTGACAAACACAATCAGTAAAATGATGCATATGATTGGCAAGAAAGAGGAAGAGTACAAGGTTGAGGTTGGAGCTGCTTATTAAAAATAGCCTGTACTATTTTCTTGGGAAGAACAAACTTAGTCATTACAATTCAAGAATAACAATCAAAATATTCATGTTGAGAAAGATTGCAAAGTAGAAGATGCAGAAAGTTGTCAAGTAAGTACTAGATGCCTTCGTACAAATTGTGCTTCACTATTAAGAGAGAATTACAAGAAAGTTGCAAATAGAAACAAGGAGGAATGCTCTAAAGAATCAGTCAGGGAAGAAATGGATGATACAAACCCTTTTTCAAATTCAAAAATTCTCCCCTTAAGTCATCGTGGTGTAGCTGTTGGGATTACAGAACGAGAAATAGAGGATGAGCCAGCACCTTTTGAGTCTCTACCCTTATGCTTTTATTCATTTTAGATTGCTAAAGAAGAAAATATTGGCCATAAACACTCTCCTTTTAATCACAACTACCGTAGATCAGAAAGTAAACTTATAGGTCAACATATGATGGAGAAATATGCTGATCTAGTGTGCATATTGGATGACATTCCTCCTATGAACAAGTTGCCCAAGTATGATCAATATGATGATGATTATGTTCTCCAGACTCAAGCTAACACTACAGAAAAATTAGTAACTAGTTTATGGGACAAAGGCAGTCATTTTCAACAGCTCAAATATAGTAATCGGCAAATACAACTCAGTTATGACAATGAAGAAGAAAGTGCAGAATGTATGGGAGAAAGAGAAGGATATTTACCTCTTTGAGGTGCTTCATTTTAGTTCATCAGGGACAACCTTAATACAATCAGAAATCAGCAGTCCTTGTGTATGGTTCTCAACAACAAAGAATACTTTCAGCCTTATGGCCAGCCTTCACAAGAGAAAGAGGGAAACTAGGCTTCTAAGCAAAGAAAATAGAAAATGCATCCTCCTTTAACAGAGGAAGAAATCAATCGGATTCTAAACATACAGCCAACCTCTAAAATTTTATATAAAGAAGTTATTTCTATTTATTATACTACTGAATTATCCATTGATGCACTTTCTCATGCAGAAACTATAAGGAATATTGATATTGGGGCTGTACTTCCTTCTCAAGAAGATTTATTGTCAAAAAGTGCTCCTACTCATCAACATCATGACCTTCACATAGAATTCAACCCACTCAATCAGAGCATACCAGGTTTGCTAGAGGACAACACTGCAATATATGATGAGGCTTCCAGTACAGATGATCATGAGGAAGAGGAGTATACTCTTTCTCAAAATAATCCCAAGCCCAAAAAAGTGGAGAAAGGAGTAGTCCTAGATGAAGCTTATTCCTTAAATCCTCTGAGTTAGGTATTATTTCAAGATCCCTTTGTTGTTTTCTTAGAGGCATTTAAAGAAGGAAAATGCTATGCTAGGAATGGTTTGTTGTAGAGTGTAAAGAAGATCTTGAGCACTATTGTTCAAAATCAAGTGAGATGGGAATGGACTTTTTTTCTTTTCAGCATACCCAAAGGGCTGAATGAAAATCAATCATGTAGTCACTTACTTGATTGGTTGTATTGGAAAATGGAGTTCACCTAACGTAGATATCATATACAAGTTAGATTAGGATAAGATAGGTATGCAAATAAGGTCAGCACTATGAGCATATTTTTAGTTTCTATTCTTGGAACGATGATCTAAAAAATATAGAAAAAACAAAAAAAAGAATAAAAAGAGGGCAGGAAAAAGGATGGGTACAGCTCCATACCAAAAAGGAGTATTGTTGAATTGTGCAAGGCTAAATGCCCCTACTATTGAAGAAAATAAAGTCTTTTTCAGTCATCTAGCCTAATCATGATTAAACATGTTTTAAATTTCTGCTGACAGGTTAGTGAAAGAAGATTTTCCAAATCATGTAAACTTGGCCTATCACTAGATTAGATTAGGAAAAGATGCTGGTTCCCAAAGCTTAAATCTGAACCAAAGAAAAATGAGAGGGATGCATAACAAACTCCAAATTATTATCCCTCAATTTTTTAGTTTTTCTCGTACAAAAATAAAGTCTGTGTGCAGCTTGTCCAAAATGCCACAGCCCATGAAAAATCAGGTTGCTTAAACTTTGTTTGATCATGTTTTAAATTTCATGTTAGTAGGTTAGAGAATAAAATCTTTCAAACAACTTAATATTGACATATAAGTAGACTAGGTAGAGAATAAGAGAGTTCATTAGCCTAATCTGAACTCTTGGATGACATAAGGGTGCAAGTGGATTGTTTTTATGCTTTCGAAAGAAAATAATGTCAATGGTTTTCCAGTCCAAGTGCACCCAAAAGAAGAAAAAATGTTAGGAAAAGTATGGTGGGTAGGTAGAATTGATATTGAAGCAATCATGTCTTCTTAGATTTTTTATATCATAGCTTCAAGAGAACATCATCAAATGAAGGAAGAGAGATCTGCCAAGTACAAGTAAGGTACTGATCTTGGAAACTCAGAGATTTGAACTCTGAGGTCCTGGACACCTCCTGAAAAGGAGTTGCCCTCCCCAAGTGGAGCCACTTTTAGTCATTAGTATTTTTCATTAGTTGAATATGACTAAATATTGATTCTAGATTTCTAAAAACAACATTCTTTGAACATTGTGAGTTTCATAAATCTCACCGCCTTCATTATCCTTATGGAAATGTTTTCTCTATTTCATCAACTTGCCATCCCATAGACACCATGTCACTCCTAAAAAGACTCCTTATGGGCTTGTGCCACTCATCTCCATCCTTTTTCATGCCTATGACCTCATTACTTTATTGTCCCTTGCCCATAACTCCATTGTCCATCTAGGGTTTTCTTATAGCCAACATGCTCCCGTGTTCCCCAAGATTCCTCAAGCATTAATGGTCTCAAAACTATCTTTATAGGCTCTTTAGATAAATCAAGTACATTGTATTTTGGATCTTCATTACACCACTTTTCCAATACTCTGTTTTTACACTTGAAGCCTCCAAGCCAATTTTCAGTCAAGATCATGGTCAAAGTATCCTCCCACTAGGTCAATTATGCTTTCATATGGTCCAAGGTCATCATTGATGTTTCAGACACTATTTTTCTTTGTTATAATCTAGTTCAGAGGTGTTGAAATTTTGAGACATGGTTATTCAATAAAAGATCTAAGAGTTTCCAAAGAAGACTACCCTATCAGCTCAAAGTCTGTAAGAGGTAAATACAAAGAGTTTTAACACTTCTATAGGAGTGTTGAAGTTTCCATCAACAAAAGCTATTGGTAAGGTAGAGGATCTGCTCCTAAGTCAAGACAATTCATAGCAGAAGAAAGAGAACCACTTGGTCTTGAGGAAAACTAGGGTTTTAAGCATAATGGACCAAGTAGAATGCCAAACAGTGATAAATTGTAGAATGGCCATGGAGGAGGTGCACCAAACCAAACATGAAGAAATTTTGTTAAAAATATTAATGAAGTAGGGAAAAGGGTGAGGTGAAGTTGTTGTTGTGTGCAATCATCACAGGTGTCAAATTAAGCATGTGAAGGCTCTAGGATGAAAAGAAAGCAGATGTCATATCTCCAACAAAATACAAAAAAAAAGGTGAAAGGGTTAAATTGAACATAAAGGTTGAGATTATACAAGAAATTGAAGATGATGTTGTATGTGTGAAATCATCCTAAAAGTGGAAAAGGGAACATATCATGCCTCCTTTACCAAAAGAAAGATCATATTCATCACTTTATCAACCTGCAAGGCAAAGGAGTGGAAGATTATCAGTAAAAAGGAAAAACGGTTTAAAGCATCAGAAAGTGGGTTGTAAAGATAAATTGAATCCATGAGCCCATTAAAACTCATTCCACACTTCATGTGAATCATTGGTCACTGGAAAAGGGTTAGAATATTCAAAAAAGGAAGAAATTTTGAGTTCTAAAATTGAAATTGAGGAAATTCTTGTGGCGCTGCGCGCTTGGAAAGTGGCGTTGTGCCCCTCGAAAATTTCTTCCATATAAATTACACAGGCGTTGCACATTTGGAACATGGTGCTGCGTACCTGGAAAGGTGTTGCGCCCTTTCCTGACACTCACATCAAGCTTGCCTTCGGCACTGCGCACTTGACCAGGAGGGCCCTCCAAGCAAATTAACCCTCCAAATTAAGTCAAACGCCTCCAAATATCTACCCAAGTTATTACAAGCATTGCTAATAGGTAAGTGGATACCCTAGCCACTTACAATATTTTGATGGTTTAAATTGGATGAAACCAAACCCTAAAGAATCATGCTTGAAGTCACTACTTAAACCTCATTTCATCTACCTATAAAGAATATCAGTCTAGATAGGAGGTTAAATTAAGGTGGTTGCATTGGTTTAAAGTTTTTCATCCATCAAGGCTTGACATAACACTTTGTCCCTCACATTACAAACATATTGACATTACATGCCCTCTTTCCTATCAGTTTTACATCAGTGTAAGGAGTTTCAACACAGATTTTAAATAAGCAGCTGAGGTTGTCATTGGGTTTTTCCTCTCACTCAACCTAGTATACATATACCCTCACTCATTCATCTCATTCACTTACAGAGCTGCATTTTTATCACCATTTCATTACCCTCATCCCTTAATCTTATTTCCATTTGCAGTCCATGGGTCTTCTCAAGGCAGAGTTTTCAAAATGCTAAGAGAAGGAGACAGTGGCAGTGTAGGAGAAGGTCAGATGTTAGTGAGGAAGAGAGCATTGAAGCAAAGAGCAGTGAGGATGATGGAAGTAGATCAAAGAGCCATGATGACAATGAGAGCAGTGATGGTAACAATGAAAATAATAGTCATGGTGGGACCAATCAGGAAAAGAGTCATGAAGAAAGCAGTAATGCTAATATCAGTAAGGCAGAAGAAGGTAGTAAAGAAGAAAATAGTGAAGCAGATACCAATGAAGAAGAAAGTAATAATGCAAGTGGCAGTAATGAGAGAAATGATAATGGCACTGATGACAGCAGAGCATATGACAGTGAGACTAAAGACACTGAAATGGTGGACATTGATCCTTTTCCTTTCACCTACCAAAGGGGAAATAGGCATGTGTTTTCTGCCCTTAAGAGGCAAGGGGCCATGCCTGCTACATCAAGCAAGCAGCTTAAAAAAGGTAAGGAAAAGGTCATGGATGAGGAAGAGGAAAAAGACAAAGAAAAACTTGAGAATTCTTGTTGATGCATCCCTACAAACATCCCAAACTTAACCAGCAAGACAAATCTAAGTTTTGGTACAATTTTGTAAATTTTTGTTTTTGACTATTTTGAAGTACCAAGGGCACAACGCCAGTTTTTTTGGGGCACTAAATAAAGTAACGGTTTAAATTTTTGTGTTCACCAGGCGAAGGAAATCACCCACACAAAATTTTAGATCATTTGGAGCAGAATTGGTCCTCCGAAAGTGCTAAAAACACCCAAAAAATCACCTTTCTACCCTATTTTCAGAGTTGGCGCTGCGCCCTGAGTAGTCTTGGGAGAATCAGATTTTTAGCAGGAAAGTAGAAACCAAATGGAAAACCAAAATCCTATTTGGAAACTAGACTAGACAAGATTTCCAATGAGCTATCATGGAGCTCATTTGGACAACTGGAAGACCTCCAAATCTTGGTTACAAAACAGGGAATTTTTCCGGTGCAAGCGCTGCACTCTTGGACCTCGGTGTTGCGCCCTTACCTACAAAGTCAACAAAACACACAAAGTTATTGAAAAAATATTTTTTTGAGAAATTTTAAGGCAAATCACTCCTATTTAGCTCAGAATTTATGTTTGAAGTTATTTTGCATTTATTAACTTAAATATTTTGTGCCTTGGGCCTTGCATGGTCTCTTTGGACAAAAATGGCATTTATGATGATATTTTGGAGACCTATATAGGGTTTTGGTCCTCCTTGTAAGTTAAATACTAAATTGAGGCCTCATTGTACATGTTGGTTGATTATTAGACTTAATACATAGATTTGGAGATTGAAGATAAATTGTCTTTGGAGTGTTATGAATGCTTTGATTTGCATGACAATGGAGCCAAGCACACTTGCAGGATTCATGAGCATGGCTAAATTTGGTGATGTCCTTCTAAATTAGTGCTTGTTTTCTTTTTCTTTTTCTTTTTGTTTCATCTTTCTCATGCAGTAGGACAGAAATTTTAGACTAAGAAATGTTGTTTAGAGGCACCTTAGTTCTGTCTGCTTTCTATTGCTTGTATGTTTTCCTCTGCTAGGTCATTTTAGAGAATTCTTAGTTTCTCTCTAATCCCACTCAGCTTTTTTATCTCAAAAATGATTTAATGGAGCCCATGTCAACGTATTTTATGGTTATTCATGCCTTTGGTATGACTTAAACATGGTTTTTGAGGTCTTTCTTCAAAGTATTTCTAAAGAGGGTTTGACTGAAGAGGTTTTATGGTTTTCCCTGCCCTTTTGTCCATCTTGAATGGTTGCTTTGAAGTTATTTGTAGTCTGATTAAGAAATTGTAGGAGTTTCCTTCTCTTTGATCATTACTATATGTTATCTTGAATGTTTTCTTTGCCTGAAGATGAAATCACTAGAGAATTTACAAGTTTGTGACTCTCTATGGTTTACTGGATTGTTGTCTTGATGTTTACTTGCTAGGGTTTAGTCAAAGAAGCTAATGGTATGCCATGTATTAGGCTATTTCTTTATGCATAGTGTTCCTAAAGACTTTTCTTGTTGTATTACATGTTAAAGGATTCTTAACTACCCTTTAAACCTACTTATTTTACAAATTAATGTTCACTTCACTCACATAAACCTTGATATCCATTTGGCTTTGTTAGACTTGCCCTCCATGACACCCTTGACCTATTGTTGTACTTATCAAGGCCTTTTGTAGACTCCATAGCCAAATGGTCTAAACCTCTCTTACTCTATCTGTTCTACTTAACAAGCTACCCAACCAAACAAACAAACAAACAAACCCTAATCCTTATAACTAGCCTAAAATCAAAACCCTAAAATCAATCAAGTTTCACATCTTCAATACAAATATAGAGATAGCCCTCTTTGAGTCCAGGAAGGCTAGGTCCTAGGACTCCAAATATTGGTTTGATGTTACCCTTGTACATTTGATCTTGCCAATCTGACAAATTACAGGGACCTAACAGGTTGGAGTAAAACTTTATTTGGAGTCCGGGGGGTTCCACCCCGTGACCTCCATGGCGCCTACATAAGCCTCTAACCATCTCGCCTACCATGAATTTCTTACCATAACTGTTTTCCACATTAACTTATGTTGTTTAAGTTTCATATTTGAAGGGGGGGGGCCGCCAGCATTCCTAACCCGCTGGCGGCCCCAAGCTTGTGGTCACATGAAACATTAAAAACCCGCAGCAATAAAACTTCAAACCGGTGGTTACAACCAATGTCCACTCTTGCGGTTTAGATGGATGTGGTCACATGTCATGTGATGACATTAAAACTGCAATGTGACGGTTTTATAAACTGTAACCTCCAACGGCAAATATTTTTTTCACATGCGTGCAGGTAACAATATATGCGATTGTTTCAGGCTTAAGGGTTATCCAATCATAACCTCCGCATTTTTGCCACATGCGGGTTCAAATGGAAACTAATGCCATAGTTTTCGGAACCATGTGACTCCGAGTTCCATTCCATATGTGGATTTTCAAATAGTTAAATTGTGGATTTAAAGGCGAGGGGTCGCCATGTGACCACCCCACCCAAACCACTCAATGTTAATGAAAACGGTCTTTTTTGGCTGAAACTGCAGGAGCACCCTAAAATTTGGGATTTTTTCTATTTTTAACAGCAGTTAAGTGCAGTCTCCACTTTTAGTGGAGCTTTTCAAGCTTATATTGGGAAAAATGCATTGGGAGGTCAATTTTCGACCAATTTGGGTGAAAAAAGAGTACATGCCATTGGGAGCTAGACCAGCAGATGTAGCCCAAGAGGGGTGAACTGCTTCATCATGCCTACTATGTAAAACTTATGTGTGATTGTATTTCTCTGTTATACACTACTGGACAGTGTTATTTAGGCTTATTTTCATGCTTAAAGTTCACAAATTAATCTATGTTTCATGGTTAAAAACTCATTCCTTTAGCAAACAAATGGAGAAAAATTGTACATGTTTCTATTAATGAAAGGACACTTGATACAACAAACTAATACACTCCTTTCATATAAATTACCATATCTTGAAAGTCAGGATAAATATAAGAACACTCTTTATTTTCCGAATCTTGAGGAAAATCATCATGTGTAAGAGGCTCCAAAACAACCTCTTCTACTTCACTACTATACTTGAACTAATGATGGTCAAATTGAAGTCCAACATTCTCAAAATCTAAAGCTACATGTGTGAGTGTTTCTTCAATTAAATCTGGATTGAGAGTTTCTAGAGCAAAAGATTCATCAAATATGTGGAAAATACTACCTTCAATGTACTCTTCCACAACTGGCACAACAAGATGCAAGTCTATATCACATACCCTTTTAATCCCATCGTCTTGGGTTGCATTCTCATGTTTTTGTTGCTCATTACTTTAAAATTCAATGGATGAATGATGAATCTTCTGGATCTTAATGCAAACCAACTTAGAATTAGGATCTTTATCAAGGAAAAGAGGGAAGATGAAATAACCATTATCACATGTATCTTTTTCATCAAGGTTGCTAAAGTCTACTATTTCTCCCTCATGATCACAAGATTGTTATGGATTGTAATCAGATGCAAAACATGGAAGATCACTGTCATCATTGAGATCCTATTGGGTTTCATTTTCTTCCAAGAGAGAAGACACTTGTTCTTCTTGGTGATGGAAAGGATTGTCATGCAAAGCCTCCAGGATCTCTTCATCCATGATCTCATTATCACCATAGGAATTCTCTATATTTTGAATTAAAACCTAAAAAATTTCACTTCAATCCTCAACCAATGACAAAGAGGGATGAGATTCTCTATATTTTTCAAAGAATTTTAAATGAAAATATTTAAAAGAATAAATACTAGCAGATGGAAGACCTTTGTACCAAGATCGCACTTTTCCTTCTAAGGTCGCCATGAACATCTTCATCATACAATATTTAGGAAATTGAACACTCAACTTGCATGCATGCATGTGAAATTTAACAATATGTAAAGAAGCATCATCTCCTTTCTCATATTTGAAATTTGGCAGATAATTCTGCCAATCTACACAAGGCATATGGTTCAGAAAACCTGGAATGTGATCTCGTTTTAAAGGATCATACCTTCTGGATTGAAAACTCATTTTTATTTATGGATCCTACTACTAATGGAGTCATTGGATCAGGTCGTAGTCACCAGGTAAATGATTCAGCCTTCATATGCATCTGAATGCTATCCACCATCAACAATCAAATCTAAAATTTGATGACCTTTCCTGGGGAATATGAATCCTTTCGATCCCCTGCACCGGTGCCAAAAATGTTAGCCTTCACAATGTCCCAAGGCTGAAAGGAAATCAACGGGGGTAACCTTAAACCAAGATTTTAGTTTGGTAGCTAGCCGTACCAAACCAAATAGGGTTATCTCTATGAAAATCATAGCCAAGGATATGACTAGTACAAGAATGGATTTTAGGCTAGATAGTTCAACTCTAGAGTTTGAAAGATTTTAGGTTTTCTTGTTTGATCAAGAGTGAAAATAATGGAACTAGGTCAAAACATCAAAGTTTTAAGTTGCAAGCGATATAGAGGAGTAGGGTAGGCATGCTTTTGTGATAGCTTAGAATTTGTTAAGTGTAGTATAGGGTTGAATGAGAAATTAGATCATAATGAGCATGTATACCATGAATTCATTAATCAAGAAGATAAAATAAGAAAACATGAGATTCCTAATAAAACAGAGCTTAATTAAAAGAATTATGTTTAAAACATCTTATGAAAATCACTGAAGAGAAAATATATGGTAAGGATACTAATGTATCATATAAATCTCTAACAGAGATCAAACATTATCACAAACTCACAACACAATAATTCTTGATTAATAGTTGCAATTGTCATTTGATTTCCTGTAAAAATGTTGAAGCACAAGCAATAAGACTTCCACCTTCTAATGTCCAACCTTTATATTGCTTAAAAACCACATAAATATAGAACAAAAACAACTTCCCCTCTCTCATGGGTCGAATCCCTTGTTGTAGGAACAACTTACATGAATCTCTCAACAAAACCCTAATGACTAGGGAGGTTAAAACAAATCCTCCATATAGACTTTGACTGACCTGCTCCTCATCAATGATGTCCAAAATGACATAAAATGAATATAAAAATCTCATTTACATTCTATTACATTAATTCAACATGAAATTATATAAATTACCTCATCAAACTAATATTTACTAAAGAAAACCTCGAAAAAATTACTAACAAGAAAAAGCGCAGTGCCAAACTTGTAAAGGACTTTTGAAGGCCTTCCACTACTCCAGCCCCAGCTCTAAAAGATGCAATGGAAATATGAAAATTTCTAGTTTTCATTATACACCTCCAGCAATAAAACTAGACACTCCATGATATATAAAATTAATTATCCCAAAAGTACTCCCAAAAGTGCAATGCCTAGTCCAAAACAGTGGCAGAAAGTGACTTTTTTGCATGTTTTTGGGCATTTTCTCCCAATCTGTTTCCTGACATGGCTCAAAAATTCTATAGTTGTGATGAAAAAGTCAATATATATCCAATTATGTAGAAATTTTTTCATTTGGAGGTCTGAGGAAAAATCGCAGCGCGCTTTTGGATGAACTGGTTTTCCTGTGCAAGCTAAAAACACCAAAAATTCAAAATTTTATGCAAAAATAAGGCTCAAAGTTAGGTCCATATCTCTCTAACCATAATGTTTTTTTCAAAACTGAGGGAGGTTATTTTTATTTGGAATTTTATAAACAAAATGTTCCTCCAGTTGTCAAAAATACTTTCCCATTTGGTCAGAATCCAAGTTTGAAGTTGGTCACTAAAAATTGGAAAAGCGCAGTGCCACCAAGGAAAAACGCAACGCCATCTTGCAAGGAAGTTTTCACTGCCTTCCTGAGATCAAAATAAATATATTAAGGTACCATTGGAAATATTAGGATGTTCGATACACAATAGATTCGTAAAGAACTGCAAAAACCTACTCAAAACCCCTAAAAAAATGACTTGAAGTCAAGGTTTCCAAAAGTGCAGAAAACCTCTTGTAGCAACTGTAATTTGGGAATTTATCTCAAATCCTAACACTTGTGCATAAAATTAAGGAGATTTTAATTACTTAGTCTATTATGGACAAACACCTCTTTCAATTTTGTCAAATTCATCTTCCTTACTTCATAAACTAATTTTGAAGTAGAATTGTCCATGTGTGCAATGTAAACGCTAGGCAGCCCACATCTTGGAAAGGTGAAGCTATGATTTATTTGAATTTGGTGGGCTCATACCTACTGATGTGACCTCCCTTATGCCTCATCTTCTCAATGGTTTCAGAATCCATATTAAACCATATCTCAATGGGAGGGGAAATTAGGGTTTAGTGTAGGGAAAAACAGGGGATTTGTGCAGTTTTTAGGAATGAAGAGAGATGAACAGGTTAGGGGTCTTCTAAATTCTTGGGAAAATTTATGGGGGTAGGGATACATGTTATGGAGTGTATGGAGGTATAATTTATGGGAATGAGTGAGGTTAAGGGGTCCAAAATGGGAAAACACAGTCCTAGCCTAAGAATGTGTAGTATACGCTAGGGTTTGTGGGAAAATGGTGAAAATGAGGGATGGGGGTGAGGGAAATTTTTTGGAAGGTATATGAAAAGTGGGGGAAGGTGATTTAGCTTTAATGTGAGGGTTTTTTTCATCAATTTTTTCAAAGATATTATGAAACAAAGAAAATGCTACAAATTCCTAGAAGAGGGAATTATGATCTTTCCAAGCATGAATTGAAGCAAAAACAAGGTATAAGAGGAGAAAAAAAATCCCACTTACTTGCTACTGATGGTATGGAACCTGAATTTGATGATTAAATATCCAAGCATGAACTGAAGCAAAAACAAGGTATAAGAGGAGAAAAAAAATCCCACTTACTTGCTACTGATGGTCTGGAACCTAAATTTGATGATTAAATATTTGGAACTTTGGAAATGAAGATTTTTCTTCCTTGAAGAAAGCGCAACACACTCTAGAAAAAGTGCAGTGCTATTAGTGAAAACTACAACACAGGAGGAAACTTGGGTCTTTGATGGCAAGAAATCCCTTCTCTCAAGGTAGACCTAAAATTTTATGGTGGAGTGATATCTATTGAAGTTGGCATGAGAAAATGACATTCTCTTTTGGTATTTTAATAACTTGGAAATCTATTTTCTCTTTAGTGGTGTAGTGGTCCCACCATGTCCTTTCACATTTTGATTTGAATTGATAGTGAACTACAGCCTTAGAACCTTTTATTCATATTACATCATGATAGAAATAAAATTACACTTTTGAAACCTTTATTGAAGGTTTTTCACTATTACTACCCCTTCAAATGAAGACCTAGATGATGACATGGCTTATTTACATGAAATTTTCGATGATTTCACCATAATGATGACACCTAATGGAGTATGAAACTGATGATTTGGACCTTGAAACATGACTGACCATGAGATGAATACTGAGATAGCTATCAAGGCATTTCACTAATGAATCATCACAATGAGTGATGACATGAATAATATGTCAATTTTGACCATGAAATGAAAGGAGTAGTAATCATACCTAGATAGACTAGCTAGTGACCAAATTTTTATTTGAAAACCTATTTGAAACCATAAAAATATGTATTAGGACCCTATCAAAAACCTTTTAAGAGCACCTTTGATCACTGGTGACTGGCAGGACTGATAGACACTAACACGACGCATGTCATTGCACCTGCACTCATATTATTTAAATGACATAGAAAAAACCAGAATAGAATTTGGTGGTACAA